>OX122889.2:71577667-72032982 GCA_944738655.2 Andrena hattorfiana
ACCCAAGACCCCGGACCCACGACCCGGACCCAAGAACCCGGACCCATGACCCCGGACCCATGACCCCGGACCCAGGACCCCGGAACCACAACCCCGGACCCAGGACCCCGGACACATGACCCCGGACCCATGACCCCGGACCCACGAACCCGGACCCACGACCCCGGACCCAAGACCCCAGACACATGACCCGAGACCCATGACCCCAGACCCATTACCCCAGACACATGACCCCGGAGACAGGACCACGGACCCATGACCCCGGACCCAGGACCCCGGACCCATGACCCCGGACCCATGACCCCGGTCCCATGACCCCGGTCCCATGACAACGGACCCATGACACCGGACCCATGACCCCGGACCCATGACCCCAGACCCATGACCCCAGACCCATGACCCCAGACCCATGACCCCAGATCCATGACCCCAGACCCATGACCCCAGACCCATGACCCCAGACCCATGACCCCAGACCCATGACCCCAGACCCATGACCCCAGACCCATGACCCCAGACCCATGACCCCAGACCCATGACCCCAGACCCATGACCCCAGACCCATGACCCCAGACCCATGACCCCAGACCCATGACCCCAGACCCATGACCCCAGACCCATGACCCCAGACCCATGACCCCAGACCCATGACCCCAGACCCATGATCCCAGACCCATGACCCCAGACCCATGACCCCAGACCCATGACCCCAGACCCACGACCCCAGACCCACGACCCCGGACCCACGACCCCGGACCCACGACCCCAGACCCATGAACCGAGACCCATGACCCCAGACCCATTACCCCGGACCCATGACCCCGGACCCATTACCACGGACCCATGACCCCGGACCCAGGCCCCCGGACCCACGACCCCGGACCCACGACCCCGGACCCACGACCCCGGACCCACGACCCCGGACCCACGACCCCGGACCCACGACCCCGGACCCACGACCCCGGACCCACGACCCCGGACCCACGACCCCGGACCCACGACCCCGGACCCAGGACCCCGGACCCACGACCCCGGACCCACGACCCCGGACCCATGACCCCGGACCCATGACCCCGGACCCAGGACCCCGGAACCACGACCCCGGACACAGGACCCCGGACACATGACCCCGGACCCACGACCCCGGACCCACGACCCCGGACCCACGACCCCCGACCCACGACCCCAGACCCACGACCCCAGACCCAAGACCCCAGACCCATGACCCCAGACCCATGACCCCAGACCCATGACCCCAGACCCATGACCCCAGACCCATGACCCCAGACCCATGACCCCAGACCCATGACCCCGGACCCATGACCCCGGACCCATGACCCCGGACCCATGACCCCAGACCCATGACCCCGGACCCATGACCCCGGACCCATGACACTGGACCCACGACCCCGGACCCACGACCCCGGACCCACGACCCCGGACCCACGACCCCGGACCCACGACCCCGGACCCACGACCCCGGACCCACGACCCCGGACCCACGACCCCGGACCCACGACCCCGGACCCACGACCCCGGACCCACGACCCCGGACCCACGACCCCGGACCCACGACCCCGGACCCACGACCCTGGACCCACGACCCCGGACCCACGACCCCGGACCCACGACCCCGGTCCCATGACAACGGACCCATGACCCCGGACCCATGACCCCGGACCCATGACCCCGGACCCATGACACCGGACCCGTGACCCCGGACCCGTGACTCCGGACCCGTGACTCCGGACCCATGACACCGGACCCATGACCCCGGACCCATGACCCCGGACCCATGACCCCGGACCCGTGACCCCGGACCCGTAACCCCGGACCCGTGACTCCGGACCCATGACCACGGACCCAAGACCCCGGACCCACGACCCGGACCCAAGAACCCGGACCCATGGCCCCGGTCCCATGACCCCGGTCCCATGACAACGGACCCATGACACCGGACCCATGACCCCGGACCCATGACCCCGGACCCACGACCCCGGACCCACGACCCCGGACCCATGACACCGGACCCATGACACCGGACCCGTGACCCCGGACCCGTGACTCCGGACCCATGACCACGGACCCACGACCCCGGACCCATGACCCCGGACCCATGACCCCGGACCCATGACCCCGGACCCATGACCCCGGACCCATGACCCCGGACCCATGACCCCGGACCCATGACCCCGGACCCATGACCCCGGACCCCTGATCCCAGACCCATGACCCCAGACCCATGACCCCAGACCCATGACCCCAGACCCATGACCCCAGACCCACGACCCCAGACCCACGACACCGGACCCACGACCCCGGACCCACGACCCCAGACCCATGAACCGAGACCCATGACCCCAGACCCATTACCCCGGACCCATGACCCCGGACCCATTACCACTCACCCATGACCCCGGACCCAGGACCCCGGACCCACGACCCCGGACCCACGACCCCGGACCCACGACCCCGGACCCACGACCCCGGACCCACGACCCCGGACCCACGACCCCGGACCCACGACCCCGGACCCACGACCCCGGACCCACGACCCCGGACCCACGACCCCGGACCGACGACCCCGCACCCACGACCCCGGACCCACGACCCCGGACCCACGACCCCAGACGCATGACCCGAGACCCATGACCCCAGACCCATTACCCCAGACCCATTACCCCAGACCCATGACCCCGGAGACAGGACCACGGACCCATGACCCCGGACCCAGGACCCCGGACCCAGGACCCCGGACCCAGGACCCCGGACCCATGACCCCGGACCCATGGCCCCGGTCCCATGACCCCGGTCCCATGACAACGGACCCATGACACCGGACCCATGACCCCGGACCCATGACCCCGGACCCATGACCCCGGACCCATGACCCCGGACCCATGACCCCGGACCCATGACACCGGACCCGTGACCGCGGACCCGTGACTCCGGACCCATGACCACGGACCCATGACTCCGGACCCACGACCCCGGACCCACGACCCCGGACCCATGGCCCCGGTCCCATGACCCCGGTCCCATGACAACGGACCCATGACACCGGACCCATGACCCCGGACCCATGACCCCGGACCCATGACCCCGGACCCATGACACCGGACCCGTGACCGCGGACCCGTGACTCCGGACCCATGACCACGGACCCATGACTCCGGACCCACGACCCCGGACCCACGACCCCGGACCCATGACACCGGACCCATGACACCGGACACATGACCCCGGACCCAGGACCCCGGACCCACGACACCAGACCCATGAACCGAGAACCATGACCCCAGACCCATTACCCCAGACCCATGACCCCGGAGACAGGACCACGGACCCATGACCCCGGACCCAGGACCCCGGACCCAGGACCCCGGACCCATGACCCCGGACCCATGACCCCGGTCCCATGACCCCGGTCCCATGACAACGGACCCATGACACCGGACTCATGACCCCGGACCCATGACCCCGGACCCAGGACCCCGGAACCACAACCCCGGACCCAGGACCCCGGACACATGACCCCGGACCCATGACCCCGGACCCACGACCCCGGACCCACGACCCCGGACCCACGACCCCAGACCCATGACCCGAGACCCATGACCCCAGACCCATTACCCCAGACACATGACCCCGGAGACAGGACCACGGACCCATGTCCCCGGACCCAGGACCCCGGACCCAGGACACCGGACCCATGACCCCGGACCCATGAGACCGGTCCCATGACCCCGGTCCCATGACAACGGACCCATGACACCGGACCCATGACCCCGGACCCATGACCCCGGACCCATGACCCCGGACCCGTGACCCCGGACCCGTGACCCCGGACCCGTGACTCCGGACCCATGACCACGGACCCATGACCCCGGACCCACGACGCCGGACCCATGACCCCGGACCCATGACCCCGGACCCATGACCTCGGACCCATGACCCCGGACCCAGGACCCCGGAACCACGACCCCGGACCCAGGACCCCGGACACATGACCCCGGACCCATGACCCCGGACCCACGACCCCGGACCCACGACCCCGGACCCACGACCCCAGACCCATGACCCGAGACCCATGACCCCAGACCCATTACCCCAGACACATGACCCCGGAGACAGGACCACGGACCCATGACCCCGGACCCATGACTCCGGACCCACGAGCCCGGACCCACGACCCCGGACCCATGACACCGGACCCATGACACCGGACACATGACCCCGGACCCAGGACCCCGGACCCACGACACCAGACCCATGAACCGAGAACCATGACCCCAGACCCATTACCCCAGACCCATGACCCCGGAGACAGGACCACGGACCCATGACCCCGGACCCAGGACCCCGGACCCAGGACCCCGGACCCATGACCCCGGACCCATGACCCCGGTCCCATGACCCCGGTCCCATGACAACGGACCCATGACACCGGACTCATGACCCCGGACCCATGACCCCGGACCCAGGACCCCGGAACCACAACCCCGGACCCAGGACCCCGGACACATGACCCCGGACCCATGACCCCGGACCCACGACCCCGGACCCACGACCCCGGACCCACGACCCCAGACCCATGACCCGAGACCCATGACCCCAGACCCATTACCCCAGACACATGACCCCGGAGACAGGACCACGGACCCATGTCCCCGGACCCAGGACCCCGGACCCAGGACACCGGACCCATGACCCCGGACCCATGAGACCGGTCCCATGACCCCGGTCCCATGACAACGGACCCATGACACCGGACCCATGACCCCGGACCCATGACCCCGGACCCATGACCCCGGACCCGTGACCCCGGACCCGTGACCCCGGACCCGTGACTCCGGACCCATGACCACGGACCCATGACCCCGGACCCACGACCCCGGACCCATGACCCCGGACCCATGACCCCGGACCCATGACCTCGGACCCATGACCCCGGACCCAGGACCCCGGAACCACGACCCCGGACCCAGGACCCCGGACACATGACCCCGGACCCACGACCCCGGACCCACGACCCCGGACCCACGACCCCGGACCCACGACCCCGGACCCACGACCCTAGACCCACGACCCTAGACCCACGACCCCAGACCCACGACCCCAGACCCACGACCCCAGACCCACGACCCCAGACCCACGACCCCAGACCCACGACCCCAGACCCACGACCCCAGACCCACGACCCCAGACCCACGACCCCAGACCCACGACCCCAGACCCACGACCCCAGACCCACGACCCCAGACCCACGACCCCAGACCCACGACCCCAGACCCACGACCCCAGACCCACGACCCCAGACCCACGACCCCAGACCCACGACCCCAGACCCACGACCCCAGACCCACGACCCCAGACCCACGACCCCAGACCCACGACCCCAGACCCACGACCCCAGACCCACGACCCCAGACCCACGACCCCAGACCCACGACCCCAGACCCACGACCCCAGACCCACGACCCCAGACCCACGACCCCAGACCCACGACCCCAGACCCACGACCCCAGACCCACGACCCCAGACCCACGACCCCAGACCCACGACCCCAGACCCACGACCCCAGACCCACGACCCCAGACCCACGACCCCAGACCCACGACCCCAGACCCACGACCCCAGACCCACGACCCCAGACCCACGACCCCAGACCCACGACCCCAGACCCACGACCCCAGACCCACGACCCCAGACCCACGACCCCAGACCCACGACCCCAGACCCACGACCCCAGACCCACGACCCCAGACCCACGACCCCAGACCCACGACCCCAGACCCACGACCCCAGACCCACGACCCCAGACCCACGACCCCAGACCCACGACCCCAGACCCACGACCCCAGACCCACGACCCCAGACCCACGACCCCAGACCCACGACCCCAGACCCACGACCCCAGACCCACGACCCCAGACCCACGACCCCAGACCCACGACCCCCGACCCACGACCCCAGACCCACGACCCCAGACCCACGACCCCAGACCCACGACCCCAGACCCACGACCCCAGACCCACGACCCCAGACCCACGACCCCAGACCCACGACCCCAGACCCACGACCCCAGACCCACGACCCCAGACCCATGACACCGGACACATGACCCCGGACCCATGACCCCGGACCCATGACCCCGGACCCATGACCCCGGACCCATGACCCCGGACCCATGACCCCGGACCCATGACCCCGGACCCATGACCCCGGACCCATGACCCCGGACCCATGACCCCGGACCCATGACCCCGGACCCATGACCCCGGACCCATGACCCCGGACCCATGACCCCGGACCCATGACCCCGGACCCATGACCCCGGACCCATGACCCCGCACCCATGACCCCGGACCCATGACCCCGGACCCATGACCCCGGACCCATGACCCCGGACCCCTGATCCCAGACCCATGACCCCAGACCCATGACCCCAGACCCATGACCCCAGACCCATGACCCCAGACCCATGACCCCAGACCCACGACCCCAGACCCACGACACCGGACCCACGACCCCGGACCCACGACCCCAGACCCATGAACCGAGACCCATGACCCCAGACCCATTACCCCGGACCCATGACCCCGGACCCATTACCACTCACCCATGACCCCGGACCCAGGACCCCGGACCCACGACCCCGGACCCACGACCCCGGACCCACGACCCCGGACCCACGACCCCGGACCCACGACCCCGGACCCACGACCCCGGACCCACGACCCCGGACCCACGACCCCGGACCCACGACCCCGGACCCACGACCCCGGACCGACGACCCCGCACCCACGACCCCGGACAACACGACCCCGGACCCACGACCCCAGACGCATGACCCGAGACCCATGACCCCAGACCCATTACCCCAGACCCATTACCCCAGACCCATGACCCCGGAGACAGGACCACGGACCCATGACCCCGGACCCAGGACCCCGGACCCAGGACCCCGGACCCATGACCGCGGACCCATGGCCCCGGTCCCATGACCCCGGTCCCATGACAACGGACCCATGACACCGGACCCATGACCCCGGACCCATGACCCCGGACCCATGACCCCGGACCCATGACCCCGGACCCATGACACCGGACCCGTGACCGCGGACCCGTGACTCCGGACCCATGACCACGGACCCATGACTCCGGACCCACGACCCCGGACCCACGACCCCGGACCCATGACACCGGACCCATGACACCGGACACATGACCCCGGACCCAGGACCCCGGACCCACGACACCAGACCCATGAACCGAGAACCATGACCCCAGACCCATTACCCCAGACCCATGACCCCGGACCCAGGACCCCGGACCCAGGACCCCGGACCCATGACCCCGGACCCATGACCCCGGTCCCATGACCCCGGTCCCATGACAACGGACCCATGACACCGGACTCATGACCCCGGACCCATGACCCCGGACCCAGGACCCCGGAACCACAACCCCGGACCCAGGACCCCGGACACATGACCCCGGACCCATGACCCCGGACCCACGACCCCGGACCCACGACCCCGGACCCACGACCCCAGACCCATGACCCGAGACCCATGACCCCAGACCCATTACCCCAGACACATGACCCCGGAGACAGGACCACGGACCCATGTCCCCGGACCCAGGACCCCGGACCCAGGACACCGGACCCATGACCCCGGACCCATGAGACCGGTCCCATGACCCCGGTCCCATGACAACGGACCCATGACACCGGACCCATGACCCCGGACCCATGACCCCGGACCCATGACCCCGGACCCGTGACCCCGGACCCGTGACCCCGGACCCGTGACTCCGGACCCATGACCACGGACCCATGACCCCGGACCCACGACCCCGGACCCACGACCCCGGACCCACGACCCTAGACCCACGACCCTAGACCCACGACCCCAGACCCACGACCCCAGACCCACGACCCCAGACCCACGACCCCAGACCCACGACCCCAGACCCACGACCCCAGACCCACGACCCCAGACCCACGACCCCAGACCCACGACCCCAGACCCACGACCCCAGACCCACGACCCCAGACCCACGACCCCAGACCCACGACCCCGGACCCACGACCCCGGACCCACGACCCTAGACCCACGACCCTAGACCCACGACCCCAGACCCACGACCCCAGACCCACGACCCCAGACCCACGACCCCAGACCCACGACCCCAGACCCACGACCCCAGACCCACGACCCCAGACCCACGACCCCAGACCCACGACCCCAGACCCACGACCCCAGACCCACGACCCCAGACCCACGACCCCAGACCCACGACCCCAGACCCACGACCCCAGACCCACGACCCCCGACCCACGACCCCAGACCCACGACCCCAGACCCACGACCCCAGACCCACGACCCCAGACCCACGACCCCAGACCCACGACCCCAGACCCACGACCCCAGACCCACGACCCCAGACCCATGACACCGGACACATGACCCCGGACCCATGACCCCGGACCCCTGACCCCGGACCCATGACCCCGGACCCATGACCCCGGACCCATGACCCCGGACCCATGACCCCGTACCCATGACCCCGGACCCATGACCCCGGACCCATGACCCCGGACCCATGACCCCGGACCCATGACCCCGGACCCATGACCCCGGACCCATGACCCCGGACCCATGACCCCGGACCCATGACCCCGGACCCATGACCCCGGACCCATGACCCCGGACCCATGACCCCGGACCCATGACCCCGGACCCATGACCCCGGACCCCTGATCCCAGACCCATGACCCCAGACCCATGACCCCAGACCCATGACCCCAGACCCATGACCCCAGACCCATGACCCCAGACCCATGACCCCAGACCCACGACCCCAGACCCACGACACCGGACCCACGACCCCGGACCCACGACCCCAGACCCATGAACCGAGACCCATGACCCCAGACCCATTACCCCGGACCCATGACCCCGGACCCATTACCACTCACCCATGACCCCGGACCCAGGACCCCGGACCCACGACCCCGGACCCACGACCCCGGACCCACGACCCCGGACCCACGACCCCGGACCCACGACCCCGGACCCACGACCCCGGACCCACGACCCCGGACCCACGACCCCGGACCCACGACCCCGGACCCACGACCCCGGACCCACGACCCCGGACCGACGACCCCGCACCCACGACCCCGGACAACACGACCCCGGACCCACGACCCCAGACGCATGACCCGAGACCCATGACCCCAGACCCATTACCCCAGACCCATTACCCCAGACCCATGACCCCGGAGACAGGACCACGGACCCATGACCCCGGACCCAGGACCCCGGACCCAGGACCCCGGACCCATGACCCCGGACCCATGGCCCCGGTCCCATGACCCCGGTCCCATGACAACGGACCCATGACACCGGACCCATGACCCCGGACCCATGACCCCGGACCCATGACCCCGGACCCATGACCCCGGACCCATGACACCGGACCCGTGACCGCGGACCCGTGACTCCGGACCCATGACCACGGACCCATGACTCCGGACCCACGACCCCGGACCCACGACCCCGGACCCATGACACCGGACCCATGACACCGGACACATGACCCCGGACCCAGGACCCCGGACCCACGACACCAGACCCATGAACCGAGAACCATGACCCCAGACCCATTACCCCAGACCCATGACCCCGGACCCAGGACCCCGGACCCAGGACCCCGGACCCATGACCCCGGACCCATGACCCCGGTCCCATGACCCCGGTCCCATGACAACGGACCCATGACACCGGACTCACGACCCCAGACCCACGACCCCAGACCCACGACCCCAGACCCACGACCCCCGACCCACGACCCCAGACCCACGACCCCAGACCCACGACCCCAGACCCACGACCCCAGACCCACGACCCCAGACCCACGACCCCAGACCCACGACCCCAGACCCACGACCCCAGACCCATGACACCGGACACATGACCCCGGACCCATGACCCCGGACCCATGACCCCGGACCCATGACCCCGGACCCATGACCCCGGACCCATGACCCCGGACCCATGACCCCGGACCCATGACCCCGTACCCATGACCCCGGACCCATGACCCCGGACCCATGACCCCGGACCCATGACCCCGGACCCATGACCCCGGACCCATGACCCCGGACCCATGACCCCGGACCCATGACCCCGGACCCATGACCCCGGACCCATGACCCCGGACCCATGACCCCGGACCCATGAACCCGGACCCATGACCCCGGACCCATGACCCCGGACCCATGACCCCGGACCCATGACCCCGGACCCATGACCCCGGACCCATGACCCCGGACCCATGACCCCGGACCCATGACCCCGGACCCATGACCCCGGACCCCTGATGCCAGACCCATGACCCCAGACCCATGACCCCAGACCCATGACCCCAGACCCATGACCCCAGACCCATGACCCCAGACCCACGACCCCAGACCCACGACACCGGACCCACGACCCCGGACCCACGACCCCAGACCCATGAACCGAGACCCATGACCCCAGACCCATTACCCCGGACCCATGACCCCGGACCCATTACCACTCACCCATGACCCCGGACCCAGGACCCCGGACCCACGACCCCGGACCCACGACCCCGGACCCACGACCCCGGACCCACGACCCCGGACCCACGACCCCGGACCCACGACCCCGGACCCACGACCCCGGACCCACGACCCCGGACCCACGACCCCGGACCGACGACCCCGCACCCACGACCCCGGACCCACGACCCCGGACCCACGACCCCAGACGCATGACCCGAGACCCATGACCCCAGACCCATTACCCCAGACCCATTACCCCAGACCCATGACCCCGGAGACAGGACCACGGACCCATGACCCCGGACCCAGGACCCCGGACCCAGGACCCCGGACCCATGACCCCGGACCCATGGCCCCGGTCCCATGACCCCGGTCCCATGACAACGGACCCATGACACCGGACCCATGACCCCGGACCCATGACCCCGGACCCATGACCCCGGACCCATGACCCCGGACCCATGACACCGGACCCGTGACCGCGGACCCGTGACTCCGGACCCATGACCACGGACCCATGACTCCGGACCCACGACACCGGACACATGACCCCGGACCCAGGACCCCGGACCCACGACACCAGACCCATGAACCGAGAACCATGACCCCAGACCCATTACCCCAGACCCATGACCCCGGAGACAGGACCACGGACCCATGACCCCGGACCCAGGACCCCGGACCCAGGACCCCGGACCCATGACCCCGGACCCATGACCCCGGTCCCATGACCCCGGTCCCATGACAACGGACCCATGACACCGGACTCATGACCCCGGACCCATGACCCCGGACCCAGGACCCCGGAACCACAACCCCGGACCCAGGACCCCGGACACATGACCCCGGACCCATGACCCCGGACCCACGACCCCGGACCCACGACCCCGGACCCACGACCCCAGACCCATGACCCGAGACCCATGACCCCAGACCCATTACCCCAGACACATGACCCCGGAGACAGGACCACGGACCCATGTCCCCGGACCCAGGACCCCGGACCCAGGACACCGGACCCATGACCCCGGACCCATGAGACCGGTCCCATGACCCCGGTCCCATGACAACGGACCCATGACACCGGACCCATGACCCCGGACCCATGACCCCGGACCCATGACCCCGGACCCGTGACCCCGGACCCGTGACCCCGGACCCGTGACTCCGGACCCATGACCACGGACCCATGACCCCGGACCCACGACCCCGGACCCATGACCCCGGACCCATGACCCCGGACCCATGACCTCGGACCCATGACCCCGGACCCAGGACCCCGGAACCACGACCCCGGACCCACGACCCGGACCCAAGAACCCGGACCCATGACCCCGGACCCATGACCCCGGACCCAGGACCCCGGAACCACAACCCCGGACCCACGACCCCAGACCCATGAACCGAGACCCATGACCCCAGACCCATTACCCCGGACCCATGACCCCGGACCCATTACCACGGACCCATGACCCCGGACCCAGGCCCCCGGACCCACGACCCCGGACCCACGACCCCGGACCCACGACCCCGGACCCACGACCCCGGACCCACGACCCCGGACCCACGACCCCGGACCCACGACCCCGGACCCACGACCCCGGACCCACGACCCCGGACCCACGACCCCGGACCCAGGACCCCGGACCCACGACCCCGGACCCACGACCCCGGACCCATGACCCCGGACCCATGACCCCGGACCCAGGACCCCGGAACCACGACCCCGGACACAGGACCCCGGACACATGACCCCGGACCCACGACCCCGGACCCACGACCCCGGACCCACGACCCCCGACCCACGACCCCAGACCCACGACCCCAGACCCAAGACCCCAGACCCATGACCCCAGACCCATGACCCCAGACCCATGACCCCAGACCCATGACCCCAGACCCATGACCCCAGACCCATGACCCCAGACCCATGACCCCAGACCCATGACCCCGGACCCATGACCCCGGACCCATGACCCCGGACCCATGACCCCAGACCCATGACCCCGGACCCATGACCCCGGACCCATGACACTGGACCCACGACCCCGGACCCACGACCCCGGACCCACGACCCCGGACCCACGACCCCGGACCCACGACCCCGGACCCACGACCCCGGACCCACGACCCCGGACCCACGACCCCGGACCCACGACCCCGGACCCACGACCCCGGACCCACGACCCCGGACCCACGACCCCGGACCCACGACCCTGGACCCACGACCCCGGACCCACGACCCCGGTCCCATGACAACGGACCCATGACCCCGGACCCATGACCCCGGACCCATGACCCCGGACCCATGACCCCAGACCCATGAACCGAGACCCATGACCCCAGACCCATTACCCCGGACCCATGACCCCGGACCCATTACCACTCACCCATGACCCCGGACCCAGGACCCCGGACCCACGACCCCGGACCCACGACCCCGGACCCACGACCCCGGACCCACGACCCCGGACCCACGACCCCGGACCCACGACCCCGGACCCACGACCCCGGACCCACGACCCCGGACCCACGACCCCGGACCCACGACCCCGGACCCACGACCCCGGACCGACGACCCCGCACCCACGACCCCGGACCCACGACCCCGGACCCACGACCCCAGACGCATGACCCGAGACCCATGACCCCAGACCCATTACCCCAGACCCATTACCCCAGACCCATGACCCCGGAGACAGGACCACGGACCCATGACCCCGGACCCAGGACCCCGGACCCAGGACCCCGGACCCATGACCCCGGACCCATGGCCCCGGTCCCATGACCCCGGTCCCATGACAACGGACCCATGACACCGGACCCATGACCCCGGACCCATGACCCCGGACCCATGACCCCGGACCCATGACCCCGGACCCATGACACCGGACCCGTGACCGCGGACCCGTGACTCCGGACCCATGACCACGGACCCATGACTCCGGACCCACGACCCCGGACCCACGACCCCGGACCCATGACACCGGACCCATGACACCGGACACATGACCCCGGACCCAGGACCCCGGACCCACGACACCAGACCCATGAACCGAGAACCATGACCCCAGACCCATTACCCCAGACCCATGACCCCGGAGACAGGACCACGGACCCATGACCCCGGACCCAGGACCCCGGACCCAGGACCCCGGACCCATGACCCCGGACCCATGACCCCGGTCCCATGACCCCGGTCCCATGACAACGGACCCATGACACCGGACTCATGACCCCGGACCCATGACCCCGGACCCAGGACCCCGGAACCACAACCCCGGACCCAGGACCCCGGACACATGACCCCGGACCCATGACCCCGGACCCACGACCCCGGACCCACGACCCCGGACCCACGACCCCAGACCCATGACCCGAGACCCATGACCCCAGACCCATTACCCCAGACACATGACCCCGGAGACAGGACCACGGACCCATGTCCCCGGACCCAGGACCCCGGACCCAGGACACCGGACCCATGACCCCGGACCCATGAGACCGGTCCCATGACCCCGGTCCCATGACAACGGACCCATGACACCGGACCCATGACCCCGGACCCATGACCCCGGACCCATGACCCCGGACCCGTGACCCCGGACCCGTGACCCCGGACCCGTGACTCCGGACCCATGACCACGGACCCATGACCCCGGACCCACGACCCCGGACCCATGACCCCGGACCCATGACCCCGGACCCATGACCTCGGACCCATGACCCCGGACCCAGGACCCCGGAACCACGACCCCGGACCCAGGACCCCGGACACATGACCCCGGACCCATGACCCCGGACCCACGACCCCGGACCCACGACCCCGGACCCACGACCCCAGACCCATGACCCGAGACCCATGACCCCAGACCCATTACCCCAGACACATGACCCCGGAGACAGGACCACGGACCCATGACCCCGGACCCATGACTCCGGACCCACGACCCCGGACCCACGACCCCGGACCCATGACACCGGACCCATGACACCGGACACATGACCCCGGACCCAGGACCCCGGACCCACGACACCAGACCCATGAACCGAGAACCATGACCCCAGACCCATTACCCCAGACCCATGACCCCGGAGACAGGACCACGGACCCATGACCCCGGACCCAGGACCCCGGACCCAGGACCCCGGACCCATGACCCCGGACCCATGACCCCGGTCCCATGACCCCGGTCCCATGACAACGGACCCATGACACCGGACTCATGACCCCGGACCCATGACCCCGGACCCAGGACCCCGGAACCACAACCCCGGACCCAGGACCCCGGACACATGACCCCGGACCCATGACCCCGGACCCACGACCCCGGACCCACGACCCCGGACCCACGACCCCAGACCCATGACCCGAGACCCATGACCCCAGACCCATTACCCCAGACACATGACCCCGGAGACAGGACCACGGACCCATGTCCCCGGACCCAGGACCCCGGACCCAGGACACCGGACCCATGACCCCGGACCCATGAGACCGGTCCCATGACCCCGGTCCCATGACAACGGACCCATGACACCGGAACCATGACCCCGGACCCATGACCCCGGACCCATGACCCCGGACCCGTGACCCCGGACCCGTGACCCCGGACCCGTGACTCCGGACCCATGACCACGGACCCATGACCCCGGACCCACGACCCCGGACCCATGACCCCGGACCCATGACCCCGGACCCATGACCTCGGACCCATGACCCCGGACCCAGGACCCCGGAACCACGACCCCGGACCCAGGACCCCGGACACATGACCCCGGACCCACGACCCCGGACCCACGACCCCGGACCCACGACCCCGGACCCACGACCCCGGACCCACGACCCTAGACCCACGACCCTAGACCCACGACCCCAGACCCACGACCCCAGACCCACGACCCCAGACCCACGACCCCAGACCCACGACCCCAGACCCACGACCCCAGACCCACGACCCCAGACCCACGACCCCAGACCCACGACCCCAGACCCACGACCCCAGACCCACGACCCCAGACCCACGACCCCAGACCCACGACCCCAGACCCACGACCCCAGACCCACGACCCCAGACCCACGACCCCAGACCCACGACCCCAGACCCACGACCCCAGACCCACGACCCCAGACCCACGACCCCAGACCCACTACCCCAGACCCACGACCCCAGACCCACGACCCCAGACCCACGACCCCAGACCCACGACCCCAGACCCACGACCCCAGACCCACGACCCCAGACCCACGACCCCAGACCCACGACCCCAGACCCACGACCCCAGACCCACGACCCCAGACCCACGACCCCAGACCCACGACCCCAGACCCACGACCCCAGACCCACGACCCCAGACCCACGACCCCAGACCCACGACCCCAGACCCACGACCCCAGACCCACGACCCCAGACCCACGACCCCAGACCCACGACCCCAGACCCACGACCCCAGACCCACGACCCCAGACCCACGACCCCAGACCCACGACCCCAGACCCACGACCCCAGACCCACGACCCCAGACCCACGACCCCAGACCCACGACCCCAGACCCACGACCCCAGACCCACGACCCCAGACCCACGACCCCAGACCCACGACCCCAGACCCACGACCCCAGACCCACGACCCCAGACCCACGACCCCAGACCCACGACCCCAGACCCACGACCCCAGACCCACGACCCCAGACCCACGACCCCAGACCCACGACCCCAGACCCACGACCCCAGACCCACGACCCCCGACCCACGACCCCAGACCCACGACCCCAGACCCACGACCCCAGACCCACGACCCCAGACCCACGACCCCAGACCCACGACCCCAGACCCACGACCCCAGACCCACGACCCCAGACCCACGACCCCAGACCCATGACACCGGACACATGACCCCGGACCCATGACCCCGGACCCATGACCCCGGACCCATGACCCCGGACCCATGACCCCGGACCCATGACCCCGGACCCATGACCCCGTACCCATGACCCCGGACCCATGACCCCGGACCCATGACCCCGGACCCATGACCCCGGACCCATGACCCCGGACCCATGACCCCGGACCCATGACCCCGGACCCATGACCCCGGACCCATGACCCCGGACCCATGACCCCGGACCCATGACCCCGGACCCATGACCCCGGACCCATGACCCCGGACCCATGACCCCGGACCCATGACCCCGGACCCCTGATCCCAGACCCATGACCCCAGACCCATGACCCCAGACCCATGACCCCAGACCCATGACCCCAGACCCATGACCCCAGACCCACGACCCCAGACCCACGACACCGGACCCACGACCCCGGACCCACGACCCCAGACCCATGAACCGAGACCCATGACCCCAGACCCATCACCCCGGACCCATGACCCCGGACCCATTACCACTCACCCATGACCCCGGACCCAGGACCCCGGACCCACGACCCCGGACCCACGACCCCGGACCCACGACCCCGGACCCACGACCCCGGACCCACGACCCCGGACCCACGACCCCGGACCCACGACCCCGGACCCACGACCCCGGACCCACGACCCCGGACCCACGACCCCGGACCCACGACCCCGGACCGACGACCCCGCACCCACGACCCCGGACCCACGACCCCGGACCCACGACCCCAGACGCATGACCCGAGACCCATGACCCCAGACCCATTACCCCAGACCCATTACCCCAGACCCATGACCCCGGAGACAGGACCACGGACCCATGACCCCGGACCCAGGACCCCGGACCCAGGACCCCGGACCCATGACCCCGGACCCATGGCCCCGGTCCCATGACCCCGGTCCCATGACAACGGACCCATGACACCGGACCCATGACCCCGGACCCATGACCCCGGACCCATGACCCCGGACCCATGACCCCGGACCCATGACACCGGACCCGTGACCGCGGACCCGTGACTCCGGACCCATGACCACGGACCCATGACTCCGGACCCACGACCCCGGACCCACGACCCCGGACCCATGACACCGGACCCATGACACCGGACACATGACCCCGGACCCAGGACCCCGGACCCACGACACCAGACCCATGAACCGAGAACCATGACCCCAGACCCATTACCCCAGACCCATGACCCCGGAGACAGGACCACGGACCCATGACCCCGGACCCAGGACCCCGGACCCAGGACCCCGGACCCATGACCCCGGACCCATGACCCCGGTCCCATGACCCCGGTCCCATGACAACGGACCCATGACACCGGACTCATGACCCCGGACCCATGACCCCGGACCCAGGACCCCGGAACCACAACCCCGGACCCAGGACCCCGGACACATGACCCCGGACCCATGACCCCGGACCCACGACCCCGGACCCACGACCCCGGACCCACGACCCCAGACCCATGACCCGAGACCCATGACCCCAGACCCATTACCCCAGACACATGACCCCGGAGACAGGACCACGGACCCATGTCCCCGGACCCAGGACCCCGGACCCAGGACACCGGACCCAGGACACCGGACCCATGACCCCGGACCCATGAGACCGGTCCCATGACCCCGGTCCCATGACAACGGACCCATGACACCGGACCCATGACCCCGGACCCATGACCCCGGACCCATGACCCCGGACCCGTGACCCCGGACCCGTGACCCCGGACCCGTGACTCCGGACCCATGACCACGGACCCATGACCCCGGACCCACGACCCCGGACCCATGACCCCGGACCCATGACCCCGGACCCATGACCTCGGACCCATGACCCCGGACCCAGGACCCCGGAACCACGACCCCGGACCCAGGACCCCGGACACATGACCCCGGACCCACGACCCCGGACCCACGACCCCGGACCCACGACCCCGGACCCACGACCCTAGACCCACGACCCTAGACCCACGACCCCAGACCCACGACCCCAGACCCACGACCCCAGACCCACGACCCCAGACCCACGACCCCAGACCCACGACCCCAGACCCACGACCCCAGACCCACGACCCCAGACCCACGACCCCAGACCCACGACCCCAGACCCACGACCCCAGACCCACGACCCCAGACCCACGACCCCAGACCCACGACCCCAGACCCACGACCCCAGACCCACGACCCCAGACCCACGACCCCAGACCCACGACCCCAGACCCACGACCCCAGACCCACGACCCCAGACCCACGACCCCAGACCCACGACCCCAGACCCACGACCCCAGACCCACGACCCCAGACCCACGACCCCAGACCCACGACCCCAGACCCACGACCCCAGACCCACGACCCCGGACCCACGACCCCGGACCCACGACCCCGGACCCACGACCCCGGACCCACGACCCCGGACCCACGACC
The DNA here is from genome assembly GCA_944738655.2 of Andrena hattorfiana. Taxonomy (NCBI): domain Eukaryota; kingdom Metazoa; phylum Arthropoda; class Insecta; order Hymenoptera; family Andrenidae; genus Andrena; species Andrena hattorfiana. The sequence continues at coordinate 71,596,619 of OX122889.2, forward strand.
CCGGACCCATTACCCCAGACCCACGACCCCGGACCCACGACCCCGGACCCACGACCCCGGACCCACGACCCCGGACCCACGACCCCGGACCCACGACCCCGGACCGACGACCCCGCACCCACGACCCCGGACCCACGACCCCGGACCCACGACCCCAGACGCATGACCCGAGACCCATGACCCCAGACCCATTACCCCAGACCCATTACCCCAGACCCATGACCCCGGAGACAGGACCACGGACCCATGACCCCGGACCCAGGACCCCGGACCCAGGACCCCGGACCCATGACCCCGGACCCATGACCCCGGACCCCTGATCCCAGACCCATGACCCCAGACCCATGACCCCAGACCCATGACCCCAGACCCATGACCCCAGACCCATGACCCCAGACCCACGACCCCAGACCCACGACACCGGACCCACGACCCCGGACCCACGACCCCAGACCCATGAACCGAGACCCATGACCCCAGACCCATTACCCCGGACCCATGACCCCGGACCCATTACCACTCACCCATGACCCCGGACCCAGGACCCCGGACCCACGACCCCGGACCCACGACCCCGGACCCACGACCCCGGACCCACGACCCCGGACCCACGACCCCGGACCCACGACCCCGGACCCACGACCCCGGACCCACGACCCCGGACCCACGACCCCGGACCCACGACCCCGGACCCACGACCCCGGACCGACGACCCCGCACCCACGACCCCGGACCCACGACCCCGGACCCACGACCCCAGACGCATGACCCGAGACCCATGACCCCAGACCCATTACCCCAGACCCATTACCCCAGACCCATGACCCCGGAGACAGGACCACGGACCCATGACCCCGGACCCAGGACCCCGGACCCAGGACCCCGGACCCATGACCCCGGACCCATGGCCCCGGTCCCATGACCCCGGTCCCATGACAACGGACCCATGACACCGGACCCATGACCCCGGACCCATGACCCCGGACCCATGACCCCGGACCCATGACCCCGGACCCATGACACCGGACCCGTGACCGCGGACCCGTGACTCCGGACCCATGACCACGGACCCATGACTCCGGACCCACGACCCCGGACCCACGACCCCGGACCCATGACACCGGACCCATGACACCGGACACATGACCCCGGACCCAGGACCCCGGACCCACGACACCAGACCCATGAACCGAGAACCATGACCCCAGACCCATTACCCCAGACCCATGACCCCGGAGACAGGACCACGGACCCATGACCCCGGACCCAGGACCCCGGACCCAGGACCCCGGACCCATGACCCCGGACCCATGACCCCGGTCCCATGACCCCGGTCCCATGACAACGGACCCATGACACCGGACTCATGACCCCGGACCCATGACCCCGGACCCAGGACCCCGGAACCACAACCCCGGACCCAGGACCCCGGACACATGACCCCGGACCCATGTCCCCGGACCCACGACCCCGGACCCACGACCCCGGACCCACGACCCCAGACCCATGACCCGAGACCCATGACCCCAGACCCATTACCCCAGACACATGACCCCGGAGACAGGACCACGGACCCATGTCCCCGGACCCAGGACCCCGGACCCAGGACACCGGACCCATGACCCCGGACCCATGAGACCGGTCCCATGACCCCGGTCCCATGACAACGGACCCATGACACCGGACCCATGACCCCGGACCCATGACCCCGGACCCATGACCCCGGACCCGTGACCCCGGACCCGTGACCCCGGACCCGTGACTCCGGACCCATGACCACGGACCCATGACCCCGGACCCACGACCCCGGACCCATGACCCCGGACCCATGACCCCGGACCCATGACCTCGGACCCATGACCCCGGACCCAGGACCCCGGAACCACGACCCCGGACCCAGGACCCCGGACACATGACCCCGGACCCACGACCCCGGACCCACGACCCCGGACCCACGACCCCGGACCCACGACCCCGGACCCACGACCCTAGACCCACGACCCTAGACCCACGACCCCAGACCCACGACCCCAGACCCACGACCCCAGACCCACGACCCCAGACCCACGACCCCAGACCCACGACCCCAGACCCACGACCCCAGACCCACGACCCCAGACCCACGACCCCAGACCCACGACCCCAGACCCACGACCCCAGACCCACGACCCCTGACCCACGACCCCAGACCCACGACCCCAGACCCACGACCCCAGACCCACGACCCCAGACCCACGACCCCAGACCCACGACCCCAGACCCACGACCCCAGACCCACGACCCCAGACCCACGACCCCAGACCCACGACCCCAGACCCACGACCCCAGACCCACGACCCCAGACCCACGACCCCCGACCCACGACCCCAGACCCACGACCCCAGACCCACGACCCCAGACCCACGACCCCAGACCCACGACCCCAGACCCACGACCCCAGACCCACGACCCCAGACCCACGACCCCAGACCCACGACCCCAGACCCACGACCCCAGACCCATGACACCGGACACATGACCCCGGACCCATGACCCCGGACCCATGACCCCGGACCCATGACCCCGGACCCATGACCCCGGACCCATGACCCCGGACCCATGACCCCGGACCCATGACCCCGTACCCATGACCCCGGACCCATGACCCCGGACCCATGACCCCGGACCCATGACCCCGGACCCATGACCCCGGACCCATGACCCCGGACCCATGACCCCGGACCCATGACCCCGGACCCATGACCCCGGACCCATGACCCCGGACCCATGACCCCGGACCCATGACCCCGGACCCATGACCCCGGACCCATGAGCCCGGACCCATGACCCCGGACCCATGACCCCGGACCCCTGATCCCAGACCCATGACCCCAGACCCATGACCCCAGACCCATGACCCCAGACCCATGACCCCAGACCCATGACCCCAGACCCATGACCCCAGACCCACGACCCCAGACCCACGACACCGGACCCACGACCCCGGACCCACGACCCCAGACCCATGAACCGAGACCCATGACCCCAGACCCATTACCCCGGACCCATGACCCCGGACCCATTACCACTCACCCATGACCCCGGACCCAGGACCCCGGACCCACGACCCCGGACCCACGACCCCGGACCCACGACCCCGGACCCACGACCCCGGACCCACGACCCCGGACCCACGACCCCGGACCCACGACCCTGGACCGACGACCCCGCACCCACGACCCCGGACCCACGACCCCGGACCCACGACCCCAGACGCATGACCCGAGACCCATGACCCCAGACCCATTACCCCAGACCCATTACCCCAGACCCATGACCCCGGAGACAGGACCACGGACCCATGACCCCGGACCCAGGACCCCGGACCCAGGACCCCGGACCCATGACCCCGGACCCATGGCCCCGGTCCCATGACCCCGGTCCCATGACAACGGACCCATGACACCGGACCCATGACCCCGGACCCATGACCCCGGACCCATGACCCCGGACCCATGACCCCGGACCCATGACACCGGACCCGTGACCGCGGACCCGTGACTCCGGACCCATGACCACGGACCCATGACTCCGGACCCACGACCCCGGACCCACGACCCCGGACCCATGACACCGGACCCATGACACCGGACACATGACCCCGGACCCAGGACCCCGGACCCACGACACCAGACCCATGAACCGAGAACCATGACCCCAGACCCATTACCCCAGACCCATGACCCCGGAGACAGGACCACGGACCCATGACCCCGGACCCAGGACCCCGGACCCAGGACCCCGGACCCATGACCCCGGACCCATGACCCCGGTCCCATGACCCCGGTCCCATGACAACGGACCCATGACACCGGACTCATGACCCCGGACCCATGACCCCGGACCCAGGACCCCGGAACCACAACCCCGGACCCAGGACCCCGGACACATGACCCCGGACCCATGACCCCGGACCCACGACCCCGGACCCACGACCCCGGACCCACGACCCCAGACCCATGACCCGAGACCCATGACCCCAGACCCATTACCCCAGACACATGACCCCGGAGACAGGACCACGGACCCATGTCCCCGGACCCAGGACCCCGGACCCAGGACACCGGACCCATGACCCCGGACCCATGAGACCGGTCCCATGACCCCGGTCCCATGACAACGGACCCATGACACCGGACCCATGACCCCGGACCCATGACCCCGGACCCATGACCCCGGACCCGTGACCCCGGACCCGTGACCCCGGACCCGTGACTCCGGACCCATGACCACGGACCCATGACCCCGGACCCACGACCCCGGACCCATGACCCCGGACCCATGACCCCGGACCCATGACCTCGGACCCATGACCCCGGACCCAGGACCCCGGAACCACGACCCCGGACCCACGACCCGGACCCAAGAACCCGGACCCATGACCCCGGACCCATGACCCCGGACCCAGGACCCCGGAACCACAACCCCGGACCCACGACCCCAGACCCATGAACCGAGACCCATGACCCCAGACCCATTACCCCGGACCCATGACCCCGGACCCATTACCACGGACCCATGACCCCGGACCCAGGCCCCCGGACCCACGACCCCGGACCCACGACCCCGGACCCACGACCCCGGACCCACGACCCCGGACCCACGACCCCGGACCCACGACCCCGGACCCACGACCCCGGACCCACGACCCCGGACCCACGACCCCGGACCCAGGACCCCGGACCCACGACCCCGGACCCACGACCCCGGACCCATGACCCCGGACCCAGGACCCCGGAACCACGACCCCGGACACAGGACCCCGGACACATGACCCCGGACCCACGACCCCGGACCCACGACCCCGGACCCACGACCCCCGACCCACGACCCCAGACCCACGACCCCAGACCCAAGACCCCAGACCCATGACCCCAGACCCATGACCCCAGACCCATGACCCCAGACCCATGACCCCAGACCCATGACCCCAGACCCATGACCCCAGACCCATGACCCCAGACCCATGACCCCGGACCCATGACCCCGGACCCATGACCCCGGACCCATGACCCCAGACCCATGACCCCGGACCCATGACCCCGGACCCATGACACTGGACCCACGACCCCGGACCCACGACCCCGGACCCACGACCCCGGACCCACGACCCCGGACCCACGACCCCGGACCCACGACCCCGGACCCACGACCCCGGACCCACGACCCCGGACCCACGACCCCGGACCCACGACCCCGGACCCACGACCCCGGACCCACGACCCCGGACCCACGACCCTGGACCCACGACCCCGGACCCACGACCCCGGTCCCATGACAACGGACCCATGACCCCGGACCCATGACCCCGGACCCATGACCCCGGACCCATGACACCGGACCCGTGACCCCGGACCCGTGACTCCGGACCCGTGACTCCGGACCCATGACACCGGACCCATGACCCCGGACCCATGACCCCGGACCCATGACCCCGGACCCGTGACCCCGGACCCGTAACCCCGGACCCGTGACTCCGGACCCATGACCACGGACCCAAGACCCCGGACCCACGACCCGGACCCAAGAACCCGGACCCATGGCCCCGGTCCCATGACCCCGGTCCCATGACAACGGACCCATGACACCGGACCCATGACCCCGGACCCATGACCCCGGACCCACGACCCCGGACCCACGACCCCGGACCCATGACACCGGACCCATGACACCGGACCCGTGACCCCGGACCCGTGACTCCGGACCCATGACCACGGACCCACGACCCCGGACCCATGACCCCGGACCCATGACCCCGGACCCATGACCCCGGACCCATGACCCCGGACCCATGACCCCGGACCCATGACCCCGGACCCATGACCCCGGACCCATGACCCCGGACCCCTGATCCCAGACCCATGACCCCAGACCCATGACCCCAGACCCATGACCCCAGACCCATGACCCCAGACCCATGACCCCAGACCCACGACCCCAGACCCAAGACACCGGACCCACGACCCCGGACCCACGACCCCGGACCCACGACCCCGGACCCACGACCCCGGACCCACGACCCCGGACCCACGACCCCGGACCCACGACCCCGGACCCACGACCCCGGACCCACGACCCCGGACCCACGACCCCGGACCCACGACCCCGGACCCACGACCCCGGACCCACGACCCCGGACCGACGACCCCGCACCCACGACCCCGGACCCACGACCCCGGACCCACGACCCCAGACGCATGACCCGAGACCCATGACCCCAGACCCATTACCCCAGACCCATTACCCCAGACCCATGACCCCGGAGACAGGACCACGGACCCATGACCCCGGACCCAGGACCCCGGACCCAGGACACCGGACCCATGACCCCGGACCCATGGCCCCGGTCCCATGACCCCGGTCCCATGACAACGGACCCATGACACCGGACCCATGACCCCGGACCCATGACCCCGGACCCATGACCCCGGACCCATGACACCGGACCCGTGACCGCGGACCCGTGACTCCGGACCCATGACCACGGACCCATGACTCCGGACCCACGACCCCGGACCCACGACCCCGGACCCATGACACCGGACCCATGACACCGGACACATGACCCCGGACCCAGGACCCCGGACCCACGACACCAGACCCATGAACCGAGAACCATGACCCCAGACCCATTACCCCAGACCCATGACCCCGGAGACAGGACCACGGACCCATGACCCCGGACCCAGGACCCCGGACCCAGGACCCCGGACCCATGACCCCGGACCCATGACCCCGGTCCCATGACCCCGGTCCCATGACAACGGACCCATGACACCGGACTCATGACCCCGGACCCATGACCCCGGACCCAGGACCCCGGAACCACAACCCCGGACCCAGGACCCCGGACACATGACCCCGGACCCATGACCCCGGACCCACGACCCCGGACCCACGACCCCGGACCCACGACCCCAGACCCATGACCCGAGACCCATGACCCCAGACCCATTACCCCAGACACATGACCCCGGAGACAGGACCACGGACCCATGTCCCCGGACCCAGGACCCCGGACCCAGGACACCGGACCCATGACCCCGGACCCATGAGACCGGTCCCATGACCCCGGTCCCATGACAACGGACCCATGACACCGGACCCATGACCCCGGACCCATGACCCCGGACCCATGACCCCGGACCCGTGACCCCGGACCCGTGACTCCGGACCCATGACCACGGACCCATGACCCCGGACCCACGACCCCGGACCCATGACCCCGGACCCATGACCCCGGACCCATGACCCCGGACCCATGACCCCGGACCCATGACCCCGGACCCAGGACCCCGGACCCATGACCCCGGACCCCTGATCCCAGACCCATGACCCCAGACCCATGACCCCAGACCCATGACCCCAGACCCATGACCCCAGACCCATGACCCCAGACCCACGACCCCAGACCCACGACACCGGACCCACGACCCCGGACCCACGACCCCAGACCCATGAACCGAGACCCATGACCCCAGACCCATTACCCCGGACCCATGACCCCGGACCCATTACCACTCACCCATGACCCCGGACCCAGGACCCCGGACCCACGACCCCGGACCCACGACCCCGGACCCACGACCCCGGACCCACGACCCCGGACCCACGACCCCGGACCCACGACCCCGGACCCACGACCCCGGACCCACGACCCCGGACCCACGACCCCGGACCCACGACCCCGGACCGACGACCCCGCACCCACGACCCCGGACCCACGACCCCGGACCCACGACCCCAGACGCATGACCCGAGACCCATGACCCCAGACCCATTACCCCAGACCCATTACCCCAGACCCATGACCCCGGAGACAGGACCACGGACCCATGACCCCGGACCCAGGACCCCGGACCCAGGACCACGGACCCATGACCCCGGACCCAGGACCCCGGACCCAGGACCCCGGACCCATGACCCCGGACCCATGGCCCCGGTCCCATGACCCCGGTCCCATGACAACGGACCCATGACACCGGACCCATGACCCCGGACCCATGACCCCGGACCCATGACCCCGGACCCATGACCCCGGACCCATGACACCGGACCCGTGACCGCGGACCCGTGACTCCGGACCCATGACCACGGACCCATGACTCCGGACCCACGACCCCGGACCCACGACCCCGGACCCATGACACCGGACCCATGACACCGGACACATGACCCCGGACCCAGGACCCCGGACCCACGACACCAGACCCATGAACCGAGAACCATGACCCCAGACCCATTACCCCAGACCCATGACCCCGGAGACAGGACCACGGACCCATGACCCCGGACCCAGGACCCCGGACCCAGGACCCCGGACCCATGACCCCGGACCCATGACCCCGGTCCCATGACCCCGGTCCCATGACAACGGACCCATGACACCGGACTCATGACCCCGGACCCATGACCCCGGACCCAGGACCCCGGAACCACAACCCCGGACCCAGGACCCCGGACACATGACCCCGGACCCATGACCCCGGACCCACGACCCCAGACCCATGACCCGAGTCCCATGACCCCAGACCCATTACCCCAGACACATGACCCCGGAGACAGGACCACGGACCCATGTCCCCGGACCCAGGACCCCGGACCCAGGACACCGGACCCATGACCCCGGACCCATGAGACCGGTCCCATGACCCCGGTCCCATGACAACGGACCCATGACACCGGACCCATGACCCCGGACCCATGACCCCGGACCCGTGACCCCGGACCCGTGACCCCGGACCCGTGACCCCGGACCCGTGACTCCGGACCCATGACCACGGACCCATGACCCCGGACCCACGACCCCGGACCCATGACCCCGGACCCATGACCCCGGACCCATGACCTCGGACCCATGACCCCGGACCCAGGACCCCGGAACCACGACCCCGGACCCAGGACCCCGGACACATGACCCCGGACCCACGACCCCGGACCCACGACCCCGGACCCACGACCCCGGACCCACGACCCTAGACCCACGACCCTAGACCCACGACCCCAGACCCACGACCCCAGACCCACGACCCCAGACCCACGACCCCAGACCCACGACCCCAGACCCACGACCCCAGACCCACGACCCCAGACCCACGACCCCAGACCCACGACCCCAGACCCACGACCCCAGACCCACGACCCCAGACCCACGACCCCAGACCCACGACCCCAGACCCACGACCCCAGACCCACGACCCCAGACCCACGACCCCAGACCCACGACCCCAGACCCACGACCCCAGACCCACGACCCCAGACCCACGACCCCAGACCCACGACCCCAGACCCACGACCCCAGACCCACGACCCCAGACCCACGACCCCAGACCCACGACCCCAGACCCACGACCCCAGACCCACGACCCCAGACCCACGACCCCAGACCCACGACCCCAGACCCACGACCCCAGACCCACGACCCCAGACCCACGACCCCAGACCCACGACCCCAGACCCACGACCCCAGACCCACGACCCCAGACCCACGACCCCAGACCCACGACCCCAGACCCACGACCCCAGACCCACGACCCCAGACCCACGACCCCAGACCCACGACCCCAGACCCACGACCCCAGACCCACGACCCCAGACCCACGACCCCAGACCCACGACCCCCGACCCACGACCCCAGACCCACGACCCCAGACCCACGACCCCAGACCCACGACCCCAGACCCACGACCCCAGACCCACGACCCCAGACCCACGACCCCAGACCCACGACCCCAGACCCACGACCCCAGACCCACGACCCCAGACCCATGACACCAGACACATGACCCCGGACCCATGACCCCGGACCCATGACCCCGGACCCATGACCCCGGACCCATGACCCCGGACCCATGACCCCGGACCCATGACCCCGGACCCATGACCCCGGACCCATGACCCCGGACCCATGACCCCGGACCCATGACCCCGGACCCATGACCCCGGACCCATGACCCCGGACCCATGACCCCGGACCCATGACCCCGGACCCATGACCCCGGACCCATGACCCCGGACCCATGACCCCGGACCCATGACCCCGGACCCATGACCCCGGACCCCTGATCCCAGACCCATGACCCCAGACCCATGACCCCAGACCCATGACCCCAGACCCATGACCCCAGACCCATGACCCCAGACCCATGACCCCAGACCCACGACCCCAGACCCACGACACCGGACCCACGACCCCGGACCCACGACCCCAGACCCATGAACCGAGACCCATGACCCCAGACCCATTACCCCGGACCCATGACCCCGGACCCATTACCACTCACCCATGACCCCGGACCCAGGACCCCGGACCCACGACCCCGGACCCACGACCCCGGACCCACGACCCCGGACCCACGACCCCGGACCCACGACCCCGGACCCACGACCCCGGACCCACGACCCCGGACCCACGACCCCGGACCCACGACCCCGGACCCACGACCCCGGACCCACGACCCCGGACCCACGACCCCGGACCCACGACCCCGGACCGACGACCCCGCACCCACGACCCCGGACCCACGACCCCGGACCCACGACCCCAGACGCATGACCCGAGACCCATGACCCCAGACCCATTACCCCAGACCCATTACCCCAGACCCATGACCCCGGAGACAGGACCACGGACCCATGACCCCGGACCCAGGACCCCGGACCCAGGACCCCGGACCCATGACCCCGGACCCATGGCCCCGGTCCCATGACCCCGGTCCCATGACAACGGACCCATGACACCGGACCGATGACCCCGGACCCATGACCCCGGACCCATGACCCCGGACCCATGACCCCGGACCCATGACACCGGACCCGTGACCGCGGACCCGTGACTCCGGACCCATGACCACGGACCCATGACTCCGGACCCACGACCCCGGACCCACGACCCCGGACCCATGACACCGGACCCATGACACCGGACACATGACCCCGGACCCAGGACCCCGGACCCACGACACCAGACCCATGAACCGAGAACCATGACCCCAGACCCATTACCCCAGACCCATGACCCCGGAGACAGGACCACGGACCCATGACCCCGGACCCAGGACCCCGGACCCAGGACCCCAGACCCACGACCCCAGACCCACGACCCCAGACCCACGACCCCAGACCCACGACCCCAGACCCACGACCCCAGACCCACGACCCCAGACCCACGACCCCAGACCCACGACCCCAGACCCACGACCCCAGACCCACGACCCCAGACCCACGACCCCAGACCCACGACCCCAGACCCACGACCCCGGACCCATGACCCCGGACCCATGACCCCGGACCCATGACCCCGGACCCATGACCCCGGACCCATGACCCCGGACCCATGACCCCGGACCCATGACACCGGACCCATGACCCCGGACCCATGACCCCGGACCCATGACCCCGGACCCATGACCCCGGACCCATGACCCCGGACCCATGACCCCGGACCCATGACCCCGGACCCATGACCCCGGACCCATGACCCCGGACCCATGACTCCGGACCCATGACCCCGGACCCATGACCCCGGACCCATGACCCCGGACCCATGACCCCGGACCCACGACCCCGGACCCATGACCCCGGACCCATGACCCCGGACCCATGACCCCGGACCCATGACCCCGGACCCATGACCCCGGACCCAGGACCCCGGAACCACGACCCCGGACACAGGACCCCGGACACATGACCCCGGACCCACGACCCCGGACCCATGACCCCGGACCCATGACCCCGGACCCATGACCCCGGACCCATGACCCCGGACCCATGACCCCGGACCCATGACCCCGGACCCATGACCCCGGACCCATGACCCCGGACCCATGACCCCGGACCCATGACCCCGGACCCATGACCCCGGACCCGTGACTCCGGACCCATGACCACGGACCCAAGACCCCGGACCCACGACCCGGACCCACGACCCCGGACCCATGACCCCGGACCCATGACCCCGGACCCATGACCCCGGACCCATGACCCCGGACCCATGACCCCGGACCCATGACCCCGGACCCATGACCCCGGACCCATGACCCCGGACCCATGACCCCGGACCCATGACCCCGGACCCATGACCCCGGACCCATGACCCCGGACCCATGACCCCGGACCCATGACCCCGGACCCATGACCCCGGACCCATGACCCCGGACCCATGACCCCGGACCCATGACCCCGGACCCATGACCCCGGACCCGTGACTCCGGACCCATGACCACGGACCCAAGACCCCGGACCCACGACCCGGACCCACGACCCCGGACCCACGACCCCGGACCCATGACCCCGGACCCATGACCCCGGACCCATGACCCCGGACCCAGGACCCCGGAACCACAACCCCGGACCCAGGACCCCGGACACATGACCCCGGACACATGACCCCGGACCCACGACCCCGGACCCACGACCCCGGACCCAAGACCCCAGACCCATGACCCGAGACCCATGACCCCAGACCCATTACCCCAGACACATGACCCCGGAGACAGGACCACGGACCCATGACCCCGGACCCAGGACCCCGGACCCACGACCCCGGACCCACGACCCCGGACCCATGACCCCGGACCCATGACCCCGGACCCATGACCCCGGACCCATGACCCCGGACCCAGGACCCCGGAACCACGACCCCGGACACAGGACCCCGGACACATGACCCCGGACCCACGACCCCGGACCCACGACCCCGGACCCACGACCCCCGACCCACGACCCCAGACCCACGACCCCAGACCCAAGACCCCAGACCCATGACCCCAGACCCATGACCCCAGACCCATGACCCCAGACCCATGACCCCGGACCCATGACCCCAGACCCATGACCCCAGACCCATGACCCCAGACCCATGACCCCGGACCCATGACCCCGGACCCATGACCCCAGACCCATGACCCCAGACCCATGACCCCAGACCCATGACCACAGACCCATGACCCCAGACCCATGACCCCAGACCCATGACCCCGGACCCATGACCCCGGACCCATGACCCCGGACCCATGACCCCGGACCCATGACTCCGGACCCATGACCCCGGACCCATGACCCCGGACCCATGACCCCGGACCCATGACCCCGGACCCATGACCCCGGACCCGTGACTCCGGACCCATGACCACGGACCCAAGACCCCGGACCCACGACCCGGACCCACGAACCCGGACCCACGACCCCGGACCCATGACCCCGGACCCATGACCCCGGACCCATGACCCCGGACCCATGACCCCGGACCCATGACCCCGGACCCAGGACCCCGGAACCACAACCCCGGACCCAGGACCCCGGACACATGACCCCGGACACATGACCCCGGACCCACGACCCCGGACCCACGACCCCGGACCCAAGACCCCAGACCCATGACCCGAGACCCATGACCCCAGACCCATTACCCCAGACACATGACCCCGGAGACAGGACCACGGACCCATGACCCCGGACCCAGGACCCCGGACCCACGACCCCGGACCCACGACCCCGGACCCATGACCCCGGACCCATGACCCCGGACCCATGACCCCGGACCCATGACCCCGGACCCAGGACCCCGGAACCACGACCCCGGACACAGGACCCCGGACACATGACCCCGGACCCACGACCCCGGACCCACGACCCCGGAACCACGACCCCCGACCCACGACCCCAGACCCACGACCCCAGACCCAAGACCCCAGACCCATGACCCCAGACCCATGACCCCAGACCCATGACCCCGGACCCATGACCCCGGACCCATGACCCCAGACCCATGACCCCAGACCCATGACCCCAGACCCATGACCCCGGACCCATGACCCCGGACCCATGATCCCAGACCCATGACCCCAGACCCATGACCCCAGACCCATGACCCCAGACCCATGACCCCAGACCCATGACCCCAGACCCATGACCCCATACCCATGACCCCAGACCCATGACCCCAGACCCATGACCCCAGACCCATGACCCCAGACCCATGACCCCGGACCCATGACCCCGGACCCATGACCCCGGACCCATGACCCCGGACCCATGACTCCGGACCCACGACCCGGACCCACGACCCCGGACCCACGACCCCGGACCCACGACCCCGGACCCATGACCCCGGACCCATGACCCCGGACCCATGACCCCGGACCCATGACCCCGGACCCAGGACCCCGGAACCACAACCCCGGACCCAGGACCCCGGACACATGACCCCGGACACATGACCCCGGACCCATGACCCCGGACCCATGACCCCGGACCCATGACCCCGGACCCATGACCCCGGACCCATGACCCCGGACCCATGACCCCGGACCCATGACCCCGGACCCATGACCCCGGACCCATGACACCGGACCCATGACCCCGGACCCATGACCCCGGACCCATGACCCCGGACCCATGACCCCGGACCCATGACCCCGGACCCATGACCCCGGACCCATGACCCCGGACCCATGACCCCGGACCCATGACTCCGGACCCATGACCCCGGACCCATGACCCCGGATCCATGACCCCGGACCCATGACCCCGGACCCACGACCCCGGACCCATGACCCCGGACCCATGACCCCGGACCCATGACCCCGGACCCATGACCCCGGACCCATGACCCCGGACCCAGGACCCCGGAACCACGACCCCGGACACAGGACCCCGGACACATGACCCCGGACCCACGACCCCGGACCCATGACCCCGGACCCATGACCCCGGACCCACGACCCCGGACCCACGACCCCGGACCCACGACCCCAGACCCATGACCCGAGACCCATGACCCCAGACCCATTACCCCAGACACATGACCCCGGAGACAGGACCACGGACCCATGTCCCCGGACCCAGGACCCCGGACCCAGGACACCGGACCCATGACCCCGGACCCATGAGACCGGTCCCATGACCCCGGTCCCATGACAACGGACCCATGACACCGGACCCATGACCCCGGACCCATGACCCCGGACCCATGACCCCGGACCCGTGACCCCGGACCCGTGACCCCGGACCCGTGACTCCGGACCCATGACCACGGACCCATGACCCCGGACCCACGACCCCGGACCCACGACCCCAGACCCACGACCCCAGACCCACGACCCCAGACCCAAGACCCCAGACCCATGACCCCAGACCCATGACCCCAGACCCATGACCCCAGACCCATGACCCCAGACCCATGATCCCAGACCCATGACCCCAGACCCATGACCCCAGACCCATGACCCCGGACCCATGACCCCGGACCCATGACCCCGGACCCATGACCCCGGACCCATGACCCCGGACCCATGACCCCGGACCCATGACCCCGGACCCATGACCCCGGACCCATGACCCCGGACCCATGACCCCGGACCCATGACCCCGGACCCATGACCCCGGACCCATGACCCCGGACCCATGACCCCGGACCCATGACCCCGGACCCATGACCCCGGACCCATGACCCCGGACCCATGACCCCGGACCCATGACCCCGGACCCATGACCCCGGACCCATGACCCCGGACCCATGACCCCGGACCCATGACCCCGGACCCATGACCCCGGACCCATGACCCCGGACCCATGACCCCGGACCCATGACCCCGGACCCATGACCCCGGACCCATGACCCCGGACCCATGACCCCGGACCCATGACCCCGGACCCATGACCCCGGACCCATGACCCCGGACCCATGACCCCGGACCCATGACCCCGGACCCATGACCCCGGACCCATGACCCCGGACCCATGACCCCGGACCCATGACCCCGGACCCATGACCCCGGACCCATGACCCCGGACCCATGACCCCGGACCCATGACCCCGGACCCATGACCCCGGACCCATGACCCCGGACCCATGACCCCGGACCCATGACCCCGGACCCATGACCCCGGACCCATGACCCCGGACCCATGACCCCGGACCCATGACCCCGGACCCATGACCCCGGACCCATGACCCCGGACCCATGACCCCGGACCCCTGATCCCAGACCCATGACCCCAGACCCATGACCCCAGACCCATGACCCCAGACCCATGACCCCAGACCCACGACCCCAGACCCACGACACCGGACCCACGACCCCGGACCCACGACCCCAGACCCATGAACCGAGACCCATGACCCCAGACCCATTACCCCGGACCCATGACCCCGGACCCATTACCACTCACCCATGACCACGGACCCAGGACCCCGGACCCACGACCCCGGACCCACGACCCCGGACCCACGACCCCGGACCCACGACCCCGGACCCACGACCCCGGACCCACGACCCCGGACCCACGACCCCGGACCCACGACCCCGGACCCACGACCCCGGACCCACGACCCCGGACCCACGACCCCGGACCCACGACCCCGGACCCACGACCCCGGACCCACGACCCCGGACCCACGACCCCGGACCGACGACCCCGCACCCACGACCCCGGACCCACGACCCCGGACCCACGACCCCAGACGCATGACCCGAGACCCATGACCCCAGACCCATTACCCCAGACCCATTACCCCAGACCCATGACCCCGGAGACAGGACTACGGACCCATGACCCCGGACCCAGGACCCCGGACCCAGGACCCCGGACCCATGACCCCGGACCCATGGCCCCGGTCCCATGACCCCGGTCCCATGACAACGGACCCATGACACCGGACCCATGACCCCGGACCCATGACCCCGGACCCATGACCCCGGACCCATGACCCCGGACCCATGACACCGGACCCGTGACCGCGGACCCGTGACTCCGGACCCATGACCACGGACCCATGACTCCGGACCCACGACCCCGGACCCACGACCCCGGACCCATGACACCGGACCCATGACACCGGACACATGACCCCGGACCCAGGACCCCGGACCCACGACACCAGACCCATGAACCGAGAACCATGACCCCAGACCCATTACCCCAGACCCATGACCCCGGAGACAGGACCACGGACCCATGACCCCGGACCCAGGACCCCGGACCCAGGACCCCGGACCCATGACCCCGGACCCATGACCCCGGTCCCATGACCCCGGTCCCATGACAACGGACCCATGACACCGGACTCATGACCCCGGACCCATGACCCCGGACCCACGACCCCGGACCCACGACCCCAGACCCATGACCCGAGACCCATGACCCCAGACCCATTACCCCAGACACATGACCCCGGAGACAGGACCACGGACCCATGTCCCCGGACCCAGGACCCCGGACCCAGGACACCGGACCCATGACCCCGGACCCATGAGACCGGTCCCATGACCCCGGTCCCATGACAACGGACCCATGACACCGGACCCATGACCCCGGACCCATGACCCCGGACCCATGACCCCGGACCCGTGACCCCGGACCCGTGACCCCGGACCCGTGACTCCGGACCCATGACCACGGACCCATGACCCCGGACCCACGACCCCGGACCCATGACCCCGGACCCATGACCCCGGACCCATGACCCCGGACCCATGACCCCGGACCCAGGACCCCGGAACCACGACCCCGGACCCAGGACCCCGGACACATGACCCAGGACCCATGACACCGGACCCACGACCCCGGACCCACGACCCCAGACCCACGACCCCAGACCCACGACCCCAGACCCAAGACCCCAGACCCATGACCCCAGACCCATGACCCCAGACCCATGACCGCAGACCCATGACCCCAGACCCATGATCCCAGACCCATGACCCCAGACCCATGACCCCAGACCCATGACCCCAGACCCATGACCCCAGACCCATGACCCCGGACCCACGACCCCGGACCCATGACCCCGGACCCATGACCCCGGACCCATGACCCCGGACCCATGACCCCGGACCCATGACCCCGGACCCATGACCCCGGACCCATGACCCCGGACCTATGACCCCGGACCCATGACCCCGGACCCATGACCCCGGACCCATGACTCCGGACCCATGACCACGGACCCATGACTCCGGACCCACGACCCCGGACCCACGACCCCGGACCCACGACCCCGGACCCACGACACCGGACCCATGACCCCGGACCCACGACCCCCGACCCACGACCCCAGACCCACGACCCCAGACCCATTACCCCAGACCCATGACCCCAGACCCATGACCCCAGACCCATGACCCCAGACCCATGACCCCAGACCCATGACCCCAGACCCATGACCCCAGACCCATGACCCCAGACCCATGACCCCAGACCCATGACCCCAGACCCATGACCCCAGACCCATGACCCCAGACCCATGACCCCAGACCCATGACCCCAGACCCATGACCCCAGACCCATGACCCCAGACCCATGACCCCAGACCCATGACCCCAGACCCATGACCCCAGACCCATGACCCCAGACCCATGACCCCAGACCCATGACCCCAGACCCATGACCCCAGACCCATGACCCCAGACCCATGACCCCAGACCCATGACCCCAGACCCATGACCCCGGACCGATGACCCCGGACCCATGACCCCGGACCCATGACCCCGGACCCATGACCCCGGACCCATGACCCCGGACCCATGACCCCGGACCCATGACCCCGGACCCATGACCCCGGACCCATGACCCCGGACCCATGACCCCGGACCCATGACCCCGGACCCATGACCCCGGACCCATGACCCCGGACCCATGACCCCGGACCCATGACCCCGGACCCATGACCCCGGACCCATGACCCCGGACCCATGACCCCGGACCCATGACCCCGGACCCATGACCCCGGACCCATGACCCCGGACCCATGACCCCGGACCCATGACCCCGGACCCATGACCCCGGACCTATGACCCCGGACCCATGACCCCGGACCCATGACCCCGGACCCATGACCCCGGACCCATGACCCCGGACCCATGACTCCGGACCCACGACCCCGGACCCACGACCCCGGACCCACGACCCCGGACCCACGACCCCGGACCCATGACACCGGACCCATGACCCCGGACACATGACCCCGGACCCAGGACCCCGGAACCACGACCCCGGACCCAGGACCCCAGACACATGACCCCGGACCCATGACCCCGGACCCACGACCCCGGACCCACGACCCCAGACCCATGACCCGAGACCCATGACCCCAGACCCATGACCCCGGAGACAGGACCACGGACCCATGACCCCGGACCCAGGACCCCGGACCCATGACCACGGACCCGTGACTCCGAACCCATGACCACGGACCCATGACCCCGGACCCATGACCCCGGACCCATGACCCCAGACCCATGACCCCGGACCCATGACCCCGGAGCCATGACCCCGGACCCATGACCCCGGACCCATGACCCCGGACCCATGACCCCGGACCCATGACCCCGGACCCATGACCCCGGACCCATGACCCCGGACCCATGACCCCGGACCCATGACCCCGGACCCATGACCCCGGACCCATGACCCCGGACCCATGACCCCGGACCCATGACCCCGGACCCATGAACCCGGACCCATGACCACGGACCCATGACCCCGGACCCGTGACTCCGAACCCATGACCACGGACCCATGACCCCGGACCCATGACCCCGGACCCATGACCCCGGACCCATGACCCCAGACCCATGACCCCAGACCCATGACCCCGGACCCATGACCCCGGACCCATGGCCCCGGACCCATGACCCCGGACCCACGACCCCAGACCCATGACCCGAGACCCATGACCCCAGACCCATTACCCCAGACCCATGACCCCGGAGACAGGACCACGGACCCATGACCCCGGACCCAGGACCCCGGACCCATGACCCCGGACCCGTGACTCCGAACCCATGACCACGGACCCATGACCCCGGACCCATGACCCCGGACCCATGACCCCGGACCCATGACCCCAGACCCATGACCCCAGACCCATGACCCCGGACCCATGACCCCGGACCCATGACCCCGGACCCATGACCCCGGACCCATGACCCCGGACCCATGACCCCGGACCAATGACCCCGGACCCATGACCCCGGACCCATGACACCGGACCCATGACCCCGGACCCATGACCCCGGACCCATGACCCCGGACCCATGACCCCGGACCCATGACCCCGGACCCATGACCCCGGACCCATGACCCCGGACCCATGACCCCGGACCCATGACCCCGGACCCATGACCCCGGACCCATGACCCCGGACCCATGACCCCGGACCCATGAACCCGGACCCATGACCACGGACCCATGACCCCGGACCCATGACCCGAGACCCATGACCCCAGACCCATTACCCCAGACACATGACCCCGGAGACAGGACCACGGACCCATGACCCCGGACCCAGGACCCCGGACCCACGACCCCGGACCCACGACCCCGGACCCACGACCCCGGACCCACGACCCCCGACCCACGACCCCAGACCCACGACCCCAGACCCAAGACCCCAGACCCATGACCCCAGACCCATGACCCCAGACCCATGACCCCAGACCCATGACCCCAGACCCATGACCCCAGACCCATGACCCCAGACCCATGACCCCGGACCCATGACCCCGGACCCATGACCCCGGACCCATGACCCCAGACCCATGACCCCGGACCCATGACCCCGGACCCATGACACTGGACCCACGACCCCGGACCCACGACCCCGGACCCACGACCCCGGACCCACGACCCCGGACCCACGACCCCGGACCCACGACCCCGGACCCACGACCCCGGACCCACGACCCCGGACCCACGACCCCGGACCCACGACCCCGGACCCACGACCCCGGACCCACGACCCCGGACCCACGACCCCGGACCCACGACCCCGGACCCACGACCCCGGACCCACGACCCCGGACCCACGACCCCGGACCCACGACCCCGGTCCCATGACAACGGACCCATGACCCCGGACCCATGACCCCGGACCCATGACACCGGACCCATGACACCGGACCCGTGACCCCGGACCCGTGACTCCGGACCCATGACCCCGGACCCATGACCCCGGACCCATGACCCCGGACCCATGACCCCGGACCCATGACCCCGGACCCATGACCCCGGACCCATGACCCCGGACCCATGACCCCGGACCCATGACCCCGGACCCATGACCCCGGACCCATGACTCCGGACCCACGACCCCGGACCCACGACCCCGGACCCACGACCCCGGACCCATGACACCGGACCCATGACCCCGGACACATGACCCCGGACCCAGGACCCCGGAACCACGACCCCGGACCCAGGACCACAGACACATGACCCCGGACCCATGACCCCGGACCCACGACCCCGGACCCACGACCCCAGACCCATGACCCGAGACCCATGACCCCAGACCCATTACCCCAGACCCATGACCCCGGAGACAGGACCACGGACCCATGACCCCGGACCCAGGACCCCGGACCCATGACCACGGACCCGTGACTCCGAACCCATGACCACGGACCCATGACCCCGGACCCATGACCCCGGACCCATGACCCCGGACCCATGACCCCAGACCCATGACCCCAGACCCATGACCCCGGAGCCATGACCCCGGACCCATGACCCCGGACCCATGACCCCGGACCCATGACCCCGGACCCATGACCCCGGACCCATGACCCCGGACCCATGACCCCGGACCCATGACCCCGGACCCATGACCCCGGACCCATGACCCCGGACCCATGACCCCGGACCCATGACCCCGGACCCATGACCCCGGACCCATGACCCCGGACCCATGACCCCGGACCCATGACCCCGGACCCATGACCCCGGACCCATGACCCCGGACCCATGACCCCGGACCCATGACCCCGGACCCATGACCCCGGACCCATGGCCCCGGACCCATGACCCCGGACCCACGACCCCAGACCCATGACCCGAGACCCATGACCCCAGATCCATTACCCCAGACCCATGACCCCGGAGACAGGACCACGGACCCATGACCCCGGACCCAGGACCCCGGACCCATGACCCCGGACCCGTGACTCCGAACCCATGACCACGGACCCATGACCCCGGACCCATGACCCCGGACCCATGACCCCGGACCCATGACCCCAGACCCATGACCCCAGACCCATGACCCCGGACCCATGACCCCGGACCCATGACCCCGGACCCATGACCCCGGACCCATGACCCCGGACCCATGACCCCGGACCAATGACCCCGGACCCATGACCCCGGACCCATGACACCGGACCCATGACCCCGGACCCATGACCCCGGACCCATGACCCCGGACCCATGACCCCGGACCCATGACCCCGGACCCATGACCCCGGACCCATGACCCCGGACCCATGACCCCGGAGCCATGACCCCGGACCCATGACCCCGGACCCATGACCCCGGACCCATGAACCCGGACCCATGACCACGGACCCATGACCCCGGACCCATGACCCGAGACCCATGACCCCAGACCCATTACCCCAGACACATGACCCCGGAGACAGGACCACGGACCCATGACCCCGGACCCAGGACCCCGGACCCACGACCCCGGACCCACGACCCCGGACCCACGACCCCGGACCCACGACCCCGGACCCACGACCCCCGACCCACGACCCCAGACCCACGACCCCAGACCCAAGACCCCAGACCCATGACCCCAGACCCATGACCCCAGACCCATGACCCCAGACCCATGACCCCAGACCCATGACCCCAGACCCATGACCCCAGACCCATGACCCCGGACCCATGACCCCGGACCCATGACCCCGGACCCATGACCCCAGACCCATGACCCCGGACCCATGACCCCGGACCCATGACACTGGACCCACGACCCCGGACCCACGACCCCGGACCCACGACCCCGGACCCACGACCCCGGACCCACGACCCCGGACCCACGACCCCGGACCCACGACCCCGGACCCACGACCCCGGACCCACGACCCCGGACCCACGACCCCGGACCCACGACCCCGGACCCACGACCCCGGACCCACGACCCCGGACCCACGACCCCGGACCCACGACCCCGGTCCCATGACAACGGACCCAAGACCCCGGACCCATGACCCCGGACCCATGACACCGGACCCATGACACCGGACCCGTGACCCCGGACCCGTGACTCCGGACCCGTGACTCCGGACCCATGACACCGGACCCATGACCCCGGACCCATGACCCCGGACCCATGACCCCGGACCCGTGACCCCGGACCCGTAACCCCGGACCCGTGACTCCGGACCCATGACCACGGACCCAAGACCCCGGACCCACGACCCGGACCCAAGAACCCGGACCCATGACCCCGGACCCATGACCCTGGACCCAGGACCCCGGAACCACAACCCCGGACCCAGGACCCCGGACACATGACCCCGGACCCATGACCCCGGACCCACGAACCCGGACCCACGACCCCGGACCCAAGACCCCAGACACATGACCCGAGACCCATGACCCCAGACCCATTACCCCAGACACATGACCCCGGAGACAGGACCACGGACCCATGACCCCGGACCCAGGACCCCGGACCCATGACCCCGGACCCATGACCCCGGTCCCATGACCCCGGTCCCATGACAACGGACCCATGACACCGGACCCATGACCCCGGAACCATGACCCCGTACCCGTGACCGCGGACCCGTGACCCCGGACCCGTGACCCCGGACCCGTGACCCCGGACCCGTGACTCCGGACCCATGACCACGGACCCATGACCCCGGACCCTCGACCCCGGACCCATGACCCCGGACCCATGACCCCGGACCCATGACCCCGGACCCATGACCCCGGACCCATGACCCCGGACCCATGACCCCGGACCCATGACCCCGGACCCATGACCCCGGACCCATGACCCCGGACCCATGACCCCGGACCCATGACCCCGGACCCATGACCCCGGACCCATGACCCCGGACCCATGACCCCGGACCCATGACCCCGGACCCATGACCCCGGACCCATGACCCCGGACCCATGACCCCGGACCCATGACCCCGGACCCATGACCCCGGACCCATGACCCCGGACCCATGACCCCGGACCCATGACCCCGGACCCATGACCCCGGACCCATGACCCCGGACCCATGACCCCGGACCCATGACCCCGGACCCATGACCCCGGACCCATGACCCCGGACCCATGACCCCGGACCCATGACCCCGGACCCATGACCCCGGACCCATGACCCCGGACCCATGAACCCGGATCCATGACCACTGACCCATGACCCCGGACCCATGACCCCGGACCCATGACCCCGGACCCATGACCCCGGACCCATGACCCCGGACCCATGACCCCGGACCCATGACCCCGGACCCATGACCCCGGACCCATGACCCCGGACCCATGACCCCGGACCCATGACCCCAGACCCATGACCCCAGACCCATGACCCCAGACACATGACCCCAGACCCATGACCCCAGACCCATGACCCCAGACCCATGACACCGGACCCGTGACCCCGGACCCGTGACTCCGGACCCGTGACTCCGGACCCATGACACCGGACCCATGACCCCGGACCCATGACCCCGGACCCATGACCCCGGACCCGTGACCCCGGACCCGTAACCCCGGACCCGTGACTCCGGACCCATGACCACGGACCCAAGACCCCGGACCCACGACCCGGACCCAAGAACCCGGACCCATGACCCCGGACCCATGACCCTGGACCCAGGACCCCGGAACCACAACCCCGGACCCAGGACCCCGGACACATGACCCCGGACCCATGACCCCGGACCCACGAACCCGGACCCACGACCCCGGACCCAAGACCCCAGACACATGACCCGAGACCCATGACCCCAGACCCATTACCCCAGACACATGACCCCGGAGACAGGACCACGGACCCATGACCCCGGACCCAGGACCCCGGACCCATGACCCCGGACCCATGACCCCGGTCCCATGACCCCGGTCCCATGACAACGGACCCATGACACCGGACCCATGACCCCGGAACCATGACCCCGTACCCGTGACCGCGGACCCGTGACCCCGGACCCGTGACCCCGGACCCGTGACCCCGGACCCGTGACTCCGGACCCATGACCACGGACCCATGACCCCGGACCCTCGACCCCGGACCCATGACCCCGGACCCATGACCCCGGACCCATGACCCCGGACCCATGACCCCGGACCCATGACCCCGGACCCATGACCCCGGACCCATGACCCCGGACCCATGACCCCGGACCCATGACCCCGGACCCATGACCCCGGACCCATGACCCCGGACCCATGACCCCGGACCCATGACCCCGGACCCATGACCCCGGACCCATGAACCCGGATCCATGACCACTGACCCATGACCCCGGACCCATGACCCCGGACCCATGACCCCGGACCCATGACCCCGGACCCATGACCCCGGACCCATGACCCCGGACCCATGACCCCGGACCCATGACCCCGGACCCATGACCCCGGACCCATGACCCCGGACCCATGACCCCAGACCCATGACCCCAGACCCATGACCCCGGACCCATGACCCCGGACCCACGAACCCGGACCCACGACCCCGGACCCAAGACCCCAGACACATGACCCGAGACCCATGACCCCAGACCCATTACCCCAGACACATGACCCCGGAGACAGGACCACGGACCCATGACCCCGGACCCAGGACCCCGGACCCATGACCCCGGACCCATGACCCCGGTCCCATGACCCCGGTCCCATGACAACGGACCCATGACACCGGACCCATGACCCCGGAACCATGACCCCGGACCCATGACCCCGGACCCATGACCCCGGACCCATGACCCCGGACCCACGACCCCGGACCCACGAACCCAGACCCATGACCCGAGACCCATGACCCCAGACCCATTACCCCAGACCCATGACCCCGGAGACAGGACCACGGACCCATGACCCCGGACCCAGGACCCCGGACCCATGACCCCGGACCCGTGACTCCGAACCCATGACCACGGACCCATGACCCCGGACCCATGACCCCGGACCCATGACCCCGGACCCATGACCCCGGACCCATGACCCCAGACCCATGACCCCGGACCCATGACCCCGGACCCATGACCCCGGACCCATGACCCCGGACCCATGACCCCGGACCCATGACCCCGGACCCATGACCCCGGACCCATGACCCCGGACCCATGACCCCGGACCCATGACCCCGGACCCATGACCCCGGACCCATGACCCCGGGCCCATGACCCCGGACCCATGACCCCGGACCCATGACCCCAGACCCATGACCCCGGACCCATGACCCCGGACCCATGACCCCGGACCCATGACCCCGGACCCATGACCCCGGACCCATGACCCCGGACCCATGACCCCGGACCCATGACCCCGGACCCATGACCCCGGACCCATGACCCCGGACCCATGACCCCGGACCCATGACCCCGGACCCATGACCCCGGACCCATGACCCCGGACCCATGACCCCGGACCCATGACCCCGGACCCATGACCCCGGACCCATGACCCCGGACCCATGACCCCGGACCCATGACCCCGGACCCATGACCCCGGACCCATGACCCCGGACCCATGACCCCGGACCCATGACCCCGGACCCATGACCCCGGACCCATGACCCCGGACCCATGACCCCGGACCCATGACCCCGGACCCATGACCCCGGACCCATGACCCCGGACCCATGACCCCGGACCCATGACCCCGGACCCATGACCCCGGACCCATGACCCCGGACCCATGACCCCGGACCCATGACCCCGGACCCATGACCCCGGACCCATGACCCCGGACCCATGACCCCGGACCCATGACCCCGGACCCATGACCCCGGACCCATGACCCCGGACCCATGACCCCGGACCCATGACCCCAGACCCATGACCCCAGAACCATGACCCCAGACCCATGACCCCAGACCCATGACCCCGGACCCATGACCCCGGACCCATGACCCCGGACCCATGACCCCGGACCCATGACCCCGGACCCATGACCCCGGACCCATGACCCCGGACCCATGACCCCGGACCCATGACCCCGGACCCATGACCCCGGACCCATGACCCCGGACCCATGACCCCGGACCCATGACCCCGGACCCATGACCCCGGACCCATGACCCCGGACCCATGACCCCGGACCCATGACCCCGGACCCATGACCCCGGACCCATGACCCCGGACCCATGACCCCGGACCCATGACCCCGGACCCATGACCCCGGACCCATGACCCCGGACCCATGACCCCGGACCCATGACCCCGGACCCATGACCCCGGACCCATGACCCCAGACCCATGACCCCAGACCCATGACCTCGGAGCCATGACCCCGGACCCATGACCCCGGACCCATGACCCCGGACCCATGACCCCGGACCCATGACCCCGGACCCATGACCCCAGACCCATGACCCCGGACCAATGACCCCAGACCCATTACCCCAGACCCATGACCCCAGACCCATGACCCCGGACCCATGACCCCGGACCCATGACCC
The DNA here is from genome assembly GCA_944738655.2 of Andrena hattorfiana. Lineage (NCBI taxonomy): Eukaryota > Metazoa > Arthropoda > Insecta > Hymenoptera > Andrenidae > Andrena > Andrena hattorfiana. The sequence goes on from OX122889.2 coordinate 71,624,094, forward strand.
CGGACCCATGACCCCGGACCCATGACCCCGGACCCATGACCCCGGACCCATGACCCCGGACCCATGACCCCGGACCCATGACCCCGGACCCATGACCCCGGACCCATGACCCCGGACCCATGACCCCGGACCCATGACCCCGGACCCATGACCCCGGACCCATGACCCCGGACCCATGACCCCGGACCCATGACCCCGGACCCATGACCCCGGACCCATGACCCCGGACCCATGACCCCGGACCCATGACCCCGGACCCATGACCCCGGACCCATGACCCCGGACCCATGACCCCGTACCCATGACCCCGGACCCATGACCCCGGACCCATGACCCCGGACCCATGACCCCGGACCCATGACCCCGGACCCATGACCCCGGACCCATGACCCCGGACCCATGACCCCGGACCCATGACCCCGGACCCATGACCCCGGACCCATGACCCCGGACCCATGACCCCGGACCCATGACCCCGGACCCATGACCCCGGACCCGTGACTCCGAACCCATGACCACGGACCCATGACCCCGGACCCATGACCCCGGACCCATGACCCCGGACCCATGACCCCGGACCCATGACCCCGGACCCATGACCCCGGACCCATGACCCCGGACCCATGACCCCGGACCCATGACCCCGGACCCATGACACCGGACCCATGACCACGGACCCATGACCCCGGACCCATGACCCCGGACCCATGACCCCGGACCCATGACCCCGGACCCATGACCCCGGACCCATGACCCCGGACCCATGACCCCGGACCCATGACCCCAGACCCATGACCCCGGACCCATGACCCCGGACCCATGACCCCAGACCCATGACCCCAGACCCATGACCCCAGACCCATGACCCCAGACCCATGACCCCAGACCCATGACCCCAGACCCATGACCCCAGACCCATGACCCCGGACCCATGACCCCGGACACATGACCCCGGACCCAGGACCCCGGAACCACGACCCCGGACCCAGGACCCCAGACACATGACCCCGGACCCATGACCCCGGACCCACGACCCCGGACCCACGACCCCAGACCCATGACCCGAGACCCATGACCCCAGACCCATTACCCCAGACCCATGACCCCGGAGACAGGACCACGGACCCATGACCCCGGACCCAGGACCCCGTACCCATGACCCCGGACCCGTGACTCCGAACCCATGACCACGGACCCATGACCCCGGACCCATGACCCCGGACCCATGACCCCGGACCCATGACCCCAGACCCATGACCCCAGACCCATGACCCCGGACCCATGACCCCGGACCCATGACCCCAGACCCATTACCCCAGACCCATGACCCCGGACCCATGACCCCGGACCCATGACCCCGGACCAATGACCCGGGACCCATGACCCCGGACCCATGACCCCGGACCCATGACCCCGGACCCATGACCCCGGACCCATGACCCCGGACCCATGACCCCGGACCCATGACCCCGGACCCATGACCCCGGACCCATGACCCCGGACCCATGACCCCGGACCCATGACCCCGGACCCATGACCCCGGACCCATGACCCCCGACCCATGACCCCAGACCCATGACCCCAGACCCATGACCCCAGACCCATGACCCCAGACCCATGACCCCAGACCCATGACCCCAGACCCATGACCCCAGACCCATGACCCCAGACCCATGACCCCAGACCCATGACCCCAGACCCATGACCCCAGACCCATGACCCCAGACCCATGACCCCAGACCCATGACCCCAGACCCATGACCCCAGACCCATGACCCCAGACCCATGACCCCAGACCCATGACCCCAGACCCATGACCCCAGACCCATGACCCCAGACCCATGACCCCAGACCCATGACCCCAGACCCATGACCCCAGACCCATGACCCCAGACCCATGACCCCAGACCCATGACCCCAGACCCATGACCCCAGACCCATGACCCCAGACCCATGACCCCAGACCCATGACCCCAGACCCATGACCCCAGACCCATGACCCCAGACCCATGACCCCAGACCCATGACCCCAGACCCATGACCCCAGACCCATGACCCCAGACGCATGACCCCAGACCCATGACCCCAGACCCATGACCCCAGACCCATGACCCCAGACCCATGACCCCAGACCCATGACCCCAGACCCATGACCCCAGACCCATGACCCCAGACCCATGACCCCAGACCCATGACCCCAGACCCATGACCCCAGACCCATGACCCCAGACCCATGACCCCGGACCCATGACCCCGGACCCATGACCCCGGACCCATGACCCCGGACCCATGACCCCGGACCCATGGCCCCGGACCCATGACCCCGGACCCACGACCCCAGACCCATGACCCCGGACCCATGACCCCAGACCCATGACCCCAGACCCATGACCCCAGAACCATGACCCCAGACCCATGACCCCGGACCCATGACCCCGGACCCATGACCCCGGACCCATGACCCCGGACCCATGACCCCGGACCCATGACCCCGGACCCATGACCCCGGACCCATGACCCCGGACCCATGACCCCGGACCCATGACCCCGGACCCATGACCCCGGACCCATGACCCCGGACCCATGACCCCGGACCCATGACCCCGGACCCATGACCCCGGACCCATGACCCCGGACCCATGACCCCGGACCCATGACCCCGGACCCATGACCCCGGACCCATGACCCCGGACCCATGACCCCGGACCCATGACCCCGGACCCATGACCCCGGACCCATGACCCCAGACCCATGACCCCGGACCCATGACCCCGGAGCCATGACCCCGGACCCATGACCCCGGACCAATGACCCCGGACCCATGACCCCGGACCCATGACCCCGGACCCATGACCCCGGACCCATGACCCCGGACCCATGACCCCGGACCCATGACCCCGGACCCATGACCCCGGACCCATGACCCCGGACCCATGACCCCGGACCCATGACCCCGGACCCATGACCCCCGACCCATGACCCCGGACCCATGACCCCAGACCCATGACCCCAGACCCATGACCCCAGACCCATGACCCCAGACCCATGACCCCAGACCCATGACCCCAGACCCATGACCCCAGACCCATGACCCCAGACCCATGACCCCAGACCCATGACCCCAGACCCATGACCCCAGACCCATGACCCCAGACCCATGACCCCAGACCCATGACCCCAGACCCATGACCCCAGACCCATGACCCCAGACCCATGACCCCAGACCCATGACCCCAGACCCATGACCCCAGACCCATGACCCCAGACCCATGACCCCAGACCCATGACCCCAGACCCATGACCCCAGACCCATGACCCCAGACCCATGACCCCAGACCCATGACCCCAGACCCATGACCCCAGACCCATGACCCCAGACCCATGACCCCAGACCCATGACCCCAGACCCATGACCCCAGACCCATGACCCCGGACCCAGGACCCCGGAACCACGACCCCAGACCCATGACCCCAGACCCATGACCCCAGACCCATGACCCCAGACCCATGACCCCAGACCCATGACCCCAGACCCATGACCCCAGACCCATGACCCCAGACCCATGACCCCAGACCCATGACCCCAGACCCATGACCCCAGACGCATGACCCCAGACCCATGACCCCAGACCCATGACCCCAGACCCATGACCCCAGACCCATGACCCCAGACCCATGACCCCAGACCCATGACCCCAGACCCATGACCCCAGACCCATGACCCCAGACCCAGGACCCCAGACCCATGACCCCGGACCCATGACCCCGGACCCATGACCCCGGACCCATGACCCCGGACCCATGACCCCGGACCCATGGCCCCGGACCCATGACCCCGGACCCACGACCCCAGACCCATGACCCGAGACCCATGACCCCAGACCCATTACCCCAGACCCATGACCCCGGAGACAGGACCACGGACCCATGACCCCGGACCCAGGACCCCGGACCCATGACCCCGGACCCGTGACTCCGAACCCATGACCACGGACCCATGACCCCGGACCCATGACCCCGGACCCATGACCCCGGACCCATGACCCCAGACCCATGACCCCAGACCCATGACCCCGGACCCATGACCCCGGACCCATGACCCCGGACCCATGACCCCGGACCCATGACCCCGGACCCATGACCCCGGACCCATGACCCCGGACCAATGACCCCGGACCCATGACCCCGGACCCATGACACCGGACCCATGACCCCGGACCCATGACCCCGGACCCATGACCCCGGACCCATGACCACGGACCCATGACCCCGGACCCAGGACCCCGGACCCATGACCCCGGACCCGTGACTCCGAACCCATGACCACGGACCCATGACCCCGGACCCATGACCCCGGACCCATGACCCCAGACCCATGACGCCAGACCCATGACCCCGGACCCATGGCCCCGGACCCATGACCCCGGACCCATGGCCCCGGACCCATGACCCCGGACCCATGACCCCGGACCCATGACCCCGGACCCATGACCCCGGACCAATGACCCCGGACCCATGACCCCGGACCCATGACCCCGGACCCATGACCCCGGACCCATGACCCCGGACCCATGACCCCGGACCCATGACCCCGGACCCATGACCCCGGACCCATGACCCCGGACCCATGACCCCGGACCCATGACCCCGGACCCATGACCCCGGACCCATGACCCCGGACCCATGACCCCGGACCAATGACCCCGGACCCATGACCCCGGACCCATGACCCCGGACCCATGACCCCGGACCCATGACCCCGGACCCATGACCCCGGACCCATGACCCCGGACCCATGACCCCGGACCCATGACCCCGGACCCATGACCCCGGACCCATGACCCCGGACCCATGACCCCGGACCCATGACCCCGGACCCATGACCCCGGACCCATGACCCCGGACCCATGACCCCGGACCCATGACCCCGGACCCATGACCCCGGACCCATGACCCCGGACCCATGACCCCGGACCCATGACCCCGGACCCATGAACCCGGACCCATGACCACGGACCCATGACTCCGGACCCATGACCCCGGACCCATGACCCCGGACCCATGACCCCGGACCCACGACCCCGGACCCACGACCCCAGACCCATGACCCGAGACCCATGACCCCAGACCCATTACCCCAGACCCATGACCCCGGAGACAGGACCACGGACCCATGACCCCGGACCCAGGACCCCGGACCCAGGACCCCAGACCCATGAGCCCAGACCCATGACCCCAGACCCATGACCCCAGACCCATGACCCCAGACCCATGACCCCAGACCCATGACCCCAGACCCATGACCCCGGACCCATGACCCCGGACCCATGACCCCGGACCCATGACCCCGGACCCATGACCCCGGACCCATGACCCCGGACCCATGAACCCGGACCCATGACTCCGGACCCACGACCCCGGACCCACGACCCCGGACCCACGACCCCGGACCCATGACCCCGGACACATGACCCCGGACCCAGGACCCCGGAACCACGACCCCGGACCCAGGACCCCAGACCCATGACCCCAGACCCATGACCCCAGACCCATGACCCCAGACCCATGACCCCAGACCCATGACCCCAGACCCATGACCCCAGACCCATGACCCCAGACCCATGACCCCAGACCCATGACCCCAGACCCATGACCCCAGACCCATGACCCCAGACCCATGACCCCAGACCCATGACCCCAGACCCATGACCCCAGACCCATGACCCCAGACCCATGACCCCAGACCCATGACCCCAGACCCATGACCCCAGACCCATGACCCCAGACCCATGACCCCAGACCCATGACCCCAGACCCATGACCCCAGACCCATGACCCCAGACCCATGACCCCGGACCCAGGACCCCGGAACCACGACCCCAGACCCATGACCCCAGACCCATGACCCCAGACCCATGACCCCAGACCCATGACCCCAGACCCATGACCCCAGACCCATGACCCCAGACCCATGACCCCAGACCCATGACCCCAGACCCATGACCCCAGACCCACGACCCCAGACCCATGACCCCGGACCCATGACCCCGGACACATGACCCCGGACCCAGGACCCCGGAACCACGACCCCGGACCCAGGACCCCAGACCCATGACCCCAGACCCATGACCCCAGACCCATGACCCCGGACCCATGACCCCGGACCCATGACCCCGGACCCATGACCCCGGACCCATGACCCCGGACCCATGACCCCGGACCCATGACCCCGGACCCATGACCCCGGACCCATGACCCCGGACCCATGACCCCGGACCCATGACCCCGGACCCATGAACCCGGACCCATGACCACGGACCCATGACCCCGGACCCATGACCCCGGACCCATGACCCCGGACCCATGACCCCGGACCCACGACCCCGGACCCACGACCCCAGACCCATGACCCGAGACCCATGACCCCAGACCCATTACCCCAGACCCATGACCCCGGAGACAGGACCACGGACCCATGACCCCGGACCCAGGACCCCGGACTCATGACCCCGGACCCATGACCCCGGACCCATGACCCCCGACCCATGACCCCGGACCCATGACCCCAGACCCATGACCCCAGACCCATGACCCCAGACCCATGACCCCAGACCCATGACCCCAGACCCATTACCCCAGACCCATGACCCCAGACCCATGACCCCAGACCCATGACCCCAGACCCATGACCCCAGACCCATGACCCCAGACCCATGACCCCAGACCCATGACCCCAGACCCATGACCCCAGACCCATGACCCCAGACCCATGACCCCAGACCCATGACCCCAGACCCATGACCCCAGACCCATGACCCCAGACCCATGACCCCAGACCCATGACCCCAGACCCATGACCCCAGACCCATGACCCCAGACCCATGACCCCAGACCCATGACCCCAGACCCATGACCCCAGACCCATGACCCCAGACCCATGACCCCGGACCCATGACCCCGGACCCATGACCCCGGACCCATGACCCCGGACCCATGACCCCGGACCCATGACCCCGGACCCATGACCCCGGACCCACGACCCCGGACCCACGACCCCGGACCCATGACCCCGGACCCATGACCCCGGACCCATGACCCCGGACCCATGACCCCGGACCCATGACCCCGGACCCATGACCCCGGACCCATGACCCCGGACCCATGACCCCGGACCCATGACCCCGGACCCATGACCCCGGACCCATGACCCCGGACCCATGACCCCGGACCCATGACCCCGGACCCATGACCCCGGACCCATGACCCCTGACCCATGACCCCGGACCCATGAACCCGGACCCATGACCACGGACCCATGACCACGGACCCATGACCCCGGACCCAGGACCCCGGACCCAGGACCCCGGACCCATGACCCCGGACCCGTGACTCCGGACCCATGACCACGGACCCATGACCCCGGACCCATGACTCCGGACCCATGACCTCAGACCCATGACCCCGGACCCATGACCCCGGACCCATGACCCCGGACCCATGACCCCGGACCCATGACCCCGGACCCATGACCCCGGACCCATGACCCCGGACCCATGACCCCGGACCCATGACCCCGGACCCATGACCCCGGACCCATGACCCCAGACCCATGACCCCAGACCCATGACCCCAGACCCATGACCCCAGACCCATGACCCCAGACCCATGACCCCAGACCCATGACCCCAGACCCATGACCCCAGACCCATGACCCCAGACCCATGACCCCAGACCCATGACCCCAGACCCATGACCCCAGACCCATGACCCCAGACCCATGACCCCAGACCCATGACCCCAGACCCATGACCCCAGACCCATGACCCCAGACCCATGACCCCAGACCCATGACCCCAGACCCATGACCCCAGACCCATGACCCCAGACCCATGACCCCAGACCCATGACCCCAGACCCATGACCCCAGACCCATGACCCCGGACCCATGACCCCGGACCCATGACCCCGGACCCATGACCCCGGACCCATGACCCCGGACCCATGACCCCGGACCCATGACCCCGGACCCATGACCCCGGACCCATGACCCCGGACCCATGACCCCGGACCCATGACCCCGGACCCATGACCCCGGACCCATGACCCCGGACCCATGACCCCGGATCCATGACCCCGGACCCATGACCCCGGACCCATGACCCCGGACCCATGACCCCGGACCCATGACCCCGGACCCATGACCCCGGACCCATGACCCCGGACCCATGACCCCGGACCCATGACCCCGGACCCATGACCCCGGACCCATGACCCCGGACCCATGACCCCGGACCCATGACCCCGGACCCATGACCCCGGACCCATGACCCCGGACCCATGACCCCGGACCCATGACCCGGACCCATGACCCCGGACCCATGACCCCGGACCCATGACCCCGGACCCATGACCCCGGACCCATGACCCCGGACCCATGACCCCGGACCCATGACCCCGGACCCATGACCCCGGACCCATGACCCCGGACCCATGACCCCGGACCCATGACCCCGGACCCATGACCCCGGACCCATGACCCCGGACCCATGACCCCGGACCCATGACCCCGGACCCATGACCCCGGACCCATGACCCCGGACCCATGACCCCGGACCCATGACCCCGGACCCATGACCCCGGACCCATGACCCCGGACCCATGACCCCGGACCCATGACCCCGGACCCATGACCCCGGACCCATGACCCCGGACCCATGACCCCGGACCCATGACCCCGGACCCATGACCCCGGACCCATGACCCCGGACCCATGACCCCGGACCCATGACCCCGGACCCATGACCCCGGACCCATGACCCCGGACCCATGACCCCGGACCCATGACCCCGGACTCATGACCCCGGACCCATGACCCCGGACCCATGACCACGGACCCATGACCCCGGACCCATGACCCCGGACCCATGAACCCGGACCCATGACCACGGACCCATGACCACGGACCCATGACCCCGGACCCATGACCCCGGACCCATGACCCCGGACCCATGACCCCGGACCCATGACCCCGGACCCATGACCCCGGACCCATGACCCCGGACCCATGACCCCGGACCCATGACCCCGGGCCCATGACCCCGGACCCATGACCCCGGACCCATGACCCCGGACCCATGACCACGGACCCATGACCCCGGACCCATGACCCCGGACCCATGACCCCGGACCCATGACCCCGGACCCATGAACCCGGACCCATGACCACGGACCCATGACCCCGGACCCATGACCCCGGACGCATGACCCCGGACCCAGGACCCCGGACCCATGACCCCGGACCCATGACCCCGGACCCATGACCCCGGACCCATGACCCCGGACCCATGACCCCGGACCCATGACCCCGGACCCATGACCCCAGACCCATGACCCCAGACCCATGACCCCAGACCCATGACCCCAGACCCATGACCCCAGACCCATGACCCCAGACCCATGACCCCGGACCCATGACCCCGGACCCATGACCCCGGACCCATGACCCCAGACCCATGACCCCAGACCCATGACCCCAGACCCATGACCCCAGACCCATGACCCCAGACCCATGACCCCAGACCCATGACCCCAGACCCATGACCCCAGACCCATGACCCCAGACCCATGACCCCAGACCCATGACCCCAGACCCATGACCCCAGACCCATGACCCCAGACCCATGACCCCAGACCCATGACCCCGGACCCAGGACCCCGGAACCACGACCCCAGACCCATGACCCCAGACCCATGACCCCAGACCCATGACCCCAGACCCATGACCCCAGACCCATGACCCCAGACCCATGACCCCAGACCCACGACCCCAGACCCATGACCCCGGACCCATGACCCCGGACACATGACCCCGGACCCAGGACCCCGGAACCACGACCCCGGACCCAGGACCCCAGACCCATGACCCCAGACCCATGACCCCAGACCCATGACCCCGGACCCATGACCCCGGACCCATGACCCCGGACCCATGACCCCGGACCCATGACCCCGGACCCATGACCCCGGACCCATGACCCCGGACCCATGACCCCGGACCCATGACCCCGGACCCATGACCCCGGACCCATGACCCCGGACCCATGACCCCGGACCCATGACCCCCGACCCATGACCCCAGACCCATGACCCCAGACCCATGACCCCAGACCCATGACCCCAGACCCATGACCCCAGACCCATGACCCCAGACCCATGACCCCAGACCCATGACCCCAGACCCATGACCCCAGACCCATGACCCCAGACCCATGACCCCAGACCCATGACCCCAGACCCATGACCCCAGACCCATGACCCCAGACCCATGACCCCAGACCCATGACCCCAGACCCATGACCCCAGACCCATGACCCCAGACCCATGACCCCAGGCCCATGACCCCAGACCCATGACCCCAGACCCATGACCCCAGACCCATGACCCCAGACCCATGACCCCAGACCCATGACCCCAGACCCATGACCCCAGACCCATGACCCCAGACCCATGACCCCAGACCCATGACCCCAGACCCATGACCCCAGACCCATGACCCCGGACCCAGGACCCCGGAACCACGACCCCAGACCCATGACCCCAGACCCATGACCCCAGACCCATGACCCCAGACCCATGACCCCAGACCCATGACCCCAGACCCATGACCCCAGACCCATGACCCCAGACCCATGACCCCAGACCCATGACCCCAGACCCATGACCCCAGACGCATGACCCCAGACCCATGACCCCAGACCCATGACCCCAGACCCATGACCCCAGACCCATGACCCCAGACCCATGACCCCAGACCCATGACCCCAGACCCATGACCCCAGACCCATGACCCCAGACCCATGACCCCAGACCCATGACCCCAGACCCAGGACCCCAGACCCATGACCCCAGACCCATGACCCCGGACCCATGACCCCGGACCCATGACCCCGGACCCATGACCCCGGACCCATGGCCCCGGACCCATGACCCCGGACCCACGACCCCAGACCCATGACCCGAGACCCATGACCCCAGACCCATTACCCCAGACCCATGACCCCGGAGACAGGACCACGGACCCATGACCCCGGACCCAGGACCCCGGACCCATGACCCCGGACCCGTGACTCCGAACCCATGACCACGGACCCATGACCCCGGACCCATGACCCCGGACCCATGACCCCGGACCCATGACCCCAGACCCATGACCCCAGACCCATGACCCCGGACCCATGACCCCGGACCCATGACCCCGGACCCATGACCCCGGACCCATGACCCCGGACCCATGACCCCGGACCAATGACCCCGGAACCATGACCCCGGACCCATGACACCGGACCCATGACCCCGGACCCATGACCCCGGACCCATGACCCCGGACCCATGACCCCGGACCCATGACCCCGGACCCATGACCCCGGACCCATGACCCCGGACCCATGACCCCGGACCCATGACCCCGGACCCATGACCCCGGACCCATGACCCCGGACCCATGAACCCGGACCCATGACCACGGACCCATGACCCCGGACCCATGACCCCGGACCCATGACCCCGGACCCATGACCCCGGACCCACGACCCCGGACCCACGACCCCAGACCCATGACCCGAGACCCATGACCCCAGACCCATTACCCCAGACCCATGACCCCGGAGACAGGACCACGGACCCATGACCCCGGACCCAGGACCCCGGACCCAGGACCCCAGACCCATGACCCCAGACCCATGACCCCAGACCCATGACCCCAGACCCATGACCCCGGACCCATGACCACGGACCCATGACCACGGACCCATGACCCCGGACCCATGACCCCGGACCCATGACCCCGGACCCATGACCCCGGACCCATGACCCCGGACCCATGACCCCGGACCCATGACCCCGGACCCATGACCCCGGACCCATGACCCCGGACCCATGACCCCGGACCCATGACCCCGGACCCATGACCCCGGACCCATGACCCCGGACCCATGACCCCGGACCCATGACTCCGGACCCATGACCCCGGACCCATGACCCCGGACTCATGACCCCGGACCCATGACCCCGGACCCATGACCCCCGACCCATGACCCCGGACCCATGACCCCAGACCCATGACCCCAGACCCATGACCCCAGACCCATGACCCCAGACCCAGGACCCCAGACCCATTACCCCAGACCCATGACCCCAGACCCATGACCCCAGACCCATGACCCCAGACCCATGACCCCAGACCCATGACCCCAGACCCATGACCCCAGACCTATGACCCCAGACCCATGACCCCAGACCCATGACCCCAGACCCATGACCCCAGACCCATGACCCCAGACCCATGACCCCAGACCCATGACCCCAGACCCATGACCCCAGACCCATGACCCCAGACCCATGACCCCAGACCCATGACCCCAGACCCATGACCCCAGACCCATGACCCCGGACCCATGACCCCGGACCCATGACCCCGGACCCATGACCCCGGACCCATGACCCCGGACCCATGACCCCGGACCCATGACCCCGGACCCACGACCCCGGACCCACGACCCCGGACCCATGACCCCGGACCCATGACCCCGGACCCATGACCCCGGACCCATGACCCCGGACCCATGACCCCGGACCCATGACCCCGGACCCATGACCCCGGACCCATGACCCCGGACCCATGACCCCGGACCCATGACCCCGGACCCATGACCTCGGACCCATGACCCCGGACCCATGACCCCGGACCCATGACCCCGGACCCATGACCCCGGACCCATGACCCCGGACCCATGACCCCGGACCCATGACCCCGGACCCATGACCCCGGACCCATGACCCCGGACCCATGACCCCGGACCCATGACCCCGGACCCATGACCCCGGACCCATGACCCCGGACCCATGACCCCGGACCCATGACCCCTGACCCATGACCCCGGACCCATGAACCCGGACCCATGACCACGGACCCATGACCACGGACCCATGACCCCGGACCCATGACCCCGGACCCATGACCCCGGACCCATGACCCCGGACCCATGACCCCGGACCCATGACCCCGGACCCATGACCCCGGACCCATGACCCCGGACCCATGACCCCCGACCCATGACCCCAGACCCATGACCCCAGACCCATGACCCCAGACCCATGACCCCAGACCCATGACCCCAGACCCATGACCCCAGACCCATGACCCCAGACCCATGACCCCAGACCCATGACCCCAGACCCATGACCCCAGACCCATGACCCCAGACCCATGACCCCAGACCCATGACCCCAGACCCATGACCCCAGACCCATGACCCCAGACCCATGACCCCAGACCCATGACCCCAGACCCATGACCCCAGACCCATGACCCGAGACCCATGACCCCAGACCCATTACCCCAGACCCATGACCCCGGACCCATGACCCCGGACCCATGACCCCGGACCCATGACCCCGGACACATGACCCCGGACCCAGGACCCCGGAACCACGACCCCGGACCCAGGACCCCAGACACATGACCCCGGACCCATGACCCCGGACCCACGACCCCGGACCCACGACCCCGGACCCACGACCCCAGACCCATGACCCGAGACCCATGACCCCAGACCCATTACACCAGACCCATGACCCCGGAGACAGGACCACGGACCCATGACCCCGGACCCAGGACCCCGGACCCATGACCCCGGACCCGTGACTCCGAACCCATGACCACGGACCCATGACCCCGGACCCATGACCCCGGACCCATGACCCCAGACCCATGACCCCAGACCCATGACCCCAGACCCATGACCCCGGACCCATGGCCCCGGACCCATGACCCCGGACCCATGGCCCCGGACCCATGACCCCGGACCCATGACCCCGGACCCATGACCCCGGACCCATGACCCCGGACCAATGACCCCGGACCCATGACCCCGGACCCATGACCCCGGACCCATGACCCCGGACCCATGACCCCGGACCCATGACCCCGGACCCATGACCCCGGACCCATGACCCCGGACCCATGACCCCGGACCCATGACCCCGGACCCATGACCCCGGACCCATGACCCCGGACCAATGACCCCGGACCCATGACCCCGGACCCATGACCCCGGACCCATGACCCCGGACCCATGACCCCGGACCCATGACCCCGGACCCATGACCCCGGACCCATGACCCCGGACCCATGACCCCGGACCCATGACCCCGGACCCATGACCCCGGACCCATGACCCCGGACCCATGACCCCGGACCCATGACCCCGGACCCATGACCCCGGACCCATGACCCCGGACCCATGACCCCGGACCCATGACCCCGGACCCATGACCCCGGACCCATGAACCCGGACCCATGACCACGGACCCATGACTCCGGACCCATGACCCCGGACCCATGACCCCGGACCCATGACCCCGGACCCACGACCCCGGACCCACGACCCCAGACCCATGACCCGAGACCCATGACCCCAGACCCATTACCCCAGACCCATGACCCCGGAGACAGGACCACGGACCCATGACCCCGGACCCAGGACCCCGGACCCAGGACCCCAGACCCATGACCCCAGACCCATGACCCCAGACCCATGACCCCAGACCCATGACCCCAGACCCATGACCCCAGACCCATGACCCCAGACCCATGACCCCGGACCCATGACCCCGGACCCATGACCCCGGACCCATGACCCCGGACCCATGACCCCGGACCCATGACCCCGGACCCATGAACCCGGACCCATGACTCCGGACCCACGACCCCGGACCCACGACCCCGGACCCACGACCCCGGACCCATGACCCCGGACACATGACCCCGGACCCAGGACCCCGGAACCACGACCCCGGACCCAGGACCCCAGACCCATGACCCCAGACCCATGACCCCAGACCCATGACCCCAGACCCATGACCCCAGACCCATGACCCCAGACCCATGACCCCAGACCCATGACCCCAGACCCATGACCCCAGACCCATGACCCCAGACCCATGACCCCAGACCCATGACCCCAGACCCATGACCCCAGACCCATGACCCCAGACCCATGACCCCAGACCCATGACCCCAGACCCATGACCCCAGACCCATGACCCCAGACCCATGACCCCAGACCCATGACCCCAGACCCATGACCCCAGACCCATGACCCCAGACCCATGACCCCAGACCCATGACCCCGGACCCAGGACCCCGGAACCACGACCCCAGACCCATGACCCCAGACCCATGACCCCAGACCCATGACCCCAGACCCATGACCCCAGACCCATGACCCCAGACCCATGACCCCAGACCCATGACCCCAGACCCATGACCCCAGACCCACGACCCCAGACCCATGACCCCGGACCCATGACCCCGGACACATGACCCCGGACCCAGGACCCCGGAACCACGACCCCGGACCCAGGACCCCAGACCCATGACCCCAGACCCATGACACCAGACCCATGACCCCGGACCCATGACCCCGGACCCATGACCCCGGACCCATGACCCCGGACCCATGACCCCGGACCCATGACCCCGGACCCATGACCCCGGACCCATGACCCCGGACCCATGACCCCGGACCCATGACCCCGGACCCATGACCCAGGACCCATGACCCCGGACCCATGACCCCGGACCCATGAACCCGGACCCATGACCACGGACCCATGACCCCGGACCCATGACCCCGGACCCATGACCCCGGACCCATGACCCCGGACCCACGACCCCGGACCCACGACCCCAGACCCATGACCCGAGACCCATGACCCCAGACCCATTACCCCAGACCCATGACCCCGGAGACAGGACCACGGACCCATGACCCCGGACCCAGGACCCCGGACCCAGGACCCCAGACCCATGACCCCAGACCCATGACCCCAGACCCATGACCCCAGACCCATGACCCCGGACCCATGACCACGGACCCATGACCACGGACCCATGACCCCGGACCCATGACCCCGGACCCATGACCCCGGACCCATGACCCCGGACCCATGACCCCGGACCCATGACCCCGGACCCATGACCCCGGACCCATGACCCCGGACCCATGACCCCGGACCCATGACCCCGGACCCATGACCCCGGACCCATGACTCCGGACCCATGACCCCGGACCCATGACCCCGGACTCATGACCCCGGACCCATGACCCCGGACCCATGACCCCCGACCCATGACCCCGGACCCATGACCCCAGACCCATGACCCCAGACCCATGACCCCAGACCCATGACCCCAGACCCATGACCCCAGACCCATTACCCCAGACCCATGACCCCAGACCCATGACCCCAGACCCATGACCCCAGACCCATGACCCCAGACCCATGACCCCAGACCCATGACCCCAGACCCATGACCCCAGACCCATGACCCCAGACCCATGACCCCAGACCCATGACCCCAGACCCATGACCCCAGACCCATGACCCCAGACCCATGACCCCAGACCCATGACCCCAGACCCATGACCCCAGACCCATGACCCCAGACCCATGACCCCAGACCCATGACCCCAGACCCATGACCCCAGACCCATGACCCCAGACCCATGACCCCAGACCCATGACCCCGGACCCATGACCCCGGACCCATGACCCCGGACCCATGACCCCGGACCCATGACCCCGGACCCATGACCCCGGACCCATGACCCCGGACCCATGACCCCGGACCCACGACCCCGGACCCACGACCCCGGACCCATGACCCCGGACCCATGACCCCGGACCCATGACCCCGGACCCATGACCCCGGACCCATGACCCCGGACCCATGACCCCGGACCCATGACCCCGGACCCATGACCCCGGACCCATGACCCCGGACCCATGACCCCGGACCCATGACCCCGGACCCATGACCTCGGACCCATGACCCCGGACCCATGACCCCGGACCCATGACCCCGGACCCATGACCCCGGACCCATGACCCCGGACCCATGACCCCGGACCCATGACCCCGGACCCATGACCCCGGACCCATGACCCCGGACCCATGACCCCGGACCCATGACCCCGGACCCATGACCCCGGACCCATGACCCCGGACCCATGACCCCGGACCCATGACCCCGGACCCATGACCCCGGACCCATGACCCCTGACCCATGACCCCGGACCCATGAACCCGGACCCATGACCACGGACCCATGACCACGGACCCATGACCCCGGACCCAGGACCCCGGACCCAGGACCCCGGACCCATGACCCCGGACCCGTGACTCCGGACCCATGACCACGGACCCATGACCCCGGACCCATGACTCCGGACCCATGACCTCAGACCCATGACCCCGGACCCATGACCCCGGACCCATGACCCCGGACCCATGACCCCGGACCCATGACCCCGGACCCATGACCCCGGACCCATGACCCCGGACCCATGACCCCGGACCCATGACCCCGGACCCATGACCCCGGACCCATGACCCCAGACCCATGACCCCAGACCCATGACCCCAGACCCATGACCCCAGACCCATGACCCCAGACCCATGACCCCAGACCCATGACCCCAGACCCATGACCCCAGACCCATGACCCCAGACCCATGACCCCAGACCCATGACCCCAGACCCATGACCCCAGACCCATGACCCCAGACCCATGACCCCAGACCCATGACCCCAGACCCATGACCCCAGACCCATGACCCCAGACCCATGACCCCAGACCCATGACCCCAGACCCATGACCCCAGACCCATGACCCCAGACCCATGACCCCGGACCCATGACCCCGGACCCATGACCCCGGACCCATGACCCCGGACCCATGACCCCGGACCCATGACCCCGGACCCATGACCCCGGACCCATGACCCCGGACCCATGACCCCGGACCCATGACCCCGGACCCATGACCCCGGACCCATGACCCCGGACCCATGACCCCGGACCCATGACCCCGGATCCATGACCCCGGACCCATGACCCCGGACCCATGACCCCGGACCCATGACCCCGGACCCATGACCCCGGACCCATGACCCCGGACCCATGACCCCGGACCCATGACCCCGGACCCATGACCCCGGACCCATGACCCCGGACCCATGACCCCGGACCCATGACCCCGGACCCATGACCCCGGACCCATGACCCCGGACCCATGACCCCGGACCCATGACCCCGGACCCATGACCCCGGACCCATGACCCCGGACCCATGACCCCGGACCCATGACCCCGGACCCATGACCCCGGACCCATGACCCCGGACCCATGACCCCGGACCCATGACCCCGGACCCATGACCCCGGACCCATGACCCCGGACCCATGACCCCGGACCCATGACCCCGGACCCATGACCCCGGACCCATGACCCCGGACCCATGACCCCGGACCCATGACCCCGGACCCATGACCCCGGACCCATGACCCCGGACCCATGACCCCGGACCCATGACCCCGGACCCATGACCCCGGACCCATGACCCCGGACCCATGACCCCGGACCCATGACCCCGGACCAATGACCCCGGACCCATGACCCCGGACCCATGACCCCGGACCCATGACCCCGGACCCATGACCCCGGACCCATGACCCCGGACCCATGACCCCGGACCCATGACCCCGGACCCATGACCCCGGACCCATGACCCCGGACCCATGACCCCGGACCCATGACCCCGGACCCATGACCCCGGACCCATGACCCCGGACCCATGACCACGGACCCATGACCCCGGACCCATGACCCCGGACCCATGAACCCGGACCCATGACCACGGACCCATGACCACGGACCCATGACCCCGGACCCATGACCCCGGACCCATGACCCCGGACCCATGACCCCGGACCCATGACCCCGGACCCATGACCCCGGACCCATGACCCCGGACCCATGACCCCGGACCCATGACCCCGGGCCCATGACCCCGGACCCATGACCCCGGACCCATGACCCCGGACCCATGACCACGGACCCATGACCCCGGACCCATGACCCCGGACCCATGACCCCGGACCCATGACCCCGGACCCATGACCCCAGACCCATGACCCCAGACCCATGACCCCAGACCCATGACCCCAGACCCATGACCCCAGACCCATGACCCCAGACCCATGACCCCAGACCCATGACCCCGGACCCATGACCCCGGACCCATGACCCCGGACCCATGACCCCGGACCCATGACCCCGGACCCATGACCCCAGACCCATGACCCCAGACCCATGACCCCAGACCCATGACCCCAGACCCATGACCCCAGACCCATGACCCCGGACCCATGACCCCGGACCCATGACCCCGGACCCATGACCCCGGACCCACGACCCCGGACCCACGACCCCGGACCCATGACCCCGGACCCATGACCCCAGACCCATTACACCAGACCCATGACCCCGGAGACAGGACCCCGGACCCATGACCCCGGACCCATGAACCCGGACCCATGACCCCGGACCCATGACCCCGGACCCATGACCCCGGACCCATGACCCCGGACCCATGACCCCGGACCCATGACCCCGGACCCATGACCCCGGACCCATGACCCCGGACCCATGACCCCGGACCCATGACCCCGGACCCATGACCCCGGACCCATGACCCCGGACCCATGACCCCGGACCCATGACCCCGGACCCATGACCCCGGACCCATGACCCCAGACCCATGACCCCGGACCCATGGCCCCGGACCCATGACCCCGGACCCATGGCCCCGGACCCATGACCCCGGACCCATGACCCCGGACCCATGACCCCGGACCCATGACCCCGGACCCATGACCCCGGACCCATGACCCCGGACCCATGACCCCGGACCCATGACCCCGGACCCATGACCCCGGACCCATGACCCCGGACCCATGACCCCGGACCCATGACCCCGGACCCATGACCCCGGACCCATGACCCCGGACCCATGACCCCGGACCAATGACCCCGGACCCATGACCCCGGACCCATGACCCCGGACCCATGACCCCGGACCCATGACCCCGGACCCATGACCCCGGACCCATGACCCCGGACCCATGACCCCGGACCCATGACCCCGGACCCATGACCCCGGACCCATGACCCCGGACCCATGACCCCGGACCCATGACCCCGGACCCATGACCCCGGACCCATGACCCCGGACCCATGACCCCGGACCCATGACCCCGGACCCATGACCCCGGACCCATGAACCCGGACCCATGACCACGGACCCATGACTCCGGACCCATGACCCCGGACCCATGACCCCGGACCCATGACCCCGGACCCACGACCCCGGACCCACGACCCCAGACCCATGACCCGAGACCCATGACCCCAGACCCATTACCCCAGACCCATGACCCCGGAGACAGGACCACGGACCCATGACCCCGGACCCAGGACCCCGGACCCAGGACCCCAGACCCATGACCCCAGACCCATGACCCCAGACCCATGACCCCAGACCCATGACCCCAGACCCATGACCCCAGACCCATGACCCCAGACCCATGACCCCGGACCCATGACCCCGGACCCATGACCCCGGACCCATGACCCCGGACCCATGACCCCGGACCCATGACCCCGGACCCATGAACCCGGACCCATGACTCCGGACCCACGACCCCGGACCCACGACCCCGGACCCACGACCCCGGACCCATGACCCCGGACACATGACCCCGGACCCAGGACCCCGGAACCACGACCCCGGACCCAGGACCCCAGACCCATGACCCCAGACCCATGACCCCAGACCCATGACCCCAGACCCATGACCCCAGACCCATGACCCCAGACCCATGACCCCAGACCCATGACCCCAGACCCATGACCCCAGACCCATGACCCCAGACCCATGACCCCAGACCCATGACCCCAGACCCATGACCCCAGACCCATGACCCCAGACCCATGACCCCAGACCCATGACCCCAGACCCATGACCCCAGACCCATGACCCCAGACCCATGACCCCAGACCCATGACCCCAGACCCATGACCCCAGACCCATGACCCCAGACCCATGACCCCGGACCCAGGACCCCGGAACCACGACCCCAGACCCATGACCCCAGACCCATGACCCCAGACCCATGACCCCAGACCCATGACCCCAGACCCATGACCCCAGACCCATGACCCCAGACCCATGACCCCAGACCCATGACCCCAGACCCACGACCCCAGACCCATGACCCCGGACCCATGACCCCGGACACATGACCCCGGACCCAGGACCCCGGAACCACGACCCCGGACCCAGGACCCCAGACCCATGACCCCAGACCCATGACACCAGACCCATGACCCCGGACCCATGACCCCGGACCCATGACCCCGGACCCATGACCCCGGACCCATGACCCCGGACCCATGACCCCGGACCCATGACCCCGGACCCATGACCCCGGACCCATGACCCCGGACCCATGACCCCGGACCCATGACCCCGGACCCATGACCCCGGACCCATGACCCCGGACCCATGAACCCGGACCCATGACCACGGACCCATGACCCCGGACCCATGACCCCGGACCCATGACCCCGGACCCATGACCCCGGACCCACGACCCCGGACCCACGACCCCAGACCCATGACCCGAGACCCATGACCCCAGACCCATTACCCCAGACCCATGACCCCGGAGACAGGACCACGGACCCATGACCCCGGACCCAGGACCCCGGACCCAGGACCCCAGACCCATGACCCCAGACCCATGACCCCAGACCCATGACCCCAGACCCATGACCCCGGACCCATGACCACGGACCCATGACCACGGACCCATGACCCCGGACCCATGACCCCGGACCCATGACCCCGGACCCATGACCCCGGACCCATGACCCCGGACCCATGACCCCGGACCCATGACCCCGGACCCATGACCCCGGACCCATGACCCCGGACCCATGACCCCGGACCCATGACTCCGGACCCATGACCCCGGACCCATGACCCCGGACTCATGACCCCGGACCCATGACCCCGGACCCATGACCCCCGACCCATGACCCCGGACCCATGACCCCAGACCCATGACCCCAGACCCATGACCCCAGACCCATGACCCCAGACCCATGACCCCAGACCCATTACCCCAGACCCATGACCCCAGACCCATGACCCCAGACCCATGACCCCAGACCCATGACCCCAGACCCATGACCCCAGACCCATGACCCCAGACCCATGACCCCAGACCCATGACCCCAGACCCATGACCCCAGACCCATGACCCCAGACCCATGACCCCAGACCCATGACCCCAGACCCATGACCCCAGACCCATGACCCCAGACCCATGACCCCAGACCCATGACCCCAGACCCATGACCCCAGACCCATGACCCCAGACCCATGACCCCAGACCCATGACCCCAGACCCATGACCCCGGACCCATGACCCCGGACCCATGACCCCGGACCCATGACCCCGGACCCATGACCCCGGACCCATGACCCCGGACCCATGACCCCGGACCCATGACCCCGGACCCATGACCCCGGACCCACGACCCCGGACCCACGACCCCGGACCCATGACCCCGGACCCATGACCCCGGACCCATGACCCCGGACCCATGACCCCGGACCCATGACCCCGGACCCATGACCCCGGACCCATGACCCCGGACCCATGACCCCGGACCCATGACCCCGGACCCATGACCCCGGACCCATGACCCCGGACCCATGACCTCGGACCCATGACCCCGGACCCATGACCCCGGACCCATGACCCCGGACCCATGACCCCGGACCCATGACCCCGGACCCATGACCCCGGACCCATGACCCCGGACCCATGACCCCGGACCCATGACCCCGGACCCATGACCCCGGACCCATGACCCCGGACCCATGACCCCGGACCCATGACCCCGGACCCATGACCCCGGACCCATGACCCCGGACCCATGACCCCTGACCCATGACCCCGGACCCATGAACCCGGACCCATGACCACGGACCCATGACCACGGACCCATGACCCCGGACCCAGGACCCCGGACCCAGGACCCCGGACCCATGACCCCGGACCCGTGACTCCGGACCCATGACCACGGACCCATGACCCCGGACCCATGACTCCGGACCCATGACCTCAGACCCATGACCCCGGACCCATGACCCCGGACCCATGACCCCGGACCCATGACCCCGGACCCATGACCCCGGACCCATGACCCCGGACCCATGACCCCGGACCCATGACCCCGGACCCATGACCCCGGACCCATGACCCCGGACCCATGACCCCGGACCCATGACCCCAGACCCATGACCCCAGACCCATGACCCCAGACCCATGACCCCAGACCCATGACCCCAGACCCATGACCCCAGACCCATGACCCCAGACCCATGACCCCAGACCCATGACCCCAGACCCATGACCCCAGACCCATGACCCCAGACCCATGACCCCAGACCCATGACCCCAGACCCATGACCCCAGACCCATGACCCCAGACCCATGACCCCAGACCCATGACCCCAGACCCATGACCCCAGACCCATGACCCCAGACCCATGACCCCAGACCCATGACCCCAGACCCATGACCCCAGACCCATGACCCCAGACCCATGACCCCGGACCCATGACCCCGGACCCATGACCCCGGACCCATGACCCCGGACCCATGACCCCGGACCCATGACCCCGGACCCATGACCCCGGACCCATGACCCCGGACCCATGACCCCGGACCCATGACCCCGGACCCATGACCCCGGACCCATGACCCCGGACCCATGACCCCGGACCCATGACCCCGGACCCATGACCCCGGATCCATGACCCCGGACCCATGACCCCGGACCCATGACCCCGGACCCATGACCCCGGACCCATGACCCCGGACCCATGACCCCGGACCCATGACCCCGGACCCATGACCCCGGACCCATGACCCCGGACCCATGACCCCGGACCCATGACCCCGGACCCATGACCCCGGACCCATGACCCCGGACCCATGACCCCGGACCCATGACCCCGGACCCATGACCCGGACCCATGACCCCGGACCCATGACCCCGGACCCATGACCCCGGACCCATGACCCCGGACCCATGACCCCGGACCCATGACCCCGGACCCATGACCCCGGACCCATGACCCCGGACCCATGACCCCGGACCCATGACCCCGGACCCATGACCCCGGACCCATGACCCCGGACCCATGACCCCGGACCCATGACCCCGGACCCATGACCCCGGACCCATGACCCCGGACCCATGACCCCGGACCCATGACCCCGGACCCATGACCCCGGACCCATGACCCCGGACCCATGACCCCGGACCAATGACCCCGGACCCATGACCCCGGACCCATGACCCCGGACCCATGACCCCGGACCCATGACCCCGGACCCATGACCCCGGACCCATGACCCCGGACCCATGACCCCGGACCCATGACCCCGGACCCATGACCCCGGACCCATGACCCCGGACCCATGACCCCGGACCCATGACCCCGGACCCATGACCCCGGACCCATGACCACGGACCCATGACCCCGGACCCATGACCCCGGACCCATGAACCCGGACCCATGACCACGGACCCATGACCACGGACCCATGACCCCGGACCCATGACCCCGGACCCATGACCCCGGACCCATGACCCCGGACCCATGACCCCGGACCCATGACCCCGGACCCATGACCCCGGACCCATGACCCCGGACCCATGACCCCGGGCCCATGACCCCGGACCCATGACCCCGGACCCATGACCCCGGACCCATGACCACGGACCCATGACCCCGGACCCATGACCCCGGACCCATGACCCCGGACCCATGACCCCGGACCCATGAACCCGGACCCATGACCACGGACCCATGACCCCGGACCCATGACCCCGGACGCATGACCCCGGACCCAGGACCCCGGACCCATGACCCCGGACCCATGACCCCGGACCCATGACCCCGGACCCATGACCCCGGACCCATGACCCCGGACCCATGACCCCGGACCCATGACCCCAGACCCATGACCCCAGACCCATGACCCCAGACCCATGACCCCAGACCCATGACCCCAGACCCATGACCCCGGACCCATGACCCCGGACCCATGACCCCGGACCCATGACCCCGGACCCATGACCCCGGACCCATGACCCCGGACCCATGACCCCGGACCCATGACCCCGGACCCATGACCCCGGACCCATGACCCCGGACCCATGACCCCGGACCCATGACCCCGGACCCATGACCCCGGACCCATGAACCCGGACCCATGACCCCGGACCCATGACCCCGGACCCATGACCCCGGACCCATGACCCCGGACCCATGACCCCGGACCCATGACCCCGGACCCATGACCCCGGACCCATGACCCCGGACCCATGACCCCGGACCCATGACCCCGGACCCATGACCCCGGACCCATGACCCCGGACCCATGACCCCGGACCCATGACCCCGGACCCATGACCCCGGACCCATGAACCCGGACCCATGACCACGGACCCATGACTCCGGACCCATGACCCCGGACCCATGACCCCGGACCCATGACCCCGGACCCACGACCCCGGACCCACGACCCCAGACCCATGACCCGAGACCCATGACCCCAGACCCATTACCCCAGACCCATGACCCCGGAGACAGGACCACGGACCCATGACCCCGGACCCAGGACCCCGGACCCAGGACCCCAGACCCATGACCCCAGACCCATGACCCCAGACCCATGACCCCAGACCCATGACCCCAGACCCATGACCCCAGACCCATGACCCCGGACCCATGACCCCGGACCCATGACCCCGGACCCATGACCCCGGACCCATGACCCCGGACCCATGACCCCGGACCCATGACCCCGGACCCATGACTCCGGACCCACGACCCCGGACCCACGACCCCGGACCCACGACCCCGGACCCATGACCCCGGACACATGACCCCGGACCCAGGACCCCGGAACCACGACCCCGGACCCAGGACCCCAGACCCATGACCCCAGACCCATGACCCCAGACCCATGACCCCAGACCCATGACCCCAGACCCATGACCCCAGACCCATGACCCCAGACCCATGACCCCAGACCCATGACCCCAGACCCATGACCCCAGACCCATGACCCCAGACCCATGACCCCAGACCCATGACCCCAGACCCATGACCCCAGACCCATGACCCCAGACCCATGACCCCAGACCCATGACCCCAGACCCATGACCCCAGACCCATGACCCCAGACCCATGACCCCAGACCCATGACCCCAGACCCATGACCCCAGACCCATGACCCCAGACCCATGACCCCAGACCCATGACCCCAGACCCATGACCCCGGACCCAGGACCCCGGAACCACGACCCCAGACCCATGACCCCAGACCCATGACCCCAGACCCATGACCCCAGACCCATGACCCCAGACCCATGACCCCAGACCCACGACCCCAGACCCATGACCCCGGACCCATGACCCCGGACACATGACCCCGGACCCAGGACCCCGGAACCACGACCCCGGACCCAGGACCCCAGACCCATGACCCCAGACCCATGACCCCAGACCCATGACCCCGGACCCATGACCCCGGACCCATGACCCCGGACCCATGACCCCGGACCCATGACCCCGGACCCATGACCCCGGACCCATGACCCCGGACCCATGACCCCGGACCCATGACCCCGGACCCATGACCCCGGACCCATGACCCCGGACCCATGACCCCGGACCCATGAACCCGGACCCATGACCACGGACCCATGACCCCGGACCCATGACCCCGGACCCATGACCCCGGACCCATGACCCCGGACCCACGACCCCGGACCCACGACCCCAGACCCATGACCCGAGACCCATGACCCCAGACCCATTACCCCAGACCCATGACCCCGGAGACAGGACCACGGACCCATGACCCCGGACCCATGACCCCGGACCCATGACCCCGGACCCATGACCCCGGACCCATGAACCCGGACCCATGACCACGGACCCATGACCACGGACCCATGACCCCGGACCCATGACCCCGGACCCATGACCCCGGACCCATGACCCCGGACCCATGACCCCGGACCCATGACCCCGGACCCATGACCCCGGACCCATGACCCCGGACCCATGACCCCGGACCCATGACCCCGGACCCATGACCCCGGACCCATGACCCCGGACCCATGACTCCGGACCCATGACCCCGGACCCATGACCCCGGACTCATGACCCCGGACCCATGACCCCGGACCCATGACACCCGACCCATGACCCCGGACCCATGACCCCAGACCCATGACCCCAGACCCATGACCCCAGACCCATTACCCCAGACCCATGACCCCAGACCCATGACCCCAGACCCATGACCCCAGACCCATGACCCCAGACCCATGACCCCAGACCCATGACCCCAGACCCATGACCCCAGACCCATGACCCCAGACCCATGACCCCGGAACCATGACCCCGGACCCATGACCCCGGACCCATGACCCCGGACCCATGACCCCGGACCCATGACCCCGGACCCATGACCCCGGACCCATGACCCCGGACCCACGACCCCGGACCCACGACCCCGGACCCATGACCCCGGACCCATGACCCCGGACCCATGACCCCGGACCCATGACCCCGGACCCATGACCCCGGACCCATGACCCCGGACCCATGACCCCGGACCCATGACCCCGGACCCATGACCCCGGACCCATGACCCCGGACCCATGACCTCGGACCCATGACCCCGGACCCATGACCCCGGACCCATGACCCCGGACCCATGACCCCGGACCCATGACCCCGGACCCATGACCCCGGACCCATGACCCCGGACCCATGACCCCGGACCCATGACCCCGGACCCATGACCCCGGACCCATGACCCCGGACCCATGACCCCGGACCCATGACCCCGGACCCATGACCCCGGACCCATGACCCCGGACCCATGACCCCGGACCCATGACCCCTGACCCATGACCCCGGACCCATGAACCCGGACCCATGACCACGGACCCATGACCACGGACCCATGACCCCGGACCCAGGACCCCGGACGCAGGACCCCGGACCCATGACCCCGGACCCGTGACTCCGGACCCATGACCACGGACCCATGACCCCGGACCCATGACTCCGGACCCATGACCTCAGACCCATGACCCCGGACCCATGACCCCGGACCCATGACCCCGGACCCATGACCCCGGACCCATGACCCCGGACCCATGACCCCGGACCCATGACCCCGGACCCATGACCCCAGACCCATGACCCCAGACCCATGACCCCAGACCCATGACCCCAGACCCATGACCCCAGACCCATGACCCCAGACCCATGACACCAGACCCATGACCCCAGACCCATGACCCCAGACCCATGACCCCAGACCCATGACCCCAGACCCATGACCCCAGACCCATGACCCCAGACCCATGACCCCAGACCCATGACCCCAGACCCATGACCCCAGACCCATGACCCCAGACCCATGACCCCAGACCCATGACCCCAGACCCATGACCCCAGACCCATGACCCCGGACCCATGACCCCGGACCCATGACCCCGGACCCATGACCCCGGACCCATGACCCCGGACCCATGACCCCGGACCCATGACCCCGGACCCATGACCCCGGACCCATGACCCCGGACCCATGACCCCGGACCCATGACCCCGGACCCATGACCCCGGACCCATGACCCCGGATCCATGACCCCGGACCCATGACCCCGGATCCATGACCCCGGACCCATGACCCCGGACCCATGACCCCGGACCCATGACCCCGGACCCATGACCCCAGACCCATGACCCCAGACCCATGACCCCAGACCCATGACCCCGGACCCATGACCCCGGACCCATGACCCCGGACCCATGACCCCGGACCCATGACCCCGGACCCATGACCCCGGACCCATGACCCCGGACCCATGACACCGGACCCATGACCCCGGACCCATGACCCCGGACCCATGACCCCGGACCCATGACCCCGGACCCATGACCCCGGACCCATGACCCCGGACCCATGACCCCGGACCCATGACCCCGGACCCATGACCCCGGACCCATGACCCCGGACCCATGACCCCGGACCCATGACCCCGGACCCATGACCCCGGACCCATGACCCCGGAGCCATGACCCCGGACCCATGACCCCGGACCCATGACCCCGGACCCATGACCCCGGACCCATGACCCCGGACCCATGACCCCGGACCCATGACCCCGGACCCATGACCCCGGACCCATGACCCCGGACCCATGACCCCGGACCCATGACCCCGGACCCATGACCCCGGACCCATGACCCCGGACCCATGACCCCGGACCCATGACCCCGGACCCATGACCCCGGACCCATGACCCCGGACCCATGACCCCGGACCCATGAACCCGGACCCATGACCACGGACCCATGACCACGGACCCATGACCCCGGACCCATGACCCCGGACCCATGACCCCGGACCCATGACCCCGGACCCATGACCCCGGACCCATGACCCCGGACCCATGACCCCGGACCCATGACCCCGGACCCATGACCCCGGACCCATGACCCCGGACCCATGACCCCGGACCCATGACCCCGGACCCATGACTCCGGACCCATGACCCCGGACCCATGACCCCGGACTCATGACCCCGGACCCATGACCCCGGACCCATGACACCCGACCCATGACCCCGGACCCATGACCCCAGACCCATGACCCCAGACCCATGACCCCAGACCCATGACCCCAGACCCATTACCCCAGACCCATGACACCAGACCCATGACCCCAGACCCATGACCCCAGACCCATGACCCCAGACCCATGACCCCAGACCCATGACCCCAGACCCATGACCCCAGACCCATGACCCCAGACCCATGACCCCGGACCCATGACCCCGGACCCATGACCCCGGACCCATGACCCCGGACCCATGACCCCGGACCCATGACCCCGGACCCATGACCCCGGACCCATGACCCCGGGCCCATAACCCCTGACCCATGGGCCCGGACCCATGACCCCTGACCCATGACCCCGGACCCATGAACCCGGACCCATGACCCCGGACCCATGACCCCGGACCCATGACCCCGGACCCATGACCCCGGACCCATGACCCCGGACCCATGACCCCGGACCCATGACCCCGGACCCATGACCCCGGACCCATGACCCCGGACCCATGACCCCGGACCCATGACCCCGGACCCATGACCCCGGACTCATGACCCCGGACCCATGACCCCGGACCCATGACCCCCGACCCATGACCCCAGACCCATGACCCCAGACCCATGACCCCAGACCCATGACCCCAGACCCATGACCCCAGACCCATGACCCCGGACCCATGACCCCGGACCCATGACCCCGGACCCATGACCACGGACCCATGACCCCGGACCCATGACCCCGGACTCATGACCCCGGACCCATGACCCCGGACCCATGACCCCCGACCCATGACCCCGGACCCATGACCCCAGACCCATGACCCCGGACCCATGACCCCGGACCCATGACCCCGGACCCATGACCCCGGACCCATGACCCCGGACCCATGACCCCGGACCCATGACCCCGGACCCATGACCCCGGACCCATGACCCCGGACCCATGAACCCGGACCCATGACCACGGACCCATGACCACGGACCCATGACCCCGGACCCATGACCCCGGACCCATGACCCCGGACCCATGACCCCGGACCCATGACCCCGGACCCATGACCCCGGACCCATGACCCCGGACCCATGACCCCGGACCCATGACCCCAGACCCATGACCCCAGACCCATGACCCCGGACCCATGACCCCGGACCCATGACTCCGGACCCATGACCCCGGACCCATGACCCCGGACTCATGACCCCGGACCCATGACCCCGGACCCATGACACCCGACCC
Source organism: Andrena hattorfiana (assembly GCA_944738655.2). Taxonomy (NCBI): domain Eukaryota; kingdom Metazoa; phylum Arthropoda; class Insecta; order Hymenoptera; family Andrenidae; genus Andrena; species Andrena hattorfiana. Next base: position 71,655,025 of record OX122889.2, read on the forward strand.
ATGACCCCGGACCCATGACCCCAGACCCATGACCCCAGACCCATGACCCCAGACCCATGACCCCAGACCCATTACCCCAGACCCATGACACCAGACCCATGACCCCAGACCCATGACCCCAGACCCATGACCCCAGACCCATGACCCCAGACCCATGACCCCAGACCCATGACCCCAGACCCATGACCCCGGACCCATGACCCCGGACCCATGACCCCGGACCCATGACCCCGGACCCATGACCCCGGACCCATGACCCCGGACCCATGACCCCGGACCCATGACCCCGGACCCATGACCCCGGACCCATGACCCCGGGCCCATAACCCCTGACCCATGGGCCCGGACCCATGACCCCTGACCCATGACCCCGGACCCATGAACCCGGACCCATGACCCCGGACCCATGACCCCGGACCCATGACCCCGGACCCATGACCCCGGACCCATGACCCCGGACCCATGACCCCGGACCCATGACCCCGGACCCATGACCCCGGACCCATGACCCCGGACCCATGACCCCGGACCCATGACCCCGGACCCATGACCCCGGACTCATGACCCCGGACCCATGACCCCGGACCCATGACCCCCGACCCATGACCCCAGACCCATGACCCCAGACCCATGACCCCAGACCCATGACCCCAGACCCATGACCCCGGACCCATGACCCCGGACCCATGACCCCGGACCCATGACCACGGACCCATGACCACGGACCCATGACCCCGGACCCATGACCCCGGACCCATGACCCCGGACCCATGACCCCGGACCCATGACCCCGGACCCATGACCCCGGACCCATGACCCCGGACCCATGACCCCGGACCCATGACCCCGGACCCATGACCCCGGACCCATGACCCCGGACCCATGACCCCGGACCCATGACCCCGGACCCATGACCCCGGACCCATGACTCCGGACCCATGACCCCGGACCCATGACCCCGGACTCATGACCCCGGACCCATGACCCCGGACCCATGACCCCCGACCCATGACCCCGGACCCATGACCCCAGACCCATGACCCCAGACCCATGACCCCAGACCCATGACCCCAGACCCATGACCCCAGACCCATGACCCCAGACCCATTACCCCAGACCCATGACCCCAGACCCATGACCCCAGACCCATGACCCCAGACCCATGACCCCAGACCCATGACCCCAGACCCATGACCCCAGACCCGTGACCCCAGACCCATGACCCCAGACCCATGACCCCAGACCCATGACCCCAGACCCATGACCCCAGACCCATGACCCCAGACCCATGACCCCAGACCCATGACCCCGGACCCATGACCCCGGACCCATGACCCCGGACCCATGACCCCGGACCCATGACCCCGGACCCATGACCCCGGACCCATGACCCCGGACCCATGACCCCGGACCCATGACCCCGGACCCATGACCCCGGACCCATGACCCCGGACCCATGAACCCGGACCCATGACCACGGACCCATGACCACGGACCCATGACCCCGGACCCATGACCCCGGACCCATGACCCCGGACCCATGACCCCGGACCCATGACCCCGGACCCATGACCCCGGACCCATGACCCCGGACCCATGACCCCGGACCCATGACCCCGGACCCATGACCCCGGACCCATGACCCCGGACCCATGACCCCGGACTCATGACCCCGGACCCATGACCCCGGACCCATGACCCCCGACCCATGACCCCAGACCCATGACCCCAGACCCATGACCCCAGACCCATGACCCCAGACCCATGACCCCAGACCCATGACCCCAGACCCATGACCCCAGACCCATGACCCCAGACCCATGACCCCAGACCCATGACCCCAGACCCATGACCCCAGACCCATGACCCCAGACCCATGACCCCGGACCCATGACCCCGGACCCATGACCCCGGACCCATGACCCCGGACCCATGACCCCGGACCCATGACCCCGGACCCATGACCCCGGACCCATGACCCCGGACCCATGACCCCGGACCCATGACCCCGGACCCATGACCCCGGACCCATGACCCCGGACCCATGACCCCGGACCCATGACCCCGGACCCATGACCCCGGACCCATGACCCCGGACCCATGACCCCGGACCCATGACCCCGGACCCATGACCCCGGACCCATGACCCCGGACCCATGACCCCGGACCCATGACCCCGGACCCATGACTCCGGACCCACGACCCCGGACCCACGACCCCGGACCCACGACCCCGGACCCACGACCCCGGACCCACGACACCGGACCCATGACCCCGGACACATGACCCCGGACCCAGGACCCCGGAACCACGACCCCGGACCCAGGACCCCAGACACATGACCCCGGACCCATGACCCCGGACCCACGACCCCGGACCCACGACCCCAGACCCATGACCCGAGACCCATGACCCCAGACCCATTACCCCAGACCCATGACCCCGGAGACAGGACCACGGACCCATGACCCCGGACCCAGGACCCCGGACCCATGACCCCGGACCCGTGACTCCGAACCCATGACCACGGACCCATGACCCCGGACCCATGACCCCGGACCCATGACCCCGGACCCATGACCCCGGACCCATGACCCCGGACCCATGACCCCGGACCCATGACCCCGGACCCATGACCCCGGACCCATGACCCCGGACCCATGACCCCGGACCCATGACCCCGGACCCATGACCCCGGACCCATGACCCCGGACCCATGACCCCGGACCCATGACCCCGGACCCATGACCCCGGACCCATGACCCCGGACCCATGACCCCGGACCCATGACCCCGGACCCATGACCCCGGACCCATGAACCCGGACCCATGACCACGGACCCATGACCCCGGACCCATGACCCCGGACCCATGACCCCGGACCCATGACCCCGGACCCATGACCCCGGACCCATGACCCCGGACCCATGACCCCGGACCCATGACCCCGGACCCATGACCCCGGACCCATGACCCCGGACCCATGACCCCGGACCCATGACCCCGGACCCATGACCCCCGACCCATGACCCCAGACCCATGACCCCGGACCCATGACCCCGGACCCATGACCCCGGACCCATGACCCCGGACCCATGACCCCGGACCCATGACCCCGGACCCATGACCCCGGACCCATGACCCCGGACCCATGACCCCGGACCCATGACCCCGGACCCATGACCCCGGGCCCATGACCCCGGACCCATGACCCCGGACCCATGACCCCGGACCCATGACCCCGGACCCATGACCCCGGGCCCATGACCCCGGACGCATGACCCCGGACCCATGACACCGGACCCATGACCCCGGACCCATGACCCCGGACCCATGACCCCGGACCCATGACCCCGGACCCATGACCCCGGACCCATGACCCCGGACCCATGAACCCGGACCCATGACCACGGACCCATGACCCCGGACCCATGACCCCGGACCCATGACCCCGGACCCATGACCCCGGACCCACGACCCCGGACCCACGACCCCAGACCCATGACCCGAGACCCATGACCCCAGACCCATTACCCCAGACCCATGACCCCGGAGACAGGACCACGGACCCATGACCCCGGACCCAGGACCCCGGACCCAGGACCCCGGACCCATGACCCCGGACCCGTGACTCCGGACCCATGACCACGGACCCATGACCCCGGACCCATGACCCCGGACCCATGACCCCGGACCCATGACCCCGGACCCATGACCCCGGACCCATGACCCCGGACCCATGACCCCGGACCCATGACCCCGGACCCATGACCCCGGACCCATGACCCCGGACCCATGACCCCGGACCCATGACCCCGGACCCATGACCCCGGACCCATGACCCCGGACCCATGACCCCGGACCCATGACCCCGGACCCATGACCCCCGACCCATGACCCCAGACCCATGACCCCAGACCCATGACCCCAGACCCATGACCCCAGACCCATGACCCCAGACCCATGACCCCAGACCCATGACCCCAGACCCATGACCCCAGACCCATGACCCCAGACCCATGACCCCAGACCCATGACCCCAGACCCATGACCCCAGACCCATGACCCCAGACCCATGACCCCAGACCCATGACCCCAGACCCATGACCCCAGACCCATGACCCCAGACCCATGACCCCAGACCCATGACCCCAGACCCATGACCCCAGACCCATGACCCCAGACCCATGACCCCAGACCCATGACCCCAGACCCATGACCCCAGACCCATGACCCCAGACGCATGACCCCAGACGCATGACCCCAGACCCATGACCCCAGACCCATGACCCCAGACCCATGACCCCAGACCCATGACCCCAGACCCATGACCCCAGACCCATGACCCCAGACCCATGACCCCAGACCCATGACCCCAGACCCATGACCCCGGACCCATGACCCCGGACCCATGACCCCGGAGCCATGACCCCGGACCCATGACCCCGGACCCATGACCCCGGACCCATGACCCCGGACCCATGACCCCGGACCCATGACCCCGGACCCATGACCCCGGACCCATGACCCCGGACCCATGGCCCCGGACCCATGACCCCGGACCCATGACCCCGGACCCATGACCCCGGACCCATGACCCCGGACCCATGACCCCGGACCCATGACCCCGGACCCATGACCCCGGACCCATGACCCCGGACCCATGACCCCGGACCCATGACCCCGGACCCATGACCCCGGAACCATGACCCCGGACCCATGACCCCGGAACCATGACCCCGGACCCATGACCCCGGACCCATGACCCCGGACCCATGACCCCGGACCCATGACCCCGGACCCATGACCCCGGACCCATGACCCCGGACCCATGACCCCGGACCCATGACCCCGGACCCATGACCCCGGACCCATGACCCCGGACCCATGACCCCCGACCCATGACCCCGGACCCATGACCCCAGACCCATGACCCCAGACCCATGACCCCAGACCCATGACCCCAGACCCATGACCCCAGACCCATGACCCCAGACCCATGACCCCAGACCCATGACCCCAGACCCATGACCCCAGACCCATGACCCCAGACCCATGACCCCAGACCCATGACCCCAGACCCATGACCCCAGACCCATGACCCCAGACCCATGACCCCAGACCCATGACCCCAGACCCATGACCCCAGACCCATGACCCCAGACCCATGACCCCAGACCCATGACCCCAGACCCATGACCCCAGACCCATGACCCCAGACCCATGACCCCAGACCCATGACCCCAGACCCATGACCCCAGACGCATGACCCCAGACGCATGACCCCAGACCCATGACCCCGGACCCATGACCCCGGACCCATGACCCCGGACCCATGACCCCGGACCCATGACCCCGGACCCATGACCCCGGACCCATGACCCCGGACCCATGACCCCGGACCCATGACCCCGGACCCATGACCCCGGACCCATGAACCCGGACCCATGACCACGGACCCATGACCACGGACCCATGACCACGGACCCATGACCCCGGACCCATGACCCCGGACCCATGACCCCGGACACATGACCCCGGACCCATGACCCCGGACCCATGACCCCGGACCCATGACCCCGGACCCATGACCCCGGACCCATGACCCCGGACCCATGACCCCGGACCCATGACTCCGGACCCATGACCCCGGACCCATGACCCCGGACCCATGACCCCGGACTCATGACCCCGGACACATGAACCCGGACCCATGACCACGGACCCATGACCACGGACCCATGACCCCGGACCCATGACCCCGGACCCATGACCCCGGACCCATGACCCCGGACCCATGACCCCGGACCCATGACCCCGGACCCATGACCCCGGACCCATGACCCCGGACTCATGACCCCGGACCCATGACCCCGGACCCATGACCCCGGACCCATGACCCCCGACCCATGACCCCGGACCCATGACCCCAGACCCATGACCCCAGACCCATGACCCCAGACCCATGACCCCAGACCCATTACCCCAGACCCATGACCCCAGACCCATGACCCCAGACCCATGACCCCAGACCCATGACCCCAGACCCATGACCCCAGACCCATGACCCCAGACCCATGACCCCAGACCCATGACCCCAGACCCATGACCCCAGACCCATGACCCCAGACCCATGACCCCAGACCCATGACCCCAGACCCATGACCCCAGACCCATGACCCCAGACCCATGACCCCAGACCCATGACCCCAGACCCATGACCCCAGACCCATGACCCCAGACCCATGACCCCAGACCCATGACCCCAGACCCATGACCCCAGACCCATGACCCCAGACCCATGACCCCAGACCCATGACCCCGGACCCATGACCCCGGACCCATGACCCCGGACCCATGACCCCGGACCCATGACCCCGGACCCATGACCCCGGACCCATGACCCCGGACCCATGACCCCGGACCCATGACCCCGGACCCATGACCCCGGACCCATGACCCCGGACCCATGACCCCGGACCCATGACCCCGGACCCATGACCCCGGACCCATGACCCCGGACCCATGACCCCGGACCCATGACCCCGGACCCATGACCCCGGACCCATGACCCCGGACCCATGACCCCTGACCCATGACCCCGGACCCATGAACCCGGACCCATGACCACGGACCCATGACCACGGACCCATGACCCCGGACCCATGACCCCGGACCCATGACCCCGGACCCATGACCCCGGACCCATGACCCCGGACCCATGACCCCGGACCCATGACCCCGGACCCATGACCCCGGACCCATGACCCCGGACCCATGACCCCGGACCCATGACCCCGGACCCATGACCCCGGACCCATGACCCCGGACCCATGACCCCGGACACAGGACCCCGGTCCCACGACCCCGGACCCACGACCCCGGACCCACGACCCCGGACCCACGACCCCGGACCCACGACCCCGGACCCACGACCCCGGACCCACGACCCCGGACCCACGACCCCGGACCCACGACCCCGGACCCACGACCCCGGACCCACGACCCCGGACCCACGACCCCGGACCCACGACCCCGGACCCACGACCCCGGACCCACGACCCCGGACCCACGACCCCGGACCCACGACCCCAGACCCACGACCCCAGACCCATGACCCCAGACCCATGACCCCAGACCCATGACCCCAGACCCATGACCCCAGACCCATGACCCCAGACCCATGACCCCAGACCCATGACCCCAGACCCATGACCCCAGACCCATGACCCCAGACCCATGACCCCAGACCCATGACCCCGGACCCATGACCCCGGACCCATGACCCCGGACCCATGACCCCGGACCCATGACCCCGGACCCAGGACCCCGGACCCAGGACCCCGGACCCAGGACCCCGGACCCACGACCCCAGACCGACGACCCCGCACCCACGACCCCGGACCCACGACCCCGGACCCACGAACCAGGACCCACGACCCCAGACCCATGACCCGAGACCCATGACCCCAGACCCATTACCCCAGACCCATTACCCCAGACCCATGACCCCGGAGACAGGACCACGGACCCATGACCCCGGACCCAGGACCCCGGACCCAGGACCCCGGACCCAGGACCCCGGACCCATGACCCCGGACCCATGACCCCGGTCCCATGACCCCGGTCCCATGACCCCGGTCCCATGACAACGGACTCATGACACCGGACCCATGACCCCGGACCCATGACCCCGGACCCAGGACCCCGGACCCAGGACCCCGGACCCACGACCCCAGACCGACGACCCCGCACCCACGACCCCGGACCCACGACCCCGGACCCAAGAACCCGGACCCACGACCCCAGACCCATGACCCGAGACCCATGACCCCAGACCCATTACCCCAGACCCATGACCCCGGAGACAGGACCACGGACCCATGACCCCGGACCCAGGACCCCGGACCCAGGACCCCGGACCCAGGACCCCGGACCCAGGACCCCGGACCCATGACCCCGGACCCATGACCCCGGTCCCATGACCCCGGACCCATGACTCCGGACCCACGACCCCGGACCCACGACCCCGGACCCACGACCCCGGACCCACGACCCCGGACCCATGACACCGGACCCATGACCCCGGACACATGACCCCGGACCCAGGACCTCGGAACCACGACCCCGGACCCAGGACCCCAGACACATGACCCCGGACCCATGACCCCGGACCCATGACCCCGGACCCATGACCCCAGACCCATGACCCGAGACCCATGACCAAAGACCCATTACCCCAGACCCATGACCCCGGAGACAGGACCACGGACCCATGACCCCGGACCCATGACCCCGGACCCATGACCCCGGACCCATGACCCCGGACCCATGACCCCGGACCCATGATCCCGGACCCATGACCCCGGACCCATGACCCCGGACCCATGACCCCGGACCCATGACCCCGGACCCATGACCCCGGACCCATGACCCCGGACCCATGACCCCGGACCCATGACCCCGGACCCATGACCCCGGACCCATGACCCCGGACCCATGACCCCGGACCCATGACCCCGGACCCATGACCCCGGACCCATGACCCCGGACCCATGAACCCGGACCCATGACCACGGACCCATGACCCCGGACCCATGACCCCGGACCCATGACCCCGGACCCATGACCCCGGACCCATGACCCCGGACCCATGACCCCGGACCCATGACCCCGGACCCATGACCCCGGACCCATGACCCCGGACCCATGACCCCGGACCCATGACCCCGGACCCATGACCCCGGACCCATGACCCCCGACCCATGACCCCAGACCCATGACCCCGGACCCATGACCCCGGACCCATGACCCCGGACCCATGACCCCGGACCCATGACCCCGGACCCATGACCCCGGACCCATGACCCCGGACCCATGACCCCGGACCCATGACCCCGGACCCATGACCCCGGACCCATGACCCCGGGCCCATGACCCCGGACCCATGACCCCGGACCCATGACCCCGGACCCATGACCCCGGACCCATGACCCCGGGCCCATGACCCCGGACGCATGACCCCGGACCCATGACACCGGACCCATGACCCCGGACCCATGACCCCGGACCCATGACCCCGGACCCATGACCCCGGACCCATGACCCCGGACCCATGACCCCGGACCCATGAACCCGGACCCATGACCACGGACCCATGACCCCGGACCCATGACCCCGGACCCATGACCCCGGACCCATGACCCCGGACCCACGACCCCGGACCCACGACCCCAGACCCATGACCCGAGACCCATGACCCCAGACCCATTACCCCAGACCCATGACCCCGGAGACAGGACCACGGACCCATGACCCCGGACCCAGGACCCCGGACCCAGGACCCCGGACCCATGACCCCGGACCCGTGACTCCGGACCCATGACCACGGACCCATGACCCCGGACCCATGACCCCGGACCCATGACCCCGGACCCATGACCCCGGACCCATGACCCCGGACCCATGACCCCGGACCCATGACCCCGGACCCATGACCCCGGACCCATGACCCCGGACCCATGACCCCGGACCCATGACCCCGGACCCATGACCCCGGACCCATGACCCCGGACCCATGACCCCGGACCCATGACCCCGGACCCATGACCCCCGACCCATGACCCCAGACCCATGACCCCAGACCCATGACCCCAGACCCATGACCCCAGACCCATGACCCCAGACCCATGACCCCAGACCCATGACCCCAGACCCATGACCCCAGACCCATGACCCCAGACCCATGACCCCAGACCCATGACCCCAGACCCATGACCCCAGACCCATGACCCCAGACCCATGACCCCAGACCCATGACCCCAGACCCATGACCCCAGACCCATGACCCCAGACCCATGACCCCAGACCCATGACCCCAGACCCATGACCCCAGACCCATGACCCCAGACCCATGACCCCAGACCCATGACCCCAGACCCATGACCCCAGACCCATGACCCCAGACCCATGACCCCAGACCCATGACCCCAGACGCATGACCCCAGACGCATGACCCCAGACCCATGACCCCAGACCCATGACCCCAGACCCATGACCCCAGACCCATGACCCCAGACCCATGACCCCAGACCCATGACCCCAGACCCATGACCCCAGACCCATGACCCCAGACCCATGACCCCGGACCCATGACCCCGGAGCCATGACCCCGGACCCATGACCCCGGACCCATGACCCCGGACCCATGACCCCGGACCCATGACCCCGGACCCATGACCCCGGACCCATGACCCCGGACCCATGACCCCGGACCCATGGCCCCGGACCCATGACCCCGGACCCATGACCCCGGACCCATGACCCCGGACCCATGACCCCGGACCCATGACCCCGGACCCATGACCCCGGACCCATGACCCCGGACCCATGACCCCGGACCCATGACCCCGGACCCATGACCCCGGACCCATGACCCCGGACCCATGACCCCGGAACCATGACCCCGGACCCATGACCCCGGAACCATGACCCCGGACCCATGACCCCGGACCCATGACCCCGGACCCATGACCCCGGACCCATGACCCCGGACCCATGACCCCGGACCCATGACCCCGGACCCATGACCCCGGACCCATGACCCCGGACCCATGACCCCGGACCCATGACCCCGGACCCATGACCCCGGACCCATGACCCCCGACCCATGACCCCAGACCCATGACCCCAGACCCATGACCCCAGACCCATGACCCCAGACCCATGACCCCAGACCCATGACCCCAGACCCATGACCCCAGACCCATGACCCCAGACCCATGACCCCAGACCCATGACCCCAGACCCATGACCCCAGACCCATGACCCCAGACCCATGACCCCAGACCCATGACCCCAGACCCATGACCCCAGACCCATGACCCCAGACCCATGACCCCAGACCCATGACCCCAGACCCATGACCCCAGACCCATGACCCCAGACCCATGACCCCAGACCCATGACCCCAGACCCATGACCCCAGACCCATGACCCCAGACGCATGACCCCAGACGCATGACCCCAGACCCATGACCCCGGACCCATGACCCCGGACCCATGACCCCGGACCCATGACCCCGGACCCATGACCCCGGACCCATGACCCCGGACCCATGACCCCGGACCCATGACCCCGGACCCATGACCCCGGACCCATGAACCCGGACCCATGACCACGGACCCATGACCACGGACCCATGACCACGGACCCATGACCCCGGACCCATGACCCCGGACCCATGACCCCGGACACATGACCCCGGACCCATGACCCCGGACCCATGACCCCGGACCCATGACCCCGGACCCATGACCCCGGACCCATGACCCCGGACCCATGACCCCGGACCCATGACTCCGGACCCATGACCCCGGACCCATGACCCCGGACCCATGACCCCGGACTCATGACCCCGGACACATGAACCCGGACCCATGACCACGGACCCATGACCACGGACCCATGACCCCGGACCCATGACCCCGGACCCATGACCCCGGACCCATGACCCCGGACCCATGACCCCGGACCCATGACCCCGGACCCATGACCCCGGACCCATGACCCCGGACTCATGACCCCGGACCCATGACCCCGGACCCATGACCCCCGACCCATGACCCCGGACCCATGACCCCAGACCCATGACCCCAGACCCATGACCCCAGACCCATGACCCCAGACCCATTACCCCAGACCCATGACCCCAGACCCATGACCCCAGACCCATGACCCCAGACCCATGACCCCAGACCCATGACCCCAGACCCATGACCCCAGACCCATGACCCCAGACCCATGACCCCAGACCCATGACCCCAGACCCATGACCCCAGACCCATGACCCCAGACCCATGACCCCAGACCCATGACCCCAGACCCATGACCCCAGACCCATGACCCCAGACCCATGACCCCAGACCCATGACCCCAGACCCATGACCCCAGACCCATGACCCCAGACCCATGACCCCAGACCCATGACCCCAGACCCATGACCCCAGACCCATGACCCCAGACCCATGACCCCAGACCCATGACCCCGGACCCATGACCCCGGACCCATGACCCCGGACCCATGACCCCGGACCCATGACCCCGGACCCATGACCCCGGACCCATGACCCCGGACCCATGACCCCGGACCCATGACCCCGGACCCATGACCCCGGACCCATGACCCCGGACCCATGACCCCGGACCCATGACCCCGGACCCATGACCCCGGACCCATGACCCCGGACCCATGACCCCGGACCCATGACCCCGGACCCATGACCCCGGACCCATGACCCCGGACCCATGACCCCGGACCCATGACCCCTGACCCATGACCCCGGACCCATGAACCCGGACCCATGACCACGGACCCATGACCACGGACCCATGACCCCGGACCCATGACCCCGGACCCATGACCCCGGACCCATGACCCCGGACCCATGACCCCGGACCCATGACCCCGGACCCATGACCCCGGACCCATGACCCCGGACCCATGACCCCGGACCCATGACCCCGGACCCATGACCCCGGACCCATGACCCCGGACCCATGACCCCGGACCCATGACCCCGGACACAGGACCCCGGTCCCACGACCCCGGACCCACGACCCCGGACCCACGACCCCGGACCCACGACCCCGGACCCACGACCCCGGACCCACGACCCCGGACCCACGACCCCGGACCCACGACCCCGGACCCACGACCCCGGACCCACGACCCCGGACCCACGACCCCGGACCCACGACCCCGGACCCACGACCCCGGACCCACGACCCCGGACCCACGACCCCGGACCCACGACCCCGGACCCACGACCCCAGACCCATGACCCCAGACCCATGACCCCAGACCCATGACCCCAGACCCATGACCCCAGACCCATGACCCCAGACCCATGACCCCAGACCCATGACCCCAGACCCATGACCCCAGACCCATGACCCCAGACCCATGACCCCAGACCCATGACCCCAGACCCATGACCCCGGACCCATGACCCCGGACCCATGACCCCGGACCCATGACCCCGGACCCATGACCCCGGACCCAGGACCCCGGACCCAGGACCCCGGACCCAGGACCCCGGACCCACGACCCCAGACCGACGACCCCGCACCCACGACCCCGGACCCACGACCCCGGACCCACGAACCAGGACCCACGACCCCAGACCCATGACCCGAGACCCATGACCCCAGACCCATTACCCCAGACCCATTACCCCAGACCCATGACCCCGGAGACAGGACCACGGACCCATGACCCCGGACCCAGGACCCCGGACCCAGGACCCCGGACCCAGGACCCCGGACCCATGACCCCGGACCCATGACCCCGGTCCCATGACCCCGGTCCCATGACCCCGGTCCCATGACAACGGACTCATGACACCGGACCCATGACCCCGGACCCATGACCCCGGACCCAGGACCCCGGACCCAGGACCCCGGACCCACGACCCCAGACCGACGACCCCGCACCCACGACCCCGGACCCACGACCCCGGACCCAAGAACCCGGACCCACGACCCCAGACCCATGACCCGAGACCCATGACCCCAGACCCATTACCCCAGACCCATGACCCCGGAGACAGGACCACGGACCCATGACCCCGGACCCAGGACCCCGGACCCAGGACCCCGGACCCAGGACCCCGGACCCAGGACCCCGGACCCATGACCCCGGACCCATGACCCCGGTCCCATGACCCCGGACCCATGACTCCGGACCCACGACCCCGGACCCACGACCCCGGACCCACGACCCCGGACCCACGACCCCGGACCCATGACACCGGACCCATGACCCCGGACACATGACCCCGGACCCAGGACTTCGGAACCACGACCCCGGACCCAGGACCCCAGACACATGACCCCGGACCCATGACCCCGGACCCATGACCCCGGACCCATGACCCCAGACCCATGACCCGAGACCCATGACCAAAGACCCATTACCCCAGACCCATGACCCCGGAGACAGGACCACGGACCCATGACCCCGGACCCATGACCCCGGACCCATGACCCCGGACCCATGACCCCGGACCCATGACCCCGGACCCATGATCCCGGACCCATGACCCCGGACCCATGACCCCGGACCCATGACCCCGGACCCATGACCCCGGACCCATGACCCCGGACCCATGACCCCGGACCCATGACCCCGGACCCATGACCCCGGACCCATGACCCCGGACCCATGACCCCGGACCCATGACCCCGGACCCATGACCCCGGACCCATGACCCCGGACCCATGACCCCGGACCCATGACCCCGGACCCATGACCCCGGACCCATGACCCCGGACCCATGACCCCGGACCCATGACCCCGGACCCATGACCCCGGACCCATGACCCCGGACCCATGACCCCGGACCCATGACCCCGGACCCAGGACCCCGGACCCACGACCCCAGACCGACGACCCCGCACCCACGACCCCGGACCCACGACCCCGGACCCACGAACCAGGACCCACGACCCCAGACCCATGACCCGAGACCCATGACCCCAGACCCATTACCCCAGACCCATTACCCCAGACCCATGACCCCGGAGACAGGACCACGGACCCATGACCCCGGACCCAGGACCCCGGACCCATGACCCCGGACCCATGACCCCGGACCCATGACCCCGGACCCATGACCCCGGACCCATGACCCCGGACCCATGACCCCGGACCCATGACCCCGGACCCACGACCCCGGACCCACGACCCCGGACCCACGACCCCGGACCCACGACCCCGGACCCACGACCCCGGACCCACGACCCCGGACCCACGACCCCGGACCCACGACCCCGGACCCACGACCCCGGACCCACGACCCCGGACCCATGACCCCAGACCCATGACCCCAGACCCATGACCCCAGACCCATGACCCCAGACCCATGACCCCAGACCCATGACCCCAGACCCATGACCCCAGACCCATGACCCCAGACCCATGACCCCAGACCCATGACCCCAGACCCATGACCCCAGACCCATGACCCCAGACCCATGACCCCGGACCCATGACCCCGGACCCATGACCCCGGACCCATGACCCCGGACCCATGACCCCGGACCCATGACCCCGGACCCAGGACCCCGGACCCAGGACCCCGGACCCACGACCCCAGACCGACGACCCCGCACCCACGACCCCGGACCCACGACCCCGGACCCACGAACCAGGACCCACGACCCCAGACCCATGACCCGAGACCCATGACCCCAGACCCATTACCCCAGACCCATTACCCCAGACCCATGACCCCGGAGACAGGACCACGGACCCATGACCCCGGACCCAGGACCCCGGACCCAGGACCCCGGACCCAGGACCCCGGACCCAGGACCCCGGACCCATGACCCCTGACCCATGACCCCGGTCCCATGACCCCGGTCCCATGACCCCGGTCCCATGACAACGGACCCATGACACCGGACCCATGACCCCGGACCCATGACCCCGGACCCAGGACCCCGGACCCAGGACCCCGGACCCACGACCCCAGACCGACGACCCCGCACCCACGACCCCGGACCCATGACCCCGGACCCATGACCCCGGACCCATGACCCCGGACCCATGACCCCGGACCCATGACCCCGGACCCATGACCCCGGACCCATGACCCCGGACCCATGACCCCGGACCCATGACCCCGGACCCATGACCCCGGACCCAGGACCCCGGACCCACGACCCCAGACCGACGACCCCGCACCCACGACCCCGGACCCACGACCCCGGACCCACGAACCAGGACCCACGACCCCAGACCCATGACCCGAGACCCATGACCCCAGACCCATTACCCCAGACCCATTACCCCAGACCCATGACCCCGGAGACAGGACCACGGACCCATGACCCCGGACCCAGGACCCCGGACCCAGGACCCCGGACCCAGGACCCCGGACCCAGGACCCCGGACCCATGACCCCGGACCCATGACCCCGGTCCCATGACCCCGGTCCCATGACCCCGGTCCCATGACAACGGACCCATGACACCGGACCCATGACCCCGGACCCATGACCCCGGACCCAGGACCCCGGACCCAGGACCCCGGACCCACGACCCCAGACCGACGACCCCGCACCCACGACCCCGGACCCACGACCCCGGACCCAAGAACCCGGACCCACGACCCCAGACCCATGACCCGAGACCCATGACCCCAGACCCATTACCCCAGACCCATGACCCCGGAGACAGGACCACGGACCCATGACCCCGGACCCAGGACCCCGGACCCAGGACCCCGGACCCAGGACCCCGGACCCAGGACCCCGGACCCATGACCCCGGACCCATGACCCCGGTCCCATGACCCCGGACCCATGACTCCGGACCCACGACCCCGGACCCACGACCCCGGACCCACGACCCCGGACCCATGACACCGGACCCATGACCCCGGACACATGACCCCGGACCCAGGACCCCGGAACCACGACCCCGGACCCAGGACCCCAGACACATGACCCCGGACCCATGACCCCGGACCCACGACCCCGGACCCACGACCCCAGACCCATGACCCGAGACCCATGACCCCAGACCCATTACCCCAGACCCATGACCCCGGAGACAGGACCACGGACCCATGACCCCGGACCCAGGACCCCGGACCCATGACCCCGGACCCGTGACCCCGAACCCATGACCACGGACCCATGACCCCGGACCCATGACCCCGGACCCACGACCCCGGACCCATGACACCGGACCCATGACCCCGGACACATGACCCCGGACCCAGGACCCCGGAACCACGACCCCGGACCCAGGACCCCAGACACATGACCCCGGACCCATGACCCCGGACCCACGACCCCGGACCCACGACCCCAGACCCATGACCCGAGACCCATGACCCCAGACCCATTACCCCAGACCCATGACACCGGAGACAGGACCACGGACCCATGACCCCGGACCCAGGACCCCGGACCCATGACCCCGGACCCGTGACCCCGAACCCATGACCACGGACCCATGACCCCGGACCCATGACCCCGGACCCATGACCCCAGACCCATGACCCCGGACCCATGACCCCGGACCCATGACCCCGGACCCATGACCCCGGACCCATGACCCCGGACCCATGACCCCGGACCCATGACCCCGGACCCATGACCCCGGACCCATGACCCCGGACCCATGACCCCGGACCCATGACCCCGGACCCATGACCCCGGACCCATGACCCCGGACCCATGACCCCGGACCCATGACCCCGGACCCATGACCCCGGACCCATGACCCCGGACCCATGACCCCGGACCCATGACCCCGGACCCATGACCCCGGACCCATGACCCCGGACCCATGACCCCGGACCCATGACCCCGGACCCATGAACCCGGACCCATGACCACGGACCCATGACCACGGACCCATGACCCCGGACCCATGACCCCGGACCCATGACCCCGGACCCATGACCCCGGATCCATGACCCCGGACCCATGGCCCCGGACCCATGGCCCCGGACCCATGACCCCGGACCCATGACCCCGGACCCATGACCCCGGACCCATGACCCCGGACCCATGACCCCGGACCCATGACCCCGGACCCATGACCCCGGACCCATGACCCCGGACCCATGACCCCGGACCCATGACCCCGGACCCATGACCCCGGACCCATGACCCCGGACCCATGACCCCGGACCCATGACCCCGGACCCATGACCCCGGACCCATGACCCCGGACCCATGACCCCGGACCCATGACCACGGACCCATGACCCCGGACCCATGACCCCGGACCCATGACCCCGGACCCATGACCCCGGACCCATGACCCCGGACCCATGACCCCGGACCCATGACCCCGGACCCATGACCCCGGACCCATGACCCCGGACCCATGACCCCGGACCCATGACCCCGGACCCATGACCCCGGACCCATGACCCCGGACCCATGACCCCGGACCCATGACCCCGGACCCATGACCCCGGACCCATGACCCGGGACCCATGACCCCGGACCCATGACCCCGGACCCATGACCCCGGACCCATGACCCCGGACCCATGACCCCGGACCCATGACCCCGGACCCATGACCCCGGACCCATGACCCCGGACCCATGACCCCGGACCCATGACCCCGGACCCATGACCCCGGACCCATGGCCCCGGACCCATGACCCCGGACCCATGACCCCGGACCCATGACCCCGGACCCATGACCCCGGACCCATGACCCCGGACCCATGACCCCGGACCCATGACCCCGGACCCATGACCCCGGACCCATGACCCCGGACCCATGACCCCGGACCCATGACCCCGGACCCATGACCCCGGAACCATGACCCCGGACCCATGACCCCGGAACCATGACCCCGGACCCATGACCCCGGACCCATGACCCCGGACCCATGACCCCGGACCCATGACCCCGGACCCATGACCCCGGACCCATGACCCCGGACCCATGACCCCGGACCCATGACCCCGGACCCATGACCCCGGACCCATGACCCCGGACCCATGACCCCGGACCCATGACCCCCGACCCATGACCCCAGACCCATGACCCCAGACCCATGACCCCAGACCCATGACCCCAGACCCATGACCCCAGACCCATGACCCCAGACCCATGACCCCAGACCCATGACCCCAGACCCATGACCCCAGACCCATGACCCCAGACCCATGACCCCAGACCCATGACCCCAGACCCATGACCCCAGACCCATGACCCCAGACCCATGACCCCAGACCCATGACCCCAGACCCATGACCCCAGACCCATGACCCCAGACCCATGACCCCAGACCCATGACCCCAGACCCATGACCCCAGACCCATGACCCCAGACCCATGACCCCAGACGCATGACCCCAGACGCATGACCCCAGACCCATGACCCCGGACCCATGACCCCGGACCCATGACCCCGGACCCATGACCCCGGACCCATGACCCCGGACCCATGACCCCGGACCCATGACCCCGGACCCATGACCCCGGACCCATGACCCCGGACCCATGAACCCGGACCCATGACCACGGACCCATGACCACGGACCCATGACCACGGACCCATGACCCCGGACCCATGACCCCGGACCCATGACCCCGGACACATGACCCCGGACCCATGACCCCGGACCCATGACCCCGGACCCATGACCCCGGACCCATGACCCCGGACCCATGACCCCGGACCCATGACCCCGGACCCATGACTCCGGACCCATGACCCCGGACCCATGACCCCGGACCCATGACCCCGGACTCATGACCCCGGACACATGAACCCGGACCCATGACCACGGACCCATGACCACGGACCCATGACCCCGGACCCATGACCCCGGACCCATGACCCCGGACCCATGACCCCGGACCCATGACCCCGGACCCATGACCCCGGACCCATGACCCCGGACCCATGACCCCGGACTCATGACCCCGGACCCATGACCCCGGACCCATGACCCCCGACCCATGACCCCGGACCCATGACCCCAGACCCATGACCCCAGACCCATGACCCCAGACCCATGACCCCAGACCCATTACCCCAGACCCATGACCCCAGACCCATGACCCCAGACCCATGACCCCAGACCCATGACCCCAGACCCATGACCCCAGACCCATGACCCCAGACCCATGACCCCAGACCCATGACCCCAGACCCATGACCCCAGACCCATGACCCCAGACCCATGACCCCAGACCCATGACCCCAGACCCATGACCCCAGACCCATGACCCCAGACCCATGACCCCAGACCCATGACCCCAGACCCATGACCCCAGACCCATGACCCCAGACCCATGACCCCAGACCCATGACCCCAGACCCATGACCCCAGACCCATGACCCCAGACCCATGACCCCAGACCCATGACCCCAGACCCATGACCCCAGACCCATGACCCCGGACCCATGACCCCGGACCCATGACCCCGGACCCATGACCCCGGACCCATGACCCCGGACCCATGACCCCGGACCCATGACCCCGGACCCATGACCCCGGACCCATGACCCCGGACCCATGACCCCGGACCCATGACCCCGGACCCATGACCCCGGACCCATGACCCCGGACCCATGACCCCGGACCCATGACCCCGGACCCATGACCCCGGACCCATGACCCCGGACCCATGACCCCGGACCCATGACCCCGGACCCATGACCCCGGACCCATGACCCCTGACCCATGACCCCGGACCCATGAACCCGGACCCATGACCACGGACCCATGACCACGGACCCATGACCCCGGACCCATGACCCCGGACCCATGACCCCGGACCCATGACCCCGGACCCATGACCCCGGACCCATGACCCCGGACCCATGACCCCGGACCCATGACCCCGGACCCATGACCCCGGACCCATGACCCCGGACCCATGACCCCGGACCCATGACCCCGGACCCATGACCCCGGACCCATGACCCCGGACACAGGACCCCGGTCCCACGACCCCGGACCCACGACCCCGGACCCACGACCCCGGACCCACGACCCCGGACCCACGACCCCGGACCCACGACCCCGGACCCACGACCCCGGACCCACGACCCCGGACCCACGACCCCGGACCCACGACCCCGGACCCACGACCCCGGACCCACGACCCCGGACCCACGACCCCGGACCCACGACCCCGGACCCACGACCCCGGACCCACGACCCCGGACCCACGACCCCAGACCCATGACCCCAGACCCATGACCCCAGACCCATGACCCCAGACCCATGACCCCAGACCCATGACCCCAGACCCATGACCCCAGACCCATGACCCCAGACCCATGACCCCAGACCCATGACCCCAGACCCATGACCCCAGACCCATGACCCCAGACCCATGACCCCAGACCCATGACCCCGGACCCATGACCCCGGACCCATGACCCCGGACCCATGACCCCGGACCCATGACCCCGGACCCAGGACCCCGGACCCAGGACCCCGGACCCAGGACCCCGGACCCACGACCCCAGACCGACGACCCCGCACCCACGACCCCGGACCCACGACCCCGGACCCACGAACCAGGACCCACGACCCCAGACCCATGACCCGAGACCCATGACCCCAGACCCATTACCCCAGACCCATTACCCCAGACCCATGACCCCGGAGACAGGACCACGGACCCATGACCCCGGACCCAGGACCCCGGACCCAGGACCCCGGACCCAGGACCCCGGACCCATGACCCCGGACCCATGACCCCGGTCCCATGACCCCGGTCCCATGACCCCGGTCCCATGACAACGGACTCATGACACCGGACCCATGACCCCGGACCCATGACCCCGGACCCAGGACCCCGGACCCAGGACCCCGGACCCACGACCCCAGACCGACGACCCCGCACCCACGACCCCGGACCCACGACCCCGGACCCAAGAACCCGGACCCACGACCCCAGACCCATGACCCGAGACCCATGACCCCAGACCCATTACCCCAGACCCATGACCCCGGAGACAGGACCACGGACCCATGACCCCGGACCCAGGACCCCGGACCCAGGACCCCGGACCCAGGACCCCGGACCCAGGACCCCGGACCCATGACCCCGGACCCATGACCCCGGTCCCATGACCCCGGACCCATGACTCCGGACCCACGACCCCGGACCCACGACCCCGGACCCACGACCCCGGACCCACGACCCCGGACCCATGACACCGGACCCATGACCCCGGACACATGACCCCGGACCCAGGACCTCGGAACCACGACCCCGGACCCAGGACCCCAGACACATGACCCCGGACCCATGACCCCGGACCCATGACCCCGGACCCATGACCCCAGACCCATGACCCGAGACCCATGACCAAAGACCCATTACCCCAGACCCATGACCCCGGAGACAGGACCACGGACCCATGACCCCGGACCCATGACCCCGGACCCATGACCCCGGACCCATGACCCCGGACCCATGACCCCGGACCCATGATCCCGGACCCATGACCCCGGACCCATGACCCCGGACCCATGACCCCGGACCCATGACCCCGGACCCATGACCCCGGACCCATGACCCCGGACCCATGACCCCGGACCCATGACCCCGGACCCATGACCCCGGACCCATGACCCCGGACCCATGACCCCGGACCCATGACCCCGGACCCATGACCCCGGACCCATGACCCCGGACCCATGAACCCGGACCCATGACCACGGACCCATGACCCCGGACCCATGACCCCGGACCCATGACCCCGGACCCATGACCCCGGACCCATGACCCCGGACCCATGACCCCGGACCCATGACCCCGGACCCATGACTCCGGACCCATGACCCCGGACCCATGACCCCGGACCCATGACCCCGGACCCATGACCCCGGACCCATGACCCCCGACCCATGACCCCAGACCCATGACCCCGGACCCATGACCCCGGACCCATGACCCCGGGCCCATGACCCCGGACCCATGACCCCGGACCCATGACCCCGGACCCATGACCCCGGACCCATGACCCCGGACCCATGACCCCGGACCCATGACCCCGGACCCATGACCCCGGGCCCATGACCCCGGACCCATGACCCCGGACCCATGACCCCGGACCCATGACCCCGGACCCATGACCCCGGGCCCATGACCCCGGACGCATGACCCCGGACCCATGACACCGGACCCATGACCCCGGACCCATGACCCCGGACCCATGACCCCGGACCCATGACCCCGGACCCATGACCCCGGACCCATGACCCCGGACCCATGAACCCGGACCCATGACCACGGACCCATGACCCCGGACCCATGACCCCGGACCCATGACCCCGGACCCATGACCCCGGACCCACGACCCCGGACCCACGACCCCAGACCCATGACCCGAGACCCATGACCCCAGACCCATTACCCCAGACCCATGACCCCGGAGACAGGACCACGGACCCATGACCCCGGACCCAGGACCCCGGACCCAGGACCCCGGACCCATGACCCCGGACCCGTGACTCCGGACCCATGACCACGGACCCATGACCCCGGACCCATGACCCCGGACCCATGACCCCGGACCCATGACCCCGGACCCATGACCCCGGACCCATGACCCCGGACCCATGACCCCGGACCCATGACCCCGGACCCATGACCCCGGACCCATGACCCCGGACCCATGACCCCGGACCCATGACCCCGGACCCATGACCCCGGACCCATGACCCCGGACCCATGACCCCGGACCCATGACCCCCGACCCATGACCCCAGACCCATGACCCCAGACCCATGACCCCAGACCCATGACCCCAGACCCATGACCCCAGACCCATGACCCCAGACCCATGACCCCAGACCCATGACCCCAGACCCATGACCCCAGACCCATGACCCCAGACCCATGACCCCAGACCCATGACCCCAGACCCATGACCCCAGACCCATGACCCCAGACCCATGACCCCAGACCCATGACCCCAGACCCATGACCCCAGACCCATTACCCCAGACCCATGACACCGGAGACAGGACCACGGACCCATGACCCCGGACCCAGGACCCCGGACCCATGACCCCGGACCCGTGACCCCGAACCCATGACCACGGACCCATGACCCCGGACCCATGACCCCGGACCCATGACCCCGGACCCATGACCCCGGACCCATGACCCCGGACCCATGACCCCGGACCCATGACCCCGGACCCATGACCCCGGACCCATGACCCCGGACCCATGACCCCGGACCCATGACCCCGGACCCATGACCCCGGACCCATGACCCCGGACCCATGACCCCGGACCCATGACCCCGGACCCATGACCCCGGACCCATGACCCCGGACCCATGACCCCGGACCCATGACCCCGGACCCATGACCCCGGACCCATGAACCCGGACCCATGACCACGGACCCATGACCACGGACCCATGACCCCGGACCCATGACCCCGGACCCATGACCCCGGACCCATGACCCCGGATCCATGACCCCGGACCCATGGCCCCGGACCCATGGCCCCGGACCCATGACCCCGGACCCATGACCCCGGACCCATGACCCCGGACCCATGACCCCGGACCCATGACCCCGGACCCATGACCCCGGACCCATGACCCCGGACCCATGACCCCGGACCCATGACCCCGGACCCATGACCCCGGACCCATGACCCCGGACCCATGACCCCGGACCCATGACCCCGGACCCATGACCCCGGACCCATGACCCCGGACCCATGACCCCGGACCCATGACCCCGGACCCATGACCACGGACCCATGACCCCGGACCCATGACCCCGGACCCATGACCCCGGACCCATGACCCCGGACCCATGACCCCGGACCCATGACCCCGGACCCATGACCCCGGACCCATGACCCCGGACCCATGACCCCGGACCCATGACCCCGGACCCATGACCCCGGACCCATGACCCCGGACCCATGACCCCGGACCCATGACCCCGGACCCATGACCCCGGACCCATGACCCCGGACCCATGACCCGGGACCCATGACCCCGGACCCATGACCCCGGACCCATGACCCCGGACCCATGACCCCGGACCCATGACCCCGGACCCATGACCCCGGACCCATGACCCCGGACCCATGACCCCGGACCCATGACCCCGGACCCATGACCCCGGACCCATGACCCCGGACCCATGGCCCCGGACCCATGACCCCGGACCCATGACCCCGGACCCATGACCCCGGACCCATGACCCCGGACCCATGACCCCGGACCCATGACCCCGGACCCATGACCCCGGACCCATGACCCCGGACCCATGACCCCGGACCCATGACCCCGGACCCATGACCCCGGACCCATGACCCCGGAACCATGACCCCGGACCCATGACCCCGGAACCATGACCCCGGACCCATGACCCCGGACCCATGACCCCGGACCCATGACCCCGGACCCATGACCCCGGACCCATGACCCCGGACCCATGACCCCGGACCCATGACCCCGGACCCATGACCCCGGACCCATGACCCCGGACCCATGACCCCGGACCCATGACCCCGGACCCATGACCCCCGACCCATGACCCCAGACCCATGACCCCAGACCCATGACCCCAGACCCATGACCCCAGACCCATGACCCCAGACCCATGACCCCAGACCCATGACCCCAGACCCATGACCCCAGACCCATGACCCCAGACCCATGACCCCAGACCCATGACCCCAGACCCATGACCCCAGACCCATGACCCCAGACCCATGACCCCAGACCCATGACCCCAGACCCATGACCCCAGACCCATGACCCCAGACCCATGACCCCAGACCCATGACCCCAGACCCATGACCCCAGACCCATGACCCCAGACCCATGACCCCAGACCCATGACCCCAGACCCATGACCCCAGACCCATGACCCCAGACGCATGACCCCAGACGCATGACCCCAGACCCATGACCCCGGACCCATGACCCCGGACCCATGACCCCGGACCCATGACCCCGGACCCATGACCCCGGACCCATGACCCCGGACCCATGACCCCGGACCCATGACCCCGGACCCATGACCCCGGACCCATGAACCCGGACCCATGACCACGGACCCATGACCACGGACCCATGACCACGGACCCATGACCCCGGACCCATGACCCCGGACCCATGACCCCGGACACATGACCCCGGACCCATGACCCCGGACCCATGACCCCGGACCCATGACCCCGGACCCATGACCCCGGACCCATGACCCCGGACCCATGACCCCGGA
Organism: Andrena hattorfiana; assembly: GCA_944738655.2. Classification (NCBI taxonomy): domain Eukaryota; kingdom Metazoa; phylum Arthropoda; class Insecta; order Hymenoptera; family Andrenidae; genus Andrena; species Andrena hattorfiana. The sequence continues at coordinate 71,680,796 of OX122889.2, forward strand.
CCCATGACTCCGGACCCATGACCCCGGACCCATGACCCCGGACCCATGACCCCGGACTCATGACCCCGGACACATGAACCCGGACCCATGACCACGGACCCATGACCACGGACCCATGACCCCGGACCCATGACCCCGGACCCATGACCCCGGACCCATGACCCCGGACCCATGACCCCGGACCCATGACCCCGGACCCATGACCCCGGACCCATGACCCCGGACTCATGACCCCGGACCCATGACCCCGGACCCATGACCCCCGACCCATGACCCCGGACCCATGACCCCAGACCCATGACCCCAGACCCATGACCCCAGACCCATGACCCCAGACCCATTACCCCAGACCCATGACCCCAGACCCATGACCCCAGACCCATGACCCCAGACCCATGACCCCAGACCCATGACCCCAGACCCATGACCCCAGACCCATGACCCCAGACCCATGACCCCAGACCCATGACCCCAGACCCATGACCCCAGACCCATGACCCCAGACCCATGACCCCAGACCCATGACCCCAGACCCATGACCCCAGACCCATGACCCCAGACCCATGACCCCAGACCCATGACCCCAGACCCATGACCCCAGACCCATGACCCCAGACCCATGACCCCAGACCCATGACCCCAGACCCATGACCCCAGACCCATGACCCCAGACCCATGACCCCAGACCCATGACCCCAGACCCATGACCCCGGACCCATGACCCCGGACCCATGACCCCGGACCCATGACCCCGGACCCATGACCCCGGACCCATGACCCCGGACCCATGACCCCGGACCCATGACCCCGGACCCATGACCCCGGACCCATGACCCCGGACCCATGACCCCGGACCCATGACCCCGGACCCATGACCCCGGACCCATGACCCCGGACCCATGACCCCGGACCCATGACCCCGGACCCATGACCCCGGACCCATGACCCCGGACCCATGACCCCGGACCCATGACCCCGGACCCATGACCCCTGACCCATGACCCCGGACCCATGAACCCGGACCCATGACCACGGACCCATGACCACGGACCCATGACCCCGGACCCATGACCCCGGACCCATGACCCCGGACCCATGACCCCGGACCCATGACCCCGGACCCATGACCCCGGACCCATGACCCCGGACCCATGACCCCGGACCCATGACCCCGGACCCATGACCCCGGACCCATGACCCCGGACCCATGACCCCGGACCCATGACCCCGGACCCATGACCCCGGACACAGGACCCCGGTCCCACGACCCCGGACCCACGACCCCGGACCCACGACCCCGGACCCACGACCCCGGACCCACGACCCCGGACCCACGACCCCGGACCCACGACCCCGGACCCACGACCCCGGACCCACGACCCCGGACCCACGACCCCGGACCCACGACCCCGGACCCACGACCCCGGACCCACGACCCCGGACCCACGACCCCGGACCCACGACCCCGGACCCACGACCCCGGACCCACGACCCCAGACCCATGACCCCAGACCCATGACCCCAGACCCATGACCCCAGACCCATGACCCCAGACCCATGACCCCAGACCCATGACCCCAGACCCATGACCCCAGACCCATGACCCCAGACCCATGACCCCAGACCCATGACCCCAGACCCATGACCCCAGACCCATGACCCCAGACCCATGACCCCGGACCCATGACCCCGGACCCATGACCCCGGACCCATGACCCCGGACCCATGACCCCGGACCCAGGACCCCGGACCCAGGACCCCGGACCCAGGACCCCGGACCCACGACCCCAGACCGACGACCCCGCACCCACGACCCCGGACCCACGACCCCGGACCCACGAACCAGGACCCACGACCCCAGACCCATGACCCGAGACCCATGACCCCAGACCCATTACCCCAGACCCATTACCCCAGACCCATGACCCCGGAGACAGGACCACGGACCCATGACCCCGGACCCAGGACCCCGGACCCAGGACCCCGGACCCAGGACCCCGGACCCATGACCCCGGACCCATGACCCCGGTCCCATGACCCCGGTCCCATGACCCCGGTCCCATGACAACGGACTCATGACACCGGACCCATGACCCCGGACCCATGACCCCGGACCCAGGACCCCGGACCCAGGACCCCGGACCCACGACCCCAGACCGACGACCCCGCACCCACGACCCCGGACCCACGACCCCGGACCCAAGAACCCGGACCCACGACCCCAGACCCATGACCCGAGACCCATGACCCCAGACCCATTACCCCAGACCCATGACCCCGGAGACAGGACCACGGACCCATGACCCCGGACCCAGGACCCCGGACCCAGGACCCCGGACCCAGGACCCCGGACCCAGGACCCCGGACCCATGACCCCGGACCCATGACCCCGGTCCCATGACCCCGGACCCATGACTCCGGACCCACGACCCCGGACCCACGACCCCGGACCCACGACCCCGGACCCACGACCCCGGACCCATGACACCGGACCCATGACCCCGGACACATGACCCCGGACCCAGGACCTCGGAACCACGACCCCGGACCCAGGACCCCAGACACATGACCCCGGACCCATGACCCCGGACCCATGACCCCGGACCCATGACCCCAGACCCATGACCCGAGACCCATGACCAAAGACCCATTACCCCAGACCCATGACCCCGGAGACAGGACCACGGACCCATGACCCCGGACCCATGACCCCGGACCCATGACCCCGGACCCATGACCCCGGACCCATGACCCCGGACCCATGATCCCGGACCCATGACCCCGGACCCATGACCCCGGACCCATGACCCCGGACCCATGACCCCGGACCCATGACCCCGGACCCATGACCCCGGACCCATGACCCCGGACCCATGACCCCGGACCCATGACCCCGGACCCATGACCCCGGACCCATGACCCCGGACCCATGACCCCGGACCCATGACCCCGGACCCATGACCCCGGACCCATGAACCCGGACCCATGACCACGGACCCATGACCCCGGACCCATGACCCCGGACCCATGACCCCGGACCCATGACCCCGGACCCATGACCCCGGACCCATGACCCCGGACCCATGACCCCGGACCCATGACTCCGGACCCATGACCCCGGACCCATGACCCCGGACCCATGACCCCGGACCCATGACCCCGGACCCATGACCCCCGACCCATGACCCCAGACCCATGACCCCGGACCCATGACCCCGGACCCATGACCCCGGGCCCATGACCCCGGACCCATGACCCCGGACCCATGACCCCGGACCCATGACCCCGGACCCATGACCCCGGACCCATGACCCCGGACCCATGACCCCGGACCCATGACCCCGGGCCCATGACCCCGGACCCATGACCCCGGACCCATGACCCCGGACCCATGACCCCGGACCCATGACCCCGGGCCCATGACCCCGGACGCATGACCCCGGACCCATGACACCGGACCCATGACCCCGGACCCATGACCCCGGACCCATGACCCCGGACCCATGACCCCGGACCCATGACCCCGGACCCATGACCCCGGACCCATGAACCCGGACCCATGACCACGGACCCATGACCCCGGACCCATGACCCCGGACCCATGACCCCGGACCCATGACCCCGGACCCACGACCCCGGACCCACGACCCCAGACCCATGACCCGAGACCCATGACCCCAGACCCATTACCCCAGACCCATGACCCCGGAGACAGGACCACGGACCCATGACCCCGGACCCAGGACCCCGGACCCAGGACCCCGGACCCATGACCCCGGACCCGTGACTCCGGACCCATGACCACGGACCCATGACCCCGGACCCATGACCCCGGACCCATGACCCCGGACCCATGACCCCGGACCCATGACCCCGGACCCATGACCCCGGACCCATGACCCCGGACCCATGACCCCGGACCCATGACCCCGGACCCATGACCCCGGACCCATGACCCCGGACCCATGACCCCGGACCCATGACCCCGGACCCATGACCCCGGACCCATGACCCCGGACCCATGACCCCCGACCCATGACCCCAGACCCATGACCCCAGACCCATGACCCCAGACCCATGACCCCAGACCCATGACCCCAGACCCATGACCCCAGACCCATGACCCCAGACCCATGACCCCAGACCCATGACCCCAGACCCATGACCCCAGACCCATGACCCCAGACCCATGACCCCAGACCCATGACCCCAGACCCATGACCCCAGACCCATGACCCCAGACCCATGACCCCAGACCCATGACCCCAGACCCATGACCCCAGACCCATGACCCCAGACCCATGACCCCAGACCCATGACCCCAGACCCATGACCCCAGACCCATGACCCCAGACCCATGACCCCAGACCCATGACCCCAGACGCATGACCCCAGACGCATGACCCCAGACCCATGACCCCAGACCCATGACCCCAGACCCATGACCCCAGACCCATGACCCCAGACCCATGACCCCAGACCCATGACCCCAGACCCATGACCCCAGACCCATGACCCCAGACCCATGACCCCGGACCCATGACCCCGGAGCCATGACCCCGGACCCATGACCCCGGACCCATGACCCCGGACCCATGACCCCGGACCCATGACCCCGGACCCATGACCCCGGACCCATGACCCCGGACCCATGACCCCGGACCCATGGCCCCGGACCCATGACCCCGGACCCATGACCCCGGACCCATGACCCCGGACCCATGACCCCGGACCCATGACCCCGGACCCATGACCCCGGACCCATGACCCCCGACCCATGACCCCAGACCCATGACCCCAGACCCATGACCCCAGACCCATGACCCCAGACCCATGACCCCAGACCCATGACCCCAGACCCATGACCCCAGACCCATGACCCCAGACCCATGACCCCAGACCCATGACCCCAGACCCATGACCCCAGACCCATGACCCCAGACCCATGACCCCAGACCCATGACCCCAGACCCATGACCCCAGACCCATGACCCCAGACCCATGACCCCAGACCCATGACCCCAGACCCATGACCCCAGACCCATGACCCCAGACCCATGACCCCAGACCCATGACACCGGACCCATGACCCCGGACCCATGACCCCGGACCCAGGACCCCGGACCCAGGACCCCGGACCCACGACCCCAGACCGACGACCCCGCACCCACGACCCCGGACCCACGACCCCGGACCCAAGAACCCGGACCCACGACCCCAGACCCATGACCCGAGACCCATGACCCCAGACCCATTACCCCAGACCCATGACCCCGGAGACAGGACCACGGACCCATGACCCCGGACCCAGGACCCCGGACCCAGGACCCCGGACCCAGGACCCCGGACCCAGGACCCCGGACCCATGACCCCGGACCCATGACCCCGGTCCCATGACCCCGGACCCATGACTCCGGACCCACGACCCCGGACCCACGACCCCGGACCCACGACCCCGGACCCACGACCCCGGACCCATGACACCGGACCCATGACCCCGGACACATGACCCCGGACCCAGGACCTCGGAACCACGACCCCGGACCCAGGACCCCAGACACATGACCCCGGACCCATGACCCCGGACCCATGACCCCGGACCCATGACCCCAGACCCATGACCCGAGACCCATGACCAAAGACCCATTACCCCAGACCCATGACCCCGGAGACAGGACCACGGACCCATGACCCCGGACCCATGACCCCGGACCCATGACCCCGGACCCATGACCCCGGACCCATGACCCCGGACCCATGATCCCGGACCCATGACCCCGGACCCATGACCCCGGACCCATGACCCCGGACCCATGACCCCGGACCCATGACCCCGGACCCATGACCCCGGACCCATGACCCCGGACCCATGACCCCGGACCCATGACCCCGGACCCATGACCCCGGACCCATGACCCCGGACCCATGACCCCGGACCCATGACCCCGGACCCATGACCCCGGACCCATGACCCCGGACCCATGACCCCGGACCCATGACCCCGGACCCATGACCCCGGACCCATGACCCCGGACCCATGACCCCGGACCCATGACCCCGGACCCATGACCCCGGACCCATGACCCCGGACCCATGACCCCGGACCCAGGACCCCGGACCCACGACCCCAGACCGACGACCCCGCACCCACGACCCCGGACCCACGACCCCGGACCCACGAACCAGGACCCACGACCCCAGACCCATGACCCGAGACCCATGACCCCAGACCCATTACCCCAGACCCATTACCCCAGACCCATGACCCCGGAGACAGGACCACGGACCCATGACCCCGGACCCAGGACCCCGGACCCATGACCCCGGACCCATGACCCCGGACCCATGACCCCGGACCCATGACCCCGGACCCATGACCCCGGACCCATGACCCCGGACCCATGACCCCGGACCCACGACCCCGGACCCACGACCCCGGACCCACGACCCCGGACCCACGACCCCGGACCCACGACCCCGGACCCACGACCCCGGACCCACGACCCCGGACCCACGACCCCGGACCCACGACCCCGGACCCACGACCCCGGACCCATGACCCCAGACCCATGACCCCAGACCCATGACCCCAGACCCATGACCCCAGACCCATGACCCCAGACCCATGACCCCAGACCCATGACCCCAGACCCATGACCCCAGACCCATGACCCCAGACCCATGACCCCAGACCCATGACCCCAGACCCATGACCCCAGACCCATGACCCCGGACCCATGACCCCGGACCCATGACCCCGGACCCATGACCCCGGACCAATGACCCCGGACCCATGACCCCGGACCCAGGACCCCGGACCCAGGACCCCGGACCCACGACCCCAGACCGACGACCCCGCACCCACGACCCCGGACCCACGACCCCGGACCCACGAACCAGGACCCACGACCCCAGACCCATGACCCGAGACCCATGACCCCAGACCCATTACCCCAGACCCATTACCCCAGACCCATGACCCCGGAGACAGGACCACGGACCCATGACCCCGGACCCAGGACCCCGGACCCAGGACCCCGGACCCAGGACCCCGGACCCAGGACCCCGGACCCATGACCCCTGACCCATGACCCCGGTCCCATGACCCCGGTCCCATGACCCCGGTCCCATGACAACGGACCCATGACACCGGACCCATGACCCCGGACCCATGACCCCGGACCCAGGACCCCGGACCCAGGACCCCGGACCCACGACCCCAGACCGACGACCCCGCACCCACGACCCCGGACCCACGACCCCGGACCCAAGAACCCGGACCCACGACCCCAGACCCATGACCCGAGACCCATGACCCCAGACCCATTACCCCAGACCCATGACCCCGGAGACAGGACCACGGACCCATGACCCCGGACCCAGGACCCCGGACCCAGGACCCCGGACCCAGGACCCCGGACCCAGGACCCCGGACCCATGACCCCGGACCCATGACCCCGGTCCCATGACCCCGGACCCATGACTCCGGACCCACGACCCCGGACCCACGACCCCGGACCCACGACCCCGGACCCACGACCCCGGACCCATGACACCGGACCCATGACCCCGGACACATGACCCCGGACCCAGGACCCCGGAACCACGACCCCGGACCCAGGACCCCAGACACATGACCCCGGACCCATGACCCCGGACCCATGACCCCGGACCCATGACCCCAGACCCATGACCCGAGACCCATGACCAAAGACCCATTACCCCAGACCCATGACCCCGGAGACAGGACCACGGACCCATGACCCCGGACCCATGACCCCGGACCCATGACCCCGGACCCATGACCCCGGACCCATGACCCCGGACCCATGATCCCGGACCCATGACCCCGGACCCATGACCCCGGACCCATGACCCCGGACCCATGACCCCGGACCCATGACCCCGGACCCATGACCCCGGACCCATGACCCCGGACCCATGACCCCGGACCCATGACCCCGGACCCATGACCCCGGACCCATGACCCCGGACCCATGACCCCGGACCCATGACCCCGGACCCATGACCCCGGACCCATGACCCCGGACCCATGACCCCGGACCCATGACCCCGGACCCATGACCCCGGACCCATGACCCCGGACCCATGACCCCGGACCCATGACCCCGGACCCATGACCCCGGACCCATGACCCCGGACCCATGACCCCGGACCCATGACCCCGGACCCAGGACCCCGGACCCACGACCCCAGACCGACGACCCCGCACCCACGACCCCGGACCCACGACCCCGGACCCACGAACCAGGACCCACGACCCCAGACCCATGACCCGAGACCCATGACCCCAGACCCATTACCCCAGACCCATTACCCCAGACCCATGACCCCGGAGACAGGACCACGGACCCATGACCCCGGACCCAGGACCCCGGACCCAGGACCCCGGACCCAGGACCCCGGACCCAGGACCCCGGACCCATGACCCCGGACCCATGACCCCGGTCCCATGACCCCGGTCCCATGACCCCGGTCCCATGACAACGGACCCATGACACCGGACCCATGACCCCGGACCCATGACCCCGGACCCAGGACCCCGGACCCAGGACCCCGGACCCACGACCCCAGACCGACGACCCCGCACCCACGACCCCGGACCCACGACCCCGGACCCAAGAACCCGGACCCACGACCCCAGACCCATGACCCGAGACCCATGACCCCAGACCCATTACCCCAGACCCATGACCCCGGAGACAGGACCACGGACCCATGACCCCGGACCCAGGACCCCGGACCCAGGACCCCGGACCCAGGACCCCGGACCCAGGACCCCGGACCCATGACCCCGGACCCATGACCCCGGTCCCATGACCCCGGACCCATGACTCCGGACCCACGACCCCGGACCCACGACCCCGGACCCACGACCCCGGACCCATGACACCGGACCCATGACCCCGGACACATGACCCCGGACCCAGGACCCCGGAACCACGACCCCGGACCCAGGACCCCAGACACATGACCCCGGACCCATGACCCCGGACCCACGACCCCGGACCCACGACCCCAGACCCATGACCCGAGACCCATGACCCCAGACCCATTACCCCAGACCCATGACCCCGGAGACAGGACCACGGACCCATGACCCCGGACCCAGGACCCCGGACCCATGACCCCGGACCCGTGACCCCGAACCCATGACCACGGACCCATGACCCCGGACCCATGACCCCGGACCCACGACCCCGGACCCATGACACCGGACCCATGACCCCGGACACATGACCCCGGACCCAGGACCCCGGAACCACGACCCCGGACCCAGGACCCCAGACACATGACCCCGGACCCATGACCCCGGACCCACGACCCCGGACCCACGACCCCAGACCCATGACCCGAGACCCATGACCCCAGACCCATTACCCCAGACCCATGACACCGGAGACAGGACCACGGACCCATGACCCCGGACCCAGGACCCCGGACCCATGACCCCGGACCCGTGACCCCGAACCCATGACCACGGACCCATGACCCCGGACCCATGACCCCGGACCCATGACCCCAGACCCATGACCCCGGACCCATGACCCCGGACCCATGACCCCGGACCCATGACCCCGGACCCATGACCCCGGACCCATGACCCCGGACCCATGACCCCGGACCCATGACCCCGGACCCATGACCCCGGACCCATGACCCCGGACCCATGACCCCGGACCCATGACCCCGGACCCATGACCCCGGACCCATGACCCCGGACCCATGACCCCGGACCCATGACCCCGGACCCATGACCCCGGACCCATGACCCCGGACCCATGACCCCGGACCCATGACCCCGGACCCATGACCCCGGACCCATGACCCCGGACCCATGACCCCGGACCCATGAACCCGGACCCATGACCACGGACCCATGACCACGGACCCATGACCCCGGACCCATGACCCCGGACCCATGACCCCGGACCCATGACCCCGGATCCATGACCCCGGACCCATGGCCCCGGACCCATGGCCCCGGACCCATGACCCCGGACCCATGACCCCGGACCCATGACCCCGGACCCATGACCCCGGACCCATGACCCCGGACCCATGACCCCGGACCCATGACCCCGGACCCATGACCCCGGACCCATGACCCCGGACCCATGACCCCGGACCCATGACCCCGGACCCATGACCCCGGACCCATGACCCCGGACCCATGACCCCGGACCCATGACCCCGGACCCATGACCCCGGACCCATGACCCCGGACCCATGACCCCGGACCCATGACCACGGACCCATGACCCCGGACCCATGACCCCGGACCCATGACCCCGGACCCATGACCCCGGACCCATGACCCCGGACCCATGACCCCGGACCCATGACCCCGGACCCATGACCCCGGACCCATGACCCCGGACCCATGACCCCGGACCCATGACCCCGGACCCATGACCCCGGACCCATGACCCCGGACCCATGACCCCGGACCCATGACCCCGGACCCATGACCCCGGACCCATGACCCCGGACCCATGACCCGGGACCCATGACCCCGGACCCATGACCCCGGACCCATGACCCCGGACCCATGACCCCGGACCCATGACCCCGGACCCATGACCCCGGACCCATGACCCCGGACCCATGACCCCGGACCCATGACCCCGGACCCAGGACCCCGGACCCACGACCCCAGACCGACGACCCCGCACCCACGACCCCGGACCCACGACCCCGGACCCACGAACCAGGACCCACGACCCCAGACCCATGACCCGAGACCCATGACCCCAGACCCATTACCCCAGACCCATTACCCCAGACCCATGACCCCGGAGACAGGACCACGGACCCATGACCCCGGACCCAGGACCCCGGACCCAGGACCCCGGACCCAGGACCCCGGACCCAGGACCCCGGACCCATGACCCCGGACCCATGACCCCGGTCCCATGACCCCGGTCCCATGACCCCGGTCCCATGACAACGGACCCATGACACCGGACACATGACCCCGGACCCATGACCCCGGACCCAGGACCCCGGACCCAGGACCCCGGACCCACGACCCCAGACCGACGACCCCGCACCCACGACCCCGGACCCACGACCCCGGACCCAAGAACCCGGACCCACGACCCCAGACCCATGACCCGAGACCCATGACCCCAGACCCATTACCCCAGACCCATGACCCCGGAGACAGGACCACGGACCCATGACCCCGGACCCAGGACCCCGGACCCAGGACCCCGGACCCAGGACCCCGGACCCATGACCCCGGACCCATGACCCCGGTCCCATGACCCCGGACCCATGACTCCGGACCCACGACCCCGGACCCACGACCCCGGACCCACGACCCCGGACCCACGACCCCGGACCCATGACACCGGACCCATGACCCCGGACACATGACCCCGGACCCAGGACCCCGGAACCACGACCCCGGACCCAGGACCCCAGACACATGACCCCGGACCCATGACCCCGGACCCACGACCCCGGACCCACGACCCCAGACCCATGACCCGAGACCCATGACCCCAGACCCATTACCCCAGACCCATGACCCCGGAGACAGGACCACGGACCCATGACCCCGGACCCAGGACCCCGGACCCATGACCCCGGACCCGTGACCCCGAACCCATGACCACGGACCCATGACCCCGGACCCATGACCCCGGACCCATGACCCCAGACCCATGACCCCGGACCCATGACCCCGGACCCATGACCCCGGACCCATGACCCCGGACCCATGACCCCGGACCCATGACCCCGGACCCATGACCCCGGACCCATGACCCCGGACCCATGACCCCGGACCCATGACCCCGGACCCATGACCCCGGACCCATGACCCCGGACCCATGACCCCGGACCCATGACCCCGGACCCATGACCCCGGACCCATGACCCCGGACCCATGACCCCGGACCCATGACCCCGGACCCATGGCCCCGGACCCATGACCCCGGACCCATGACCCCGGACCCATGACCCCGGACCCATGAACCCGGACCCATGACCACGGACCCATGACCCCGGACCCATGACCCCGGACCCATGACCCCGGACCCATGACCCCGGACCCATGACCCCGGACCCATGACCCCGGACCCATGACCCCGGATCCATGACCCCGGACCCATGGCCCCGGACCCATGGCCCCGGACCCATGACCCCGGACCCATGACCCCGGACCCATGACCCCGGACCCATGACCCCGGACCCATGACCCCGGACCCATGACCCCGGACCCATGACCCCGGACCCATGACCCCGGACCCATGACCCCGGACCCATGACCCCGGACCCATGACCCCGGACCCATGACCCCGGACCCATGACCCCGGACCCATGACCCCGGACCCATGACCCCGGACCCATGACCCCGGACCCATGACCCCGGACCCATGACCCCGGACCCATGACCACGGACCCATGACCCCGGACCCATGACCCCGGACCAATGACCCCGGACCCATGACCCCGGACCCATGACCCCGGACCCATGACCCCGGACCCATGACCCCGGACCCATGACCCCGGACCCATGACCCCGGACCCATGACCCCGGACCCATGACCCCGGACCCATGACCCCGGACCCATGACCCCGGACCCATGACCCCGGACCCATGACCCCGGACCCATGACCCCGGACCCATGACCCCGGACCCATGACCCCGGACCCATGATCCCGGACCCATGACCCCGGACCCATGACCCCGGACCCATGACCCCGGACCCATGACCCCGGACCCATGACCCCGGACCCATGACCCCGGACCCATGACCCCGGACCCATGACCCCGGACCCATGACCCCGGACCCATGACCCCGGACCCATGACCCCGGACCCATGACCCCGGACCCATGACCCCGGACCCATGACCCCGGACCCATGACCCCGGACCCATGACCCCGGACCCATGACCCCGGACCCATGACCCCGGACCCATGACCCCGGACCCATGACCCCGGACCCATGACCCCGGACCCATGACCCCGGACCCATGACCCCGGACCCATGACCCCGGACCCATGACCCCGGACCCATGACCCCGGACCCATGACCCCGGACCCATGACCCCGGACCCATGACCCCGGACCCATGACCCCGGACCCATGACCCCGGACCCATGACCCCGGACCCATGACCCCGGACCCATGACCCCGGACCCATGACCCCGGACCCATGACCCCGGACCCATGACCCCGGACCCATGACCCCGGACCCATGACCCCGGACCCATGACCCCGGACCCATGACCCCGGACCCATGACCCCGGACCCATGACCCCGGACCCATGACCCCGGACCCATGACCCCGGACCCATGACCCCGGACCCATGACCCCGGACCCATGACCCCGGACCCATGAACCCGGACCCATGACCACGGACCCATGACCACGGACCCATGACCACGGACCCATGACCCCGGACCCATGGCCCCGGACCGATGACCCCGGACCCATGACCCCGGACCCATGACCCCGGACCCATGACCCCGGACCCATGACCCCGGACCCATGACCCCGGACCCATGACCCCGGACCCATGACCCCGGACCCATGACCCCGGACCCATGACCCCGGACCCATGACCCCGGACCCATGACCCCGGACCCATGACCCCGGACCCATGACCCCGGACTCATGACCCCGGACCCATGACCCCGGACCCATGACCCCGGACCCATGACCCCGGACCCATGACCCCGGACCCATGACCCCGGACCCATGACCCCGGACCCATGACCCCGGACCCATGACCCCGGACCCATGACCCCGGACCCATGACCACGGACCCATGACCCCGGACCCATGACCCCGGACCCATGACCCCGGACCCATGACCCCGGACCCATGACCCCGGACCCATGACCCCGGACCCATGACCCCGGACCCATGACCCCGGACCCATGACCCCGGACCCATGACCCCGGACCCATGACCCCGGACCCATGACTCCGGACCCACGACCCCGGACCCACGACCCCGGACCCATGACCCCGGACCCATGACCCCGGACCCATGACCCCGGACCCATGACCCCGGACCCATGACCCCGGACCCATGACCCCGGACCCATGACCCCGGACCCATGACCCCGGACCCATGACCCCGGACCCATGACCCCGGACCCATGACCCCGGACCCATGAACCCGGACCCATGACCACGGACCCATGACCACGGACCCATGACCACGGACCCATGACCCCGGACCCATGACCCCGGACCCATGACCCCGGACACATGACCCCGGACCCATGACCCCGGACCCATGACCCCGGACCCATGACCCCGGACCCATGACCCCGGACCCATGACCCCGGACCCATGACCCCGGACCCATGACCCCGGACCCATGACTCCGGACCCATGACCCCGGACCCATGACCCCGGACTCATGACCCCGGACACATGAACCCGGACCCATGACCACGGACCCATGACCACGGACCCATGACCCCGGACCCATGACCCCGGACCCATGACCCCGGACCCATGACCCCGGACCCATGACCCCGGACCCATGACCCCGGACCCATGACCCCGGACCCATGACCCCGGACTCATGACCCCGGACCCATGACCCCGGACCCATGACCCCCGACCCATGACCCCGGACCCATGACCCCAGACCCATGACCCCAGACCCATGACCCCAGACCCATGACCCCAGACCCATTACCCCAGACCCATGACCCCAGACCCATGACCCCAGACCCATGACCCCAGACCCATGACCCCAGACCCATGACCCCAGACCCATGACCCCAGACCCATGACCCCAGACCCATGACCCCAGACCCATGACCCCAGACCCATGACCCCAGACCCATGACCCCAGACCCATGACCCCAGACCCATGACCCCAGACCCATGACCCCAGACCCATGACCCCAGACCCATGACCCCAGACCCATGACCCCAGACCCATGACCCCAGACCCATGACCCCAGACCCATGACCCCAGACCCATGACCCCAGACCCATGACCCCAGACCCATGACCCCAGACCCATGACCCCAGACCCATGACCCCAGACCCATGACCCCAGACCCATGACCCCAGACCCATGACCCCAGACCCATGACCCCAGACCCATGACCCCAGACCCATGACCCCAGACCCATGACCCCGGACCCATGACCCCGGACCCATGACCCCGGACCCATGACCCCGGACCCATGACCCCGGACCCATGACCCCGGACCCATGACCCCGGACCCATGACCCCGGACCCATGACCCCGGACCCATGACCCCGGACCCATGACCCCGGACCCATGACCCCGGACCCATGACCCCGGACCCATGACCCCGGACCCATGACCCCGGACCCATGACCCCGGACCCATGACCCCTGACCCATGACCCCGGACCCATGAACCCGGACCCATGACCACGGACCCATGACCACGGACCCATGACCCCGGACCCATGACCCCGGACCCACGACCCCGGACCCACGACCCCGGACCCACGACCCCGGACCCACGACCCCGGACCCACGACCCCGGACCCACGACCCCGGACCCACGACCCCGGACCCACGACCCCGGACCCACGACCCCGGAGCCACGACCCCGGACCCACGACCCCGGACCCACGACCCCGGACCCATGACCCCAGACCCATGACCCCAGACCCATGACCCCAGACCCATGACCCCAGACCCATGACCCCAGACCCATGACCCCAGACCCATGACCCCAGACCCATGACCCCAGACCCATGACCCCAGACCCATGACCCCAGACCCATGACCCCAGACCCATGACCCCAGACCCATGACCCCAGACCCATGACCCCGGACCCATGACCCCGGACCCATGACCCCGGACCCATGACCCCGGACCCATGACCCCGGACCCAGGACCCCGGACCCAGGACCCCGGACCCAGGACCCCGGACCCACGACCCCAGACCGACGACCCCGCACCCACGACCCCGGACCCACGACCCCGGACCCACGAACCAGGACCCACGACCCCAGACCCATGACCCGAGACCCATGACCCCAGACCCATTACCCCAGACCCATTACCCCAGACCCATGACCCCGGAGACAGGACCACGGACCCATGACCCCGGACCCAGGACCCCGGACCCAGGACCCCGGACCCAGGACCCCGGACCCAGGACCCCGGACCCATGACCCCGGACCCATGACCCCGGTCCCATGACCCCGGTCCCATGACCCCGGTCCCATGACAACGGACCCATGACACCGGACCCATGACCCCGGACCCATGACCCCGGACCCAGGACCCCGGACCCAGGACCCCGGACCCACGACCCCAGACCGACGACCCCGCACCCACGACCCCGGACCCACGACCCCGGACCCAAGAACCCGGACCCACGACCCCAGACCCATGACCCGAGACCCATGACCCCAGACCCATTACCCCAGACCCATGACCCCGGAGACAGGACCACGGACCCATGACCCCGGACCCAGGACCCCGGACCCAGGACCCCGGACCCAGGACCCCGGACCCAGGACCCCGGACCCATGACCCCGGACCCATGACCCCGGTCCCATGACCCCGGACCCATGACTCCGGACCCACGACCCCGGACCCACGACCCCGGACCCACGACCCCGGACCCACGACCCCGGACCCATGACACCGGACCCATGACCCCGGACACATGACCCCGGACCCAGGACCCCGGAACCACGACCCCGGACCCAGGACCCCAGACACATGACCCCGGACCCATGACCCCGGACCCACGACCCCGGACCCACGACCCCAGACCCATGACCTGAGACCCATGACCAAAGACCCATTACCCCAGACCCATGACCCCGGAGACAGGACCACGGACCCATGACCCCGGACCCAGGACCCCGGACACATGACCCCGGACCCGTGACCCCGAACCCATGACCACGGACCCATGACCCCGGACCCATGACCCCGGACCCATGACCCCAGACCCATGACCCCGGACCCATGACCCCGGACCCATGACCCCGGACCCATGACCCCGGACCCATGACCCCGGACCCATGACCCCGGACCCATGACCCCGGACCCATGACCCCGGACCCATGACCCCGGACCCATGACCCCGGACCCATGACCCCGGACCCATGACCCCGGACCCATGACCCCGGACCCATGACCCCGGACCCATG
The DNA here is from genome assembly GCA_944738655.2 of Andrena hattorfiana. Classification (NCBI taxonomy): domain Eukaryota; kingdom Metazoa; phylum Arthropoda; class Insecta; order Hymenoptera; family Andrenidae; genus Andrena; species Andrena hattorfiana. Next base: position 71,697,952 of record OX122889.2, read on the forward strand.
ACCCCGGACCCATGACCCCGGACCCATGACCCCGGACCCATGACCCCGGACCCATGACCCCGGACCCATGACCCCGGACCCATGAACCCGGACCCATGACCACGGACCCATGACCCCGGACCCATGACCCCGGACCCATGACCCCGGACCCATGACCCCGGACCCATGACCCCGGACCCATGACCCCGGACCCATGACCCCGGACCCATGACCCCGGACCCATGACCCCGGACCCATGACCCCGGACCCATGACCCCGGACCCATGACCCCGGACCCATGACCCCGGACCCATGACCCCGGACCCATGACCCCGGACCCAGGACCCCGGACCCAGGACCCCGGACCCATGACCCCGGACCCATGACCCCGGTCCCATGACCCCGGACCCATGACTCCGGACCCACGACCCCGGACCCACGACCCCGGACCCACGACCCCGGACCCACGACCCCGGACCCATGACACCGGACCCATGACCCCGGACCCATGACCCCGGTCCCATGACCCCGGTCCCATGACCCCGGTCCCATGACAACGGACCCATGACACCGGACCCATGACCCCGGACCCATGACCCCGGACCCAGGACCCCGGACCCAGGACCCCGGACCCACGACCCCAGACCGACGACCCCGCACCCACGACCCCGGACCCACGACCCCGGACCCAAGAACCCGGACCCACGACCCCAGACCCATGACCCGAGACCCATGACCCCAGACCCATTACCCCAGACCCATGACCCCGGAGACAGGACCACGGACCCATGACCCCGGACCCAGGACCCCGGACCCAGGACCCCGGACCCAGGACCCCGGACCCAGGACCCCGGACCCAGGACCCCGGACCCATGACCCCGGACCCATGACCCCGGTCCCATGACCCCGGACCCATGACTCCGGACCCACGACCCCGGACCCACGACCCCGGACCCACGACCCCGGACCCACGACCCCGGACCCATGACACCGGACCCATGACCCCGGACACATGACCCCGGACCCAGGACCCCGAAACCACGACCCCGGACCCAGGACCCCAGACACATGACCCCGGACCCATGACCCCGGACCCACGACCCCGGACCCACGACCCCAGACCCATGACCCGAGACCCATGACCAAAGACCCATTACCCCAGACCCATGACCCCGGAGACAGGACCACGGACCCATGACCCCGGACCCAGGACCCCGGACACATGACCCCGGACCCGTGACCCCGAACCCATGACCACGGACCCATGACCCCGGACCCATGACCCCGGACCCATGACCCCAGACCCATGACCCCGGACCCATGACCCCGGACCCATGACCCCGGACCCATGACCCCGGACCCATGACCCCGGACCCATGACCCCGGACCCATGACCCCGGACCCATGACCCCGGACCCATGACCCCGGACCCATGACCCCGGACCCATGACCCCGGACCCATGACCCCGGACCCATGACCCCGGACCCATGACCCCGGACCCATGACCCCGGACCCATGACCCCGGACCCATGACCCCGGACCCATGACCCCGGACCCATGACCCCGGACCCATGACCCCGGACCCATGACCCCGGACCCATGAACCCGGACCCATGACCACGGACCCATGACCCCGGACCCATGACCCCGGACCCATGACCCCGGACCCATGACCCCGGACCCATGACCCCGGACCCATGACCCCGGACCCATGACCCCGGATCCATGACCCCGGACCCATGGCCCCGGACCCATGGCCCCGTACCCATGACCCCGGACCCATGACCCCGGACCCATGACCCCGGACCCATGACCCCGGACCCATGACCCCGGACCCATGACCCCGGACCCATGACCCCGGACCCATGACCCCGGACCCATGACCCCGGACCCATGACCCCGGACCCATGACCCCGGACCCATGACCCCGGACCCATGACCCCGGACCCATGACCCCGGACCCATGACCCCGGACCCATGACCCCGGACCCATGACCCCGGACCCATGACCCCGGACCCATGACCCCGGACCCATGACCCCGGACCCATGACCCCGGACCCATGACCCCGGACCCATGACCCCGGACCCATGACCCCGGACCCATGACCCCGGACCCATGACCCCGGACCCATGACCCCGGACCCATGACCCCGGACCCATGACCCCGGACCCATGACCCCGGACCCATGACCCCGGACCCATGACCCCGGACCCATGACCCCGGACCCATGATCCCGGACCCATGACCCCGGACCCATGACCCCGGACCCATGACCCCGGACCCATGACCCCGGACCCATGACCCCGGACCCATGACCCCGGACCCATGACCCCGGACCCATGACCCCGGACCCATGACCCCGGACCCATGACCCCGGACCCATGACCCCGGACCCATGACCCCGGACCCATGACCCCGGACCCATGACCCCGGACCCATGACCCCGGACCCATGACCCCGGACCCATGACCCCGGACCCATGACCCCGGACCCATGACCCCGGACCCATGACCCCGGACCCATGACCCCGGACCCATGACCCCGGACCCATGACCCCGGACCCATGACCCCGGACCCATGACCCCGGACCCAGGACCCCGGACCCACGACCCCAGACCGACGACCCCGCACCCACGACCCCGGACCCACGACCCCGGACCCACGAACCAGGACCCACGACCCCAGACCCATGACCCGAGACCCATGACCCCAGACCCATTACCCCAGACCCATTACCCCAGACCCATGACCCCGGAGACAGGACCACGGACCCATGACCCCGGACCCAGGACCCCGGACCCAGGACCCCGGACCCAGGACCCCGGACCCAGGACCCCGGACCCATGACCCCGGACCCATGACCCCGGTCCCATGACCCCGGTCCCATGACCCCGGTCCCATGACAACGGACCCATGACACCGGACCCATGACCCCGGACCCATGACCCCGGACCCAGGACCCCGGACCCAGGACCCCGGACCCACGACCCCAGACCGACGACCCCGCACCCACGACCCCGGACCCACGACCCCGGACCCAAGAACCCGGACCCACGACCCCAGACCCATGACCCGAGACCCATGACCCCAGACCCATTACCCCAGACCCATGACCCCGGAGACAGGACCACGGACCCATGACCCCGGACCCAGGACCCCGGACCCAGGACCCCGGACCCAGGACCCCGGACCCAGGACCCCGGACCCATGACCCCGGACCCATGACCCCGGTCCCATGACCCCGGACCCATGACTCCGGACCCACGACCCCGGACCCACGACCCCGGACACACGACCCCGGACCCATGACACCGGACCCATGACCCCGGACACATGACCCCGGACCCAGGACCCCGGAACCACGACCCCGGACCCAGGACCCCAGACACATGACCCCGGACCCATGACCCCGGACCCACGACCCCGGACCCACGACCCCAGACCCATGACCCGAGACCCATGACCCCAGACCCATTACCCCAGACCCATGACCCCGGAGACAGGACCACGGACCCATGACCCCGGACCCAGGACCCCGGACCCATGACCCCGGACCCGTGACCCCGAACCCATGACCACGGACCCATGACCCCGGACCCATGACCCCGGACCCACGACCCCGGACCCATGACACCGGACCCATGACCCCGGACACATGACCCCGGACCCAGGACCCCGGAACCACGACCCCGGACCCAGGACCCCAGACACATGACCCCGGACCCATGACCCCGGACCCACGACCCCGGACCCACGACCCCAGACCCATGACCCGAGACCCATGACCCCAGACCCATTACCCCAGACCCATGACACCGGAGACAGGACCACGGACCCATGACCCCGGACCCAGGACCCCGGACCCATGACCCCGGACCCGTGACCCCGAACCCATGACCACGGACCCATGACCCCGGACCCATGACCCCGGACCCATGACCCCAGACCCATGACCCCGGACCCATGACCCCGGACCCATGACCCCGGACCCATGACCCCGGACCCATGACCCCGGACCCATGACCCCGGACCCATGACCCCGGACCCATGACCCCGGACCCATGACCCCGGACCCATGACCCCGGACCCATGACCCCGGACCCATGACCCCGGACCCATGACCCCGGACCCATGACCCCGGACCCATGACCCCGGACCCATGACCCCGGACCCATGACCCCGGACCCATGACCCCGGACCCATGACCCCGGACCCATGACCCCGGACCCATGAACCCGGACCCATGACCACGGACCCATGACCACGGACCCATGACCCCGGACCCATGACCCCGGACCCATGACCCCGGACCCATGACCACGGACCCATGACCCCGGACCCATGACCCCGGACCCATGACCCCGGACCCATGACCCCGGACCCATGACCCCGGACCCATGACCCCGGACCCATGACCCCGGACCCATGACCCCGGACCCATGACCCCGGACCCATGACCCCGGACCCATGACCCCGGACCCATGACCCCGGACCCATGACCCCGGACCCATGACCCCGGACCCATGACCCCGGACCCATGACCCCGGACCCATGACCCCGGACCCATGACCCGGGACCCATGACCCCGGACCCATGACCCCGGACCCATGACCCCGGACCCATGACCCCGGACCCATGACCCCGGACCCATGACCCCGGACCCATGACCCCGGACCCATGACCCCGGACCCATGACCCCGGACCCAGGACCCCGGACCCACGACCCCAGACCGACGACCCCGCACCCACGACCCCGGACCCACGACCCCGGACCCACGAACCAGGACCCACGACCCCAGACCCATGACCCGAGACCCATGACCCCAGACCCATTACCCCAGACCCATTACCCCAGACCCATGACCCCGGAGACAGGACCACGGACCCATGACCCCGGACCCAGGACCCCGGACCCAGGACCCCGGACCCAGGACCCCGGACCCAGGACCCCGGACCCATGACCCCGGACCCATGACCCCGGTCCCATGACCCCGGTCCCATGACCCCGGTCCCATGACAACGGACCCATGACACCGGACCCATGACCCCGGACCCATGACCCCGGACCCAGGACCCCGGACCCAGGACCCCGGACCCACGACCCCAGACCGACGACCCCGCACCCACGACCCCGGACCCACGACCCCGGACCCAAGAACCCGGACCCACGACCCCAGACCCATGACCCGAGACCCATGACCCCAGACCCATTACCCCAGACCCATGACCCCGGAGACAGGACCACGGACCCATGACCCCGGACCCAGGACCCCGGACCCAGGACCCCGGACCCAGGACCCCGGACCCATGACCCCGGACCCATGACCCCGGTCCCATGACCCCGGACCCATGACTCCGGACCCACGACCCCGGACCCACGACCCCGGACCCACGACCCCGGACCCACGACCCCGGACCCATGACACCGGACCCATGACCCCGGACACATGACCCCGGACCCAGGACCCCGGAACCACGACCCCGGACCCAGGACCCCAGACACATGACCCCGGACCCATGACCCCGGACCCACGACCCCGGACCCACGACCCCAGACCCATGACCCGAGACCCATGACCCCAGACCCATTACCCCAGACCCATGACCCCGGAGACAGGACCACGGACCCATGACCCCGGACCCAGGACCCCGGACCCATGACCCCGGACCCGTGACCCCGAACCCATGACCACGGACCCATGACCCCGGACCCATGACCCCGGACCCATGACCCCAGACCCATGACCCCGGACCCATGACCCCGGACCCATGACCCCGGACCCATGACCCCGGACCCATGACCCCGGACCCATGACCCCGGACCCATGACCCCGGACCCATGACCCCGGACCCATGACCCCGGACCCATGACCCCGGACCCATGACCCCGGACCCATGACCCCGGACCCATGACCCCGGACCCATGACCCCGGACCCATGACCCCGGACCCATGACCCCGGACCCATGACCCCGGACCCATGACCCCGGACCCATGGCCCCGGACCCATGACCCCGGACCCATGACCCCGGACCCATGACCCCGGACCCATGAACCCGGACCCATGACCACGGACCCATGACCCCGGACCCATGACCCCGGACCCATGACCCCGGACCCATGACCCCGGACCCATGACCCCGGACCCATGACCCCGGACCCATGACCCCGGACCCATGACCCCGGATCCATGACCCCGGACCCATGGCCCCGGACCCATGGCCCCGGACCCATGACCCCGGACCCATGACCCCGGACCCATGACCCCGGACCCATGACCCCGGACCCATGACCCCGGACCCATGACCCCGGACCCATGACCCCGGACCCATGACCCCGGACCCATGACCCCGGACCCATGACCCCGGACCCATGACCCCGGACCCATGACCCCGGACCCATGACCCCGGACCCATGACCCCGGACCCATGACCCCGGACCCATGACCCCGGACCCATGACCCCGGACCCATGACCCCGGACCCATGACCCCGGACCCATGACCACGGACCCATGACCCCGGACCCATGACCCCGGACCCATGACCCCGGACCCATGACCCCGGACCCATGACCCCGGACCCATGACCCCGGACCCATGACCCCGGACCCATGACCCCGGACCCATGACCCCGGACCCATGACCCCGGACCCATGACCCCGGACCCATGACCCCGGACCCATGACCCCGGACCCATGACCCCGGACCCATGACCCCGGACCCATGACCCCGGACCCATGACCCCGGACCCATGATCCCGGACCCATGACCCCGGACCCATGACCCCGGACCCATGACCCCGGACCCATGACCCCGGACCCATGACCCCGGACCCATGACCCCGGACCCATGACCCCGGACCCATGACCCCGGACCCATGACCCCGGACCCATGACCCCGGACCCATGACCCCGGACCCATGACCCCGGACCCATGACCCCGGACCCATGACCCCGGACCCATGACCCCGGACCCATGACCCCGGACCCATGACCCCGGACCCATGACCCCGGACCCATGACCCCGGACCCATGACCCCGGACCCATGACCCCGGACCCATGACCCCGGACCCATGACCCCGGACCCATGACCCCGGACCCATGACCCCGGACCCATGACCCCGGACCCATGACCCCGGACCCATGACCCCGGACCCATGACCCCGGACCCATGACCCCGGACCCATGACCCCGGACCCATGACCCCGGACCCATGACCCCGGACCCATGACCCCGGACCCATGACCCCGGAGCCATGACCCCGGACCCATGACCCCGGACCCATGACCCCGGACCCATGACCCCGGACCCATGACCCCGGACACATGACCCCGGACCCATGAACCCGGACCCATGACCACGGACCCATGACCACGGACCCATGACCACGGACCCATGACCCCGGACCCATGACCCCGGACCCATGACCCCGGACCCATGACCCCGGACCCATGACCCCGGACCCATGACCCCGGACCCATGACCCCGGACCCATGACCCCGGACCCATGACCCCGGACCCATGACCCCGGACCCATGACCCCGGACCCATGACCCCGGACCCATGACCCCGGACCCATGACCCCGGACCCATGACCCCGGACCCATGACCCCGGACTCATGACCCCGGACCCATGACCCCGGACCCATGACCCCGGACCCATGACCCCGGACCCATGACCCCGGACCCATGACCCCGGACCCATGACCCCGGACCCATGACCCCGGACCCATGACCCCGGACCCATGACCCCGGACCCATGACCCCGGACCCATGACCCCGGACCCATGACCACGGACCCATGACCCCGGACCCATGACCCCGGACCCATGACCCCGGACCCATGACCCCGGACCCATGACCCCGGACCCATGACCCCGGACCCATGACCCCGGACCCATGACCCCGGACCCATGACCCCGGACCCATGACCCCGGACCCATGACCCCGGACCCATGACTCCGGACCCACGACCCCGGACCCACGACCCCGGACCCATGACCCCGGACCCATGACCCCGGACCCATGACCCCGGACCCATGACCCCGGACCCATGACCCCGGACCCATGACCCCGGACCCATGACCCCGGACCCATGACCCCGGACCCATGACCCCGGACCCATGACCCCGGACCCATGAACCCGGACCCATGACCACGGACCCATGACCACGGACCCATGACCACGGACCCATGACCCCGGACCCATGACCCCGGACCCATGACCCCGGACACATGACCCCGGACCCATGACCCCGGACCCATGACCCCGGACCCATGACCCCGGACCCATGACCCCGGACCCATGACCCCGGACCCATGACCCCGGACCCATGACTCCGGACCCATGACCCCGGACCCATGACCCCGGACTCATGACCCCGGACACATGAACCCGGACCCATGACCACGGACCCATGACCACGGACCCATGACCCCGGACCCATGACCCCGGACCCATGACCCCGGACCCATGACCCCGGACCCATGACCCCGGACCCATGACCCCGGACCCATGACCCCGGACCCATGACCCCGGACTCATGACCCCGGACCCATGACCCCGGACCCATGACCCCCGACCCATGACCCCGGACCCATGACCCCAGACCCATGACCCCAGACCCATGACCCCAGACCCATGACCCCAGACCCATTACCCCAGACCCATGACCCCAGACCCATGACCCCAGACCCATGACCCCAGACCCATGACCCCAGACCCATGACCCCAGACCCATGACCCCAGACCCATGACCCCAGACCCATGACCCCAGACCCATGACCCCAGACCCATGACCCCAGACCCATGACCCCAGACCCATGACCCCAGACCCATGACCCCAGACCCATGACCCCAGACCCATGACCCCAGACCCATGACCCCAGACCCATGACCCCAGACCCATGACCCCAGACCCATGACCCCAGACCCATGACCCCAGACCCATGACCCCAGACCCATGACCCCAGACCCATGACCCCAGACCCATGACCCCAGACCCATGACCCCAGACCCATGACCCAGACCCATGACCCCAGACCCATGACCCCAGACCCATGACCCCGGACCCATGACCCCGGACCCATGACCCCGGACCCATGACCCCGGACCCATGACCCCGGACCCATGACCCCGGACCCATGACCCCGGACCCATGACCCCGGACCCATGACCCCGGACCCATGACCCCGGACCCATGACCCCGGACCCATGACCCGGCCCATGACCCCGGACCCATGACCCCGGACCCATGACCCCGGACCCATGACCCCGGACCCATGACCCCTGACCCATGACCCCGGACCCATGAACCCGGACCCATGACCACGGACCCATGACCACGGACCCATGACCCCGGACCCATGACCCCGGACCCATGACCCCGGACCCATGACCCCGGACCCATGACCCCGGACCCATGACCCCGGACCCATGACCCCGGACCCATGACCCCGGACCCATGACCCCGGACCCCATGACCCCGGACCCATGACCCCGGACCCATGACCCCGGACCCATCACCCCGGACACAGGACCCCGGTCCCACGACCCCGGACCCACGACCCCGGACCCACGACCCCGGACCCACGACCCCGGACCCACGACCCCGGACCCACGACCCCGGACCCACGACCCCGGACCCACGACCCCGGACCCACGACCCCGGACCCACGACCCCGGACCCACGACCCCGGACCCACGACCCCGGACAAACGACCCCGGACCCACGACCCCGGACCCACGACCCCGGACCCATGACCCCAGACCCATGACCCCAGACCCATGACCCCAGACCCATGACCCCAGACCCATGACCCCAGACCCATGACCCCAGACCCATGACCCCAGACCCATGACCCCAGACCCATGACCCCAGACCCATGACCCCAGACCCATGACCCCGGACCCATGACCCCAGACCCATGACCCCAGACCCATGACCCCGGACCCATGACCCCGGACCCATGACCCCGGACCCATGACCCCGGACCCATGACCCCGGACCCAGGACCCCGGACCCAGGACCCCGGACCCACGACCCCAGACCGACGACCCCGCACCCACGACCCCGGACCCACGACCCCGGACCCACGAACCAGGACCCACGACCCCAGACCCATGACCCGAGACCCATGACCCCAGACCCATTACCCCAGACCCATTACCCCAGACCCATGACCCCGGAGACAGGACCACGGACCCATGACCCCGGACCCAGGACCCCGGACCCAGGACCCCGGACCCAGGACCCCGGACCCAGGACCCCGGACCCATGACCCCCGGACCCATGACCCCAGTCCCATGACCCCGGTCCCATGACCCCGGTCCCATGACAACGGACCCATGACACCGGACCCATGACCCCGGACCCATGACCCCGGACCCAGGACCCCGGACCCGGACCCCGGACCCACGACCCCAGACCGACGACCCCGCACCCACGACCCCGGACCCACGACCCCGGACCCAAGAACCCGGACCCCACGACCCCCAGACCCATGACCCGAGACCCATGACCCCAGACCCATTACCCCAGACCCATGACCCCGGAGACAGGACCACGGACCCATGACCCCGGACCCAGGACCCCGGACCCAGGACCCCGGACCCAGGACCCCGGACCCAGGACCCCGGACCCATGACCCCGGACCCATGACCCCGGTCCCATGACCCCGGTCCCATGACCCCGGTCCCATGACAACGGACCCATGACACCGGACCCATGACACCGGACCCATGACCCCGGACCCATGACCCCGGACCCATGACCCCGGACCCATGACCCCGGACCCATGACCCCCGGACCCATGACCCCGGACCCATGACCCCGGACCCATGACCCCGGACCCATGACCCCCGGACCCATGACACCGGACCTGTGACCCCGGACCCGTGACTCCGGACCCATGACCACGGACCCATGACTCCGGACCCACGACCCCGGACCCACGACCCCGGACCCACGACCCCGGACCCACGACCCCCGGACCCATGACACCGGACCCATGACCCCGGAGACATGACCCCGGACCCAGGACCCCGGAACCACGACCCCGGACCCAGGACCCCAGACACATGACCCCGGATCCATGACCCCGGACCCACGACCCCGGACCCACGACCCCAGACCCATGACCCGAGACCCATGACACCAGACACATTACCCCAGACCCATGACCCCGGAGACAGGACCACGGACCCATGACCCCGGACCCATGACCCCGGACCCATGACCCCGGACCCATGACCCCGGACCCATGACCCCGGACCCATGACCCCGGACCCATGACCCCGGACCCATGACCCCGGACCCATGACCCCGGACCCATGACCCCGGACCCATGACCCCGGACCCATGACCCCGGACACATGACCCCGGACCCATGACCCCGGACCCATGACCCCAGACCCATGACCCCAGACCCATGACCCCAGACCCATGACCCCAGACCCATGACCCCAGACCCATGACCCCAGACCCATGACCCCAGACCCATGACCCCAGACCCATGACCCCAGACCCATGACCCCAGACCCATGACCCCAGACCCATGACCCCAGACCCATGACCCCAGACCCATGACCCCCAGACCCATGACCCCAGACCCAATGACCCCCAGACCCCATGACCCCAGACCCATGACCCCAGACCCATGACCCCAGACCCATGACCCCAGACCCATGACCCCAGACCCATGACCCCAGACCCATGACCCCAGACCCATGACCCCAGACCCATGACCCCAGACCCATGACCCCAGACCCATGACCCCAGACCCATGACCCCAGACCCATGACCCCAGACGCATGACCCCAGACCCATGACCCCAGACCCATGACCCCGGACCCATGACCCCGGACCCATGACCCCCGGACCCCATGACCCCGGACCCATGACCCCGGACCCATGACCCCCGGACCCATGACCCCGGACCCATGGCCCCGGACCCCATGACCCCGGACCCATGACCCCGGACCCATGACCCCGGACCCATGACCCCGGACCCATGACCCCGGACCCATGACCCCGGACCCATGACCCCGGACCCATGACCCCGGACCCATGACCCCGGACCCATGACCCCCGGACCCATGACCCCGGACCCATGACCCCGGACCCCATGACCCCGGACCCATGACCCCCGGACCCATGACCCCGGACCCATGACCCCCGGACCCATGACCCCGGACCCATGACCCCGGACCCATGACCCCGGACCCATGACCCCGGGACCCATGACCCCGGACCCATGACCCCGGACCCATGACCCCGGACCCATGACCCCGGACCCATGACCCCGGACCCATGACCCCGGACCATGACCCCGGACCATGGACCCCGGACCCATGACCCCGGACCCATGACCCCGGACCCATGACCCCGGACCCATGACCCCGGACCCATGACCCCGGACCCATGACCCCGGACCCATGACCCCGGACCCATGACCCCGGACCCATGACCCCGGACCCATGACCACGGACCCATGACCCCGGACCCATGACCCCGGACCCATGACCCCGGACCCATGACCCCGGACCCATGACCCCGGACCCATGACCCCGGACCCATGACCCCGGACCCATGACACCGGACCCATGACCCCGGACCCATGACCCCGGACCCATGACCCCGGACCCATGACCCCGGACCATGACCCCGGACCCATGACCCCGGACCCATGACCCCGGACCCATGACCCCGGACCCATGACCCCGGACCCATGACCCCGGACCCATGACCCCGGACCCATGACCCCGGACCCATGACCCCGGACCCATGACCCCGGACCCATGACCCCGGACCCATGACCCCGGACCCATGACCCCGGGACCCATGACCCCGGACCCATGACCCCGGACCCATGACCCCGGACCCATGACCCCGGACCCATGACCCCGGACCCATGACTCCCGGACCCATGACCCCGGACCCATGACCCCGGACCCATGACCCCGGACCCATGACCCCGGACCCATGACCCCGGACCCATGACCCCCGGACCCATGACCCCGGACCCATGACCCCGGACCCATGACCCCGGACCCATGACCCCGGACCCATGACCCCGGACCCATGACCCCGGACCCATGACCCCGGACCCATGACCCCGGACCCATGACCCCGGACCCATGACCCCGGACCCATGACCCCGGACCCATGACCCCGGACCCCATGACCCCGGACCCATGACCCCGGACCCATGACCCCGGACCCATGACCCCGGACCCATGACCCCGGACCCATGACCCCGGACCCATGGACCCCGGACCCATGACCCCGGACCCATGACCCCGGACCCATGACCCCGGACCCATGACCCCGGACCCATGACCCCGGACCCATGACCCCGGACCCATGACCCCGGACCCATGACCCCGGACCCATGACCCGGACCCATGGCCCCGGACCCATGACCCCGGACCCATGACCCCGGACCCATGACCCCGGACCCATGACTCCGGACCCACGACCCCGGACCCACGACCCCGGACCCATGACCCCGGACCCATGACCCCGGACCCATGACCCCGGACCCATGACCCCGGACCCATGACCCCGGACCCATGACCCCGGACCCATGACCCCGGACCCATGACCCCGGACCCATGACCCCGGACGCATGACCCCGGACCCATGACCCCGGACCCATGAACCCGGACCCATGACCACGGACCCATGACCACGGACCCATGACCACGGACCCATGACCCCGGACCCATGACCCCGGACCCATGACCCCGGACACATGACCCCGGACCCATGACCCCGGACCCATGACCCCGGACCCATGACCCCGGACCCATGACCCCGGACCCATGACCCCGGACCCATGACCCCGGACCCATGACTCCGGACCCATGACCCCGGACCCATGACCCCGGACTCATGACCCCGGACACATGAACCCGGACCCATGACCACGGACCCATGACCACGGACCCATGACCCCGGACCCATGACCCCGGACCCATGACCCCGGACCCATGACCCCGGACCCATGACCCCGGACCCATGACCCCGGACCCATGACCCCGGACCCATGACCCCGGACCCATGACCCCGGACCCATGACCCCGGACTCATGACCCCGGACCCATGACCCCGGACCCATGACCCCCGCCCCATGACCCCGGACCCATGACCCCAGGACCCATGACCCCCAGACCCATGACCCCAGACCCATGACCCCAGACCCATTACCCCAGACCCATGACCCCAGACCCATGACCCCAGACCCATGACCCCAGGACCCATGACCCCAGACCCATGACCCCAGACCCATGACCCCAGACCCATGACCCCAGACCCATGACCCCAGACCCATGACCCCAGACCCATGACCCCAGACCCATGACCCCAGACCCATGACCCCAGACCCATGACCCCAGACCCATGACCCCAGACCCATGACCCCAGACCCATGACCCCAGACCCATGACCCCAGACCCATGACCCCAGACCCATGACCCCAGACCCATGACCCCAGACCCATGACCCCAGACCCATGACCCCAGACCCATGACCCCAGACCCATGACCCCAGACCCATGACCCCCGGACCCATGACCCCGGACCCATGACCCCGGACCCATGACCCCGGACCCATGACCCCGGACCCATGACCCCGGACCCATGACCCCGGACCCATGACCCCGGACCCATGACCCCGGACCCATGACCCCGGACCCATGACCCCGGACCCATGACCCCGGACCCATGACCCCGGACCCATGACCCCGGACCCATGACCCCGGACCCATGACCCCGGACCCATGACCCCGGACCCATGACCCCGGACCCATGACCCCGGACCCATGACCCCGGACCCATGACCCCGGACCCATGATCCCTGACCCATGACCCCCGGACCCATGAACCCGGACCCATGACCACGGACCCATGACCACGGACCCATGACCCCGGACCCATGACCCCGGACCCATGACCCCGGACCCATGACCCCGGACCCATGACCCCGGACCCATGACCCCGGACCCATGACCCCGGACCCATGACCCCGGACCCATGACCCCGGACCCATGACCCCGGACCCATGACCCGGACCCATGACCCCGGACCCATGACCCCGGACCCATGACCCCGGACCCGTGACCCCGGACCCGTGACTCCGGACCCATGACCACGGACGCGTGACCCCGTACCCACGACCCCGGACCCACGACCCCGGACCCACGACCCCGGACCCATGACCCCGGACCCATGACCCCGGACCCAGGACCCCGGAACCACGACCCCGAACCCAGGACCCCGGACACATGACCCCGGACCCATGACCCCGGACCCACGACCCCGGACCCACGACCCCGGACCCACGACCCCCGACCCACGACCCCAGACCCACGACCCCAGACCCAAGACCCCAGACCCATGACCCCAGACCCATGACCCCAGACCCATGACCCCAGACCCATGACCCCAGACCCATGACCCCAGACCCATGACCCCAGACCCATGACCCCAGACCCATGACCCCAGACCCATGACCCCAGACCCATGACCCCAGACCCATGACCCCAGACCCATGACCCCAGACCCATGACCCCAGACCCATGACCCCAGACCCATGACCCCAGACCCATGACACCAGACCCATGACCCCAGACCCATGACCGCAGACCCATGACCCCAGACCCATGACCCCAGACCCATGACCCCAGACCCACGACCCCAGACCCACGACCCCAGACCCACGACCCCAGACCCACGACCCCAGACCCACGACCCCAGACCCACGACCCCAGACCCACGACCCCAGACCCACGACCCCAGACCCACGACCCCAGACCCACGACCCCAGACCCATGACACCAGACCCATGACCCCAGACCCATGACCCCAGACCCATGACCCCAGACCCATGACCCCAGACCCATGACCCCAGACCCATGACCCCAGACCCATGACCCCAGACCCATGACCCCAGACCCATGACCCCAGACCCATGACCCGAGACCCATGACACCAGACACATTACCCCAGACCCATGACCCCGGAGACAGGACCACGGACCCATGACCCCGGACCCAGGACCCCGGACCCAGGACCCCGGACCCATGACCCCGGACCCGTGACTCCGGACCCATGACCACGGACCCATGACCCCGGACCCATGACCCCGGACCCATGACCCCGGACCCATGACCCCGGACCCATGACCCCAGACCCATTACCCCAGACCCATTACCCCAGACCCATGACCCCGGAGACAGGACCACGGACCCATGACCCCGGACCCAGGACCCCGGACCCAGGACCCCGGACCCAGGACCCCGGACCCAGGACCCCGGACCCATGACCCCGGACCCATGACCCCGGTCCCATGACCCCGGTCCCATGACCCCGGTCCCATGACAACGGACCCATGACACCGGACCCATGACCCCGGACCCATGACCCCGGACCCAGGACCCCGGACCCAGGACCCCGGACCCACGACCCCAGACCGACGACCCCGCACCCACGACCCCGGACCCACGACCCCGGACCCACGAACCCGGACCCACGACCCCAGACCCATGACCCGAGACCCATGACCCCAGACCCATTACCCCAGACCCATGACCCCGGAGACAGGACCACGGACCCAGGACCCCGGACCCAGGACCCCGGACCCATGACCCCGGACCCATGACCCCGGTCCCATGACCCCGGTCCCATGACCCCGGTCCCATGACCCCGGTCCCATGACAACGGACCCATGACACCGGACCCATGACCCCGGACCCATGACCCCGGACCCATGACCCCGGACCCATGACCCCGGACCCATGACCCCGGACCCATGACCCCGGACCCAGGACCCCGGACCCAGGACCCCGGACCCACGACCCCAGACCGACGACCCCGCACCCACGACCCCGGACCCACGACCCCGGACCCACGAACCCGGACCCACGACCCCAGACCCATGACCCGAGACCCATGACCCCAGACCCATTACCCCAGACCCATTACCCCAGACCCATGACCCCGGAGACAGGACCACGGACCCATGACCCC
This sequence comes from Andrena hattorfiana, assembly GCA_944738655.2. NCBI lineage: Eukaryota > Metazoa > Arthropoda > Insecta > Hymenoptera > Andrenidae > Andrena > Andrena hattorfiana. Next base: position 71,714,961 of record OX122889.2, read on the forward strand.
GGACCCAGGACCCCGGACCCAGGACCCCGGACCCAGGACCCCGGACCCAGGACCCCGGACCCATGACCCCGGACCCATGACCCCGGTCCCATGACCCCGGTCCCATGACCCCGGTCCCATGACAACGGACCCATGACACCGGACCCATGACCCCGGACCCATGACCCCGGACCCAGGACCCCGGACCCAGGACCCCGGACCCACGACCCCAGACCGACGACCCCGCACCCACGACCCCGGACCCACGACCCCGGACCCACGAACCCGGACCCACGACCCCAGACCCATGACCCGAGACCCATGACCCCAGACCCATTACCCCAGACCCATGACCCCGGACCCAGGACCCCGGACCCAGGACCCCGGACCCAGGACCCCGGACCCAGGACCCCGGACCCAGGACCCCGGACCCATGACCCCGGACCCATGACCCCGGTCCCATGACCCCGGTCCCATGACCCCGGTCCCATGACAACGGACCCATGACACCGGACCCATGACACCGGACCCATGACCCCGGACCCATGACCCCGGACCCATGACCCCGGACCCATGACCCCGGACCCATGACCCCGGCCCCATGACCCCGGACCCATGACCCCGGACCCATGACCCCGGACCCATGACACCGGACCTGTGACCCCGGACCCGTGACTCCGGACCCATGACCACGGACCCATGACTCCGGACCCACGACCCCGGACCCACGACCCCGGACCCACGACCCCGGACCCATGACACCGGACCCATGACCCCGGAGACATGACCCCGGACCCAGGACCCCGGAACCACGACCCCGGACCCAGGACCCCAGACACATGACCCCGGATCCATGACCCCGGACCCACGACCCCGGACCCACGACCCCAGACCCATGACCCGAGACCCATGACACCAGACACATTACCCCAGACCCATGACCCCGGAGACAGGACCACGGACCCATGACCCCGGACCCAGGACACCGGACCCAGGACCCCGGACCCATGACCCCGGACCCGTGACTCCGGACCCATGACCACGGACCCATGACCCCGGACCCATGACCCCGGACCCATGACCCCGGACCCATGACCCCGGACCCATGACCCCGGACCCATGACCCCGGACCCATGACCCCGGACCCATGACCCCGGACCCATGACCCCGGACCCATGACCCCGGACCCATGACCCCGGACCCATGACCCCGGACCCATGACCCCGGACCCATGACCCCGGACCCATGACCCCGGACCCATGACCCCGGACCCATGACCCCGGACCCATGACCCCGGACCCATGACCCCGGACCCATGACCCCGGACCCATGACCCCGGACCCATGACCCCGGACCCATGACCCCGGACCCATGACCCCGGACACATGACCCCGGACCCATGACCCCGGACCCATGACCCCAAACCCATGACCCCAGACCCATGACCCCAGACCCATGACCCCAGACCCATGACCCCAGACCCATGACCCCAGACCCATGACCCCGGACCCATGACCCCGGACCCATGACCCCGGACCCATGACCCCGGACCCATGACCCCGGACCCAGGACCCCGGACCCAGGACCCCGGACCCACGACCCCGGACCCACGACCCCGGACCCACGACCCCGGACCCACGACCCCGGACCCACGACCCCGGACCCACGACCCCGGACCCACGACCCCGGACCCACGACCCCGGACCCACGACACCGGACCCACGACCCCGGACCCATGACCCCGGACCCATGACCCCGGACCCATGACCCCGGACCCAGGACCCCGGACCCAGGACCCCGGACCCACGACCCCAGACCGACGACCCCGCACCCACGACCCCGGACCCACGACCCCGGACCCACGAACCCGGACCCACGACCCCAGACCCATGACCCGAGACCCATGACCCCAGACCCATTACCCCAGACCCATTACCCCAGACCCATTACCCCAGACCCATGACCCCGGAGACAGGACCACGGACCCATGACCCCGGACCCAGGACCCCGGACCCAGGACCCCGGACCCAGGACCCCGGACCCAGGACCCCGGACCCATGACCCCGGTCCCATGACCCCGGTCCCATGACCCCGGTCCCATGACAACGGACCCATGACACCGGACCCATGACCCCGGACCCATGACCCCGGACCCAGGACCCCGGACCCAGGACCCCGGACCCACGACCCCAGACCGACGACCCCGCACCCACGACCCCGGACCCACGACCCCGGACCCACGAACCCGGACCCACGACCCCAGACCCATGACCCGAGACCCATGACCCCAGACCCATTACCCCAGACCCATGACCCCGGAGACAGGACCACGGACCCATGACCCCGGACCCAGGACCCCGGACCCAGGACCCCGGACCCAGGACCCCGGACCCAGGACCCCGGACCCATGACCCCGGACCCATGACCCCGGTCCCATGACCCCGGTCCCATGACCCCGGTCCCATGACAACGGACCCATGACACCGGACCCATGACCCCGGACCCATGACCCCGGACCCATGACCCCGGACCCATGACCCCGGACCCATGACCCCGGACCCATGACCCCGGACCCATGACCCCGGACCCATGACCCCGGACCCATGACCCCGGACCCATGACACCGGACCTGTGACCCCGGACCCGTGACTCCGGACCCATGACCACGGACCCATGACTCCGGACCCACGACCCCGGACCCACGACCCCGGACCCACGACCCCGGACCCATGACACCGGACCCATGACCCCGGAGACATGACCCCGGACCCAGGACCCCGGAACCACGACCCCGGACCCAGGACCCCAGACACATGACCCCGGACCCATGACCCCGGACCCACGACCCCGGACCCACGACCCCAGACCCATGACCCGAGACCCATGACACCAGACACATGACCGCAGACCCATGACCCCAGACCCATGACCCCAGACCCATGACCCCAGACCCACGACCCCAGACCCACGACCCCAGACCCAGGACCCCAGACCCACGACCCCAGTCCCACGACCCCAGACCCACGACCCCAGACCCACGACCCCGGACCCACGACCCCGGACCCATGACCCCGGACCCATGACCCCGGACCCATGACCCCGGACCCATGACCCCGGACCCATGACCCCGGACCCATGACCCCGGACCCAGGACCCCGGACCCAGGACCCCGGACCCAGGACCCCGGACCCACGACCCCGGACCGACGACCCCGCACCCACGACCCCGGACCCACGACCCCGGACCCACGACCCCGGACCCACGACCCCGGACCCACGACCCCGGACCCACGACCCCGGACCCACGACCCCGGACCCACGACCCCGGACCCACGACCCCGGACCCACGACCCCGGAACCATGACCCCGGACACATGACCCCGGACCGACGACCCCGCACCCACGACCCCGGACCCACGACCCCGGACCCACGACCCCGGACCCACGACCCCGGACCCACGACCCCGGACCCATGACCCCGGACCCACGACCCCGGACCCACGACCCCGGACCCACGACCCCGGACCCACGACCCCGGACCCACGACCCCGGACCCACGACCCCGGACCGACGACCCCGCACCCACGACCCCGGACCCATGACCCCGGACCCATGACCCCGGACCCACGACCCCAGACCCACGACCCCAGACCCACGACCCCAGACCCAAGACCCCAGACCCATGACCCCAGACCCATGACCCCAGACCCATGACCCCGGACCCATGACCCCGGACCCATGACCCCGGACCCAGGACCCCGGACCCAGGACCCCGGACCCAGGACCCCGGACCCACGACCCCGGACCGACGACCCCGCACCCACGACCCCGGACCCACGACCCCGGACCCACGACCCCGGACCCACGACCCCGGACCCATGACCCCGGTCCCATGACAACGGACCCATGACACCGGACCCATGACCCCGGACCCAGGACCCCGGACCCAGGACCCCGGACCCACGACCCCAGACCGACGACCCCGCACCCACGACCCCGGACCCACGACCCCGGACCCACGAACCAGGACCCACGACCCCAGACCCATGACCCGAGACCCATGACCCCAGACCCATTACCCCAGACCCATTACCCCAGACCCATGACCCCGGAGACAGGACCACGGACCCATGACCCCGGACCCAGGACCCCGGACCCAGGACCCCGGACCCAGGACCCCGGACCCAGGACCCCGGACCCATGACCCCGGACCCATGACCCCGGTCCCATGACCCCGGTCCCATGACCCCGGTCCCATGACAACGGACCCATGACACCGGACCCATGACCCCGGACCCATGACCCCGGACCCAGGACCCCGGACCCAGGACCCCGGACCCACGACCCCAGACCGACGACCCCGCACCCACGACCCCGGACCCACGACCCCGGACCCAAGAACCCGGACCCACGACCCCAGACCCATGACCCGAGACCCATGACCCCAGACCCATTACCCCAGACCCATGACCCCGGAGACAGGACCACGGACCCATGACCCCGGACCCAGGACCCCGGACCCAGGACCCCGGACCCAGGACCCCGGACCCAGGACCCCGGACCCATGACCCCGGACCCATGACCCCGGTCCCATGACCCCGGTCCCATGACCCCGGTCCCATGACAACGGACCCATGACACCGGACCCATGACACCGGACCCATGACCCCGGACCCATGACCCCGGACCCATGACCCCGGACCCATGACCCCGGACCCATGACCCCGGACCCATGACCCCGGACCCATGACCCCGGACCCATGACCCCGGACCCATGACACCGGACCTGTGACCCCGGACCCGTGACTCCGGACCCATGACCACGGACCCATGACTCCGGACCCACGATCCCGGACCCACGACCCCGGACCCACGACCCCGGACCCACGACCCCGGACCCATGACACCGGACCCATGACCCCGGAGACATGACCCCGGACCCAGGACCCCGGAACCACGACCCCGGACCCAGGACCCCAGACATATGACCCCGGATCCATGACCCCGGACCCACGACCCCGGACCCACGACCCCAGACCCATGACCCGAGACCCATGACACCAGACACATTACCCCAGACCCATGACCCCGGAGACAGGACCACGGACCCATGACCCCGGACCCAGGACCCCGGACCCAGGACCCCGGACCCATGACCCCGGACCCGTGACTCCGGACCCATGACCCCGGACCCATGACCCCGGACCCATGACCCCGGACCCATGACCCCGGACCCATGACCCCGGACCCATGACCCCGGACCCATGACCCCGGACCCATGACCCCGGACCCATGACCCCGGACCCATGACCCCGGACCCATGACCCCGGACCCATGACCCCGGACCCATGACCCCGGACCCATGACCCCGGACCCATGACCCCGGACCCATGACCCCGGACCCATGACCCCGGACCCATGACCCCGGACCCATGACCCCGGACCCATGACCCCGGACCCATGACCCCGGACCCATGACCCCGGACACATGACCCCGGACCCATGACCCCGGACCCATGACCCCAAACCCATGACCCCAGACCCATGACCCCAGACCCATTACCCCAGACCCATGACCCCAGACCCATGACCCCAGACCCATGACCCCAGACCCATGACCCCAGACCCATGACCCCAGACCCATGACCCCGGACCCATGACCCCGGACCCATGACCCCGGACCCATGACCCCGGACCCATGACCCCGGACCCAGGACCCCGGACCCAGGACCCCGGACCCACGACCCCGGACCCACGACCCCGGACCCACGACCCCGGACCCACGACCCCGGACCCACGACCCCGGACCCACGACCCCGGACCCACGACCCCGGACCCACGACCCCGGACCCACGACCCCGGACCCATGACCCCGGACCCATGACCCCGGACCCATGACCCCGGACCCAGGACCCCGGACCCAGGACCCCGGACCCACGACCCCAGACCGACGACCCCGCACCCACGACCCCGGACCCACGACCCCGGACCCACGAACCCGGACCCACGACCCCAGACCCATGACCCGAGACCCATGACCCCAGACCCATTACCCCAGACCCATTACCCCAGACCCATGACCCCGGAGACAGGACCACGGACCCATGACCCCGGACCCAGGACCCCGGACCCAGGACCCCGGACCCAGGACCCCGGACCCATGACCCCGGACCCATGACCCCGGTCCCATGACCCCGGTCCCATGACCCCGGTCCCATGACAACGGACCCATGACACCGGACCCATGACCCCGGACCCATGACCCCGGACCCAGGACCCCGGACCCAGGACCCCGGACCCACGACCCCAGACCGACGACCCCGCACCCACGACCCCGGACCCACGACCCCGGACCCACGAACCCGGACCCACGACCCCAGACCCATGACCCGAGACCCATGACCCCAGACCCATTACCCCAGACCCATTACCCCAGACCCATGACCCCGGAGACAGGACCACGGACCCATGACCCCGGACCCAGGACCCCGGACCCAGGACCCCGGACCCAGGACCCCGGACCCAGGACCCCAGACCGACGACCCCGCACCCACGACCCCGGACCCACGACCCCGGACCCACGAACCCGGACCCACGACCCCAGACCCATGACCCGAGACCCATGACCCCAGACCCATTACCCCAGACCCATTACCCCAGACCCATTACCCCAGACCCATGACCCCGGAGACAGGACCACGGACCCATGACCCCGGACCCAGGACCCCGGACCCAGGACCCCGGACCCAGGACCACGGACCCAGGACCCCGGACCCATGACCCCGGACCCATGACCCCGGTCCCATGACCCCGGTCCCATGACCCCGGTCCCATGACAACGGACCCATGACACCGGACCCATGACCCCGGACCCATGACCCCGGACCCAGGACCCCGGACCCAGGACCCCGGACCCACGACCCCAGACCGACGACCCCGCACCCACGACCCCGGACCCACGACCCCGGACCCACGAACCCGGACCCACGACCCCAGACCCATGACCCGAGACCCATGACCTCAGACCCATTACCCCAGACCCATGACCCCGGACCCAGGACCCCAGACACATGACCCCGGATCCATGACCCCGGACCCACGACCCCGGACCCACGACCCCGGACCCACGACCCCAGACCCATGACCCGAGACCCATGACACCAGACACATTACCCCAGACCCATGACCCCGGAGACAGGACCACGGACCCATGACCCCGGACCCAGGACCCCGGACCCAGGACCCCGGACCCACGACCCCAGACCGACGACCCCGCACCCACGACCCCGGACCCACGACCCCGGACCCACGAACCCGGACCCACGACCCCAGACCCATGACCCGAGACCCATGACCCCAGACCCATTACCCCAGACCCATTACCCCAGACCCATGACCCCGGAGACAGGACCACGGACCCATGACCCCGGACCCATGACCCCGGACCCATGACCCCGGACCCATGACCCCGGACCCATGACCCCGGACCCAGGACCCCGGACCCAGGACCCCGGACCCACGACCCCGGACCCACGACCCCGGACCCACGACCCCGGACCCACGACCCCGGACCCACGACCCCGGACCCACGACCCCGGACCCACGACCCCGGACCCACGACCCCGGACCCACGACCCCGGACCCACGACCCCGGACCCACGACCCCGGACCCACGACCCCGGACCCACGACCCCGGACCCACGACCCCGGACCCACGACCCCGGACCCACGACCCCGGACCCATGACCCCGGACCCATGACCCCGGACCCAGGACCCCGGACCCAGGACCCCGGACCCACGACCCCAGACCGACGACCCCGCACCCACGACCCCGGACCCACGACCCCGGACCCACGAACCCGGACCCACGACCCCAGACCCATGACCCGAGACCCATGACCCCAGACCCATTACCCCAGACCCAATACCCCAGACCCATTACCCCAGACCCATGACCCCGGAGACAGGACCACGGACCCATGACCCCGGACCCAGGACCCCGGACCCAGGACCCCGGACCCAGGACCCCGGACCCAGGACCCCGGACCCATGACCCCGGACCCATGACCCCGGTCCCATGACCCCGGTCCCATGACCCCGGTCCCATGACAACGGACCCATGACACCGGACCCATGACCCCGGACCCATGACCCCGGACCCAGGACCCCGGACCCAGGACCCCGGACCCACGACCCCAGACCGACGACCCCGCACCCACGACCCCGGACCCACGACCCCGGACCCACGAACCCGGACCCACGACCCCAGACCCATGACCCGAGACCCATGACCCCAGACCCATTACCCCAGACCCATGACCCCGGAGACAGGACCACGGACCCAGGACCCCGGACCCAGGACCCCGGACCCATGACCCCGGACCCATGACCCCGGTCCCATGACCCCGGTCCCATGACCCCGGTCCCATGACAACGGACCCATGACACCGGACCCATGACCCCGGACCCATGACCCCGGACCCATGACCCCGGACCCATGACCCCGGACCCATGACCCCGGACCCATGACCCCGGACCCAGGACCCCGGACCCAGGACCCCGGACCCACGACCCCAGACCGACGACCCCGCACCCACGACCCCGGACCCACGACCCCGGACCCACGAACCCGGACCCACGACCCCAGACCCATGACCCGAGACCCATGACCCCAGACCCATTACCCCAGACCCATTACCCCAGACCCATGACCCCGGAGACAGGACCACGGACCCATGACCCCGGACCCAGGACCCCGGACCCAGGACCCCGGACCCAGGACCCCGGACCCAGGACCCCGGACCCATGACCCCGGACCCATGACCCCGGTCCCATGACCCCGGTCCCATGACCCCGGTCCCATGACAACGGACCCATGACACCGGACCCATGACCCCGGACCCATGACCCCGGACCCAGGACCCCGGACCCAGGACCCCGGACCCACGACCCCAGACCGACGACCCCGCACCCACGACCCCGGACCCACGACCCCGGACCCACGAACCCGGACCCACGACCCCAGACCCATGACCCGAGACCCATGACCCCAGACCCATTACCCCAGACCCATGACCCCGGAGACAGGACCACGGACCCATGACCCCGGACCCAGGACCCCGGACCCAGGACCCCGGACCCAGGACCCCGGACCCAGGACCCCGGACCCATGACCCCGGACCCATGACCCCGGTCCCATGACCCCGGTCCCATGACCCCGGTCCCATGACAACGGACCCATGACACCGGACCCATGACACCGGACCCATGACCCCGGACCCATGACCCCGGACCCATGACCCCGGACCCATGACCCCGGACCCATGACCCCGGACCCATGACCCCGGACCCATGACCCCGGACCCATGACACCGGACCTGTGACCCCGTACCCGTGACTCCGGACCCATGACCACGGACCCATGACTCCGGACCCACGACCCCGGACCCACGACCCCGGACCCACGACCCCGGACCCATGACACCGGACCCATGACCCCGGAGACATGACCCCGGACCCAGGACCCCGGAACCACGACCCCGGACCCAGGACCCCAGACACATGACCCCGGATCCATGACCCCGGACCCACGACCCCGGACCCACGACCCCAGACCCATGACCCGAGACCCATGACACCAGACACATTACCCCAGACCCATGAACCCGGAGACAGGACCACGGACCCATGACCCCGGACCCAGGACCCCGGACCCAGGACCCCGGACCCATGACCCCGGACCCGTGACTCCGGACCCATGACCACGGACCCATGACCCCGGACCCATGACCCCGGACCCATGACCCCGGACCCATGAACCCGGACCCATGACCCCGGACCCATGACCCCGGACCCATGACCCCGGACCCATGACCCCGGACCCATGACCCCGGACCCATGACCCCGGACCCATGACCCCGGACCCATGACCCCGGACCCATGACCCCGGACCCATGACCCCGGACCCATGACCCCGGACCCATGACCCCGGACCCATGACCCCGGACCCATGACCCCGGACCCATGACCCCGGACCCATGACCCCGGACCCATGACCCCGGACCCATGACCCCGGACCCATGACCCCGGACCCATGACCCCGGACACATGACCCCGGACCCATGACCCCGGACCCATGACCCCAAACCCATGACCCCAGACCCATGACCCCAGACCCATGACCCCAGACCCATGACCCCAGACCCATGACCCCAGACCCATGACCCCAGACCCATGACCCCAGACCCATGACCCCAGACCCATGACCCCAGACCCATGACCCCGGACCCATGACCCCGGACCCATGACCCCGGACCCATGACCCCGGACCCATGACCCCGGACCCAGGACCCCGGACCCAGGACCCCGGACCCACGACCCCGGACCCACGACCCCGGACCCACGACCCCGGACCCACGACCCCGGACCCACGACCCCGGACCCACGACCCCGGACCCACGACCCCGGACCCATGACCCCGGACCCAGGACCCCGGACCCAGGACCCCGGACCCACGACCCCAGACCGACGACCCCGCACCCACGACCCCGGACCCACGACCCCGGACCCACGAACCCGGACCCACGACCCCAGACCCATGACCCGAGACCCATGACCCCAGACCCATTACCCCAGACCCATTACCCCAGACCCATTACCCCAGACCCATGACCCCGGAGACAGGACCACGGACCCATGACCCCGGACCCAGGACCCCGGACCCAGGACCCCGGACCCAGGACCCCGGACCCAGGACCCCGGACCCATGACCCCGGACCCATGACCCCGGTCCCATGACCCCGGTCCCATGACCCCGGTCCCATGACAACGGACCCATGACACCGGACCCATGACCCCGGACCCATGACCCCGGACCCAGGACCCCGGACCCAGGACCCCGGACCCACGACCCCAGACCGACGACCCCGCACCCACGACCCCGGACCCACGACCCCGGACCCACGAACCCGGACCCACGACTCCAGACCCATGACCCGAGACCCATGACCCCAGACCCATTACCCCAGACCCATGACCCCGGAGACAGGACCACGGACCCATGACCCCGGACCCAGGACCCCGGACCCAGGACCCCGGACCCAGGACCCCGGACCCAGGACCCCGGACCCATGACCCCGGACCCATGACCCCGGTCCCATGACCCCGGTCCCATGACCCCGGTCCCATGACAACGGACCCATGACACCGGACCCATGACCCCGGACCCATGACCCCGGACCCATGACCCCGGACCCATGACCCCGGACCCATGACCCCGGACCCATGACCCCGGACCCATGACCCCGGACCCATGACCCCGGACCCATGACACCGGACCTGTGACCCCGGACCCGTGACTCCGGACCCATGACCACGGACCCATGACTCCGGACCCACGAACCCGGACCCACGACCCCGGACCCACGACCCCGGACCCATGACACCGGACCCATGACCCCGGAGACATGACCCCGGACCCAGGACCCCGGAACCACGACCCCGGACCCAGGACCCCAGACACATGACCCCGGACCCATGACCCCGGACCCACGACCCCGGACCCACGACCCCAGACCCATGACCCGAGACCCATGACACCAGACACATGACCGCAGACCCATGACCCCAGACCCATGACCCCAGACCCATGACCCCAGACCCACGACCCCAGACCCACGACCCCAGACCCACGACCCCAGACCCACGACCCCAGACCCACGACCCCAGACCCACGACCCCAGACCCACGACCCCGGACCCACGACCCCGGACCCATGACCCCGGACCCATGACCCCGGACCCATGACCCCGGACCCATGACCCCGGACCCATGACCCCGGACCCATGACCCCGGACCCAGGACCCCGGACCCAGGACCCCGGACCCATGACCCCGGTCCCATGACCCCGGTCCCATGACCCCGGTCCCATGACAACGGACCCATGACACCGGACCCATGACCCCGGACCCATGACCCCGGACCCAGGACCCCGGACCCAGGACCCCGGACCCAGGACCCCGGACCCACGACCCCAGACCGACGACCCCGCACCCACGACCCCGGACCCACGACCCCGGACCCACGACCCCGGACCCACGAACCCGGACCCACGACCCCAGACCCATGACCCGAGACCCATGACCCCAGACCCATTACCCCAGACCCATGACCCCGGAGACAGGACCACGGACCCATGACCCCGGACCCAGGACCCCGGACCCAGGACCCCGGACACAGGACCCCGGACCCAGGACCCCGGACCCATGACCCCGGACCCATGACCCCGGTCCCATGACCCCGGTCCCATGACCCCGGTCCCATGACAACGGACCCATGACACCGGACCCATGACCCCGGACCCATGACCCCGGACCCATGACCCCGGACCCATGACCCCGGACCCATGACCCCGGACCCATGACCCCGGACCCATGACCCCGGACCCATGACACCGGACCTGTGACCCCGGACCCGTGACTCCGGACCCATGACCACGGACCCATGACTCCGGACCCACGAACCCGGACCCACGACCCCGGACCCACGACCCCGGACCCATGACACCGGACCCATGACCCCGGAGACATGACCCCGGATCCAGGACCCCGGAACCACGACCCCGGACCCAGGACCCCAGACACATGACCCCGGACCCATGACCCCGGACCCACGACCCCGGACCCACGACCCCGGACCCACGACCCCAGACCCATGACCCGAGACCCATGACACCAGACACATGACCGCAGACCCATGACCCCAGACCCATGACCCCAGACCCATGACCCCAGACCCACGACCCCAGACCCACGACCCCAGACCCACGACCCCAGACCCACGACCCCAGACCCACGACCCCAGACCCACGACCCCAGACCCACGACCCCGGACCCACGACCCCGGACCCATGACCCCGGACCCATGACCCCGGACCCATGACCCCGGACCCATGACCCCGGACCCATGACCCCGGACCCAGGACCCAGGACCCCGGACCCACGACCCCGGACCGACGACCCCGCACCCACGACCCCGGACCCACGACCCCGGACCCACGACCCCGGACCCACGACCCCGGACCCACGACCCCGGACCCACGACCCCGGACCCACGACCCCGGACCCACGACCCCGGACCCACGACCCCGGACCCACGACCCCGGACCCACGACCCCGGAACCATGACCCCGGACACATGACCCCGGACCGACGACCCCGCACCCACGACCCCGGACCCACGACCCCGGACCCACGACCCCGGACCCACGACCCCGGACCCACGACCCCGGACCCACGACCCCGGACCCACGACCCCGGGCCCACGACCCCGGACCCACGACCCCGGACCCACGACCCCGGACCCACGACCCCGGACCCACGACCCCGGACCCACGACCCCGGACCGACGACCCCGCACCCACGACCCCGGACCCATGACCCCGGACCCATGACCCCGGACCCACGACCCCAGACCCACGACCCCAGACCCACGACCCCAGACCCAAGACCCCAGACCCATGACCCCAGACCCATGACCCCGGACCCATGACCCCGGACCCATGACCCCGGACCCATGACCCCGGACCCATGACCCCGGACCCAGGACCCCGGACCCAGGACCCCGGACCCAGGACCCCGGACCCACGACCCCGGACCGACGACCCCGCACCCACGACCCCGGACCCACGACCCCGGACCCACGACCCCGGACCCACGACCCCGGACCCACGACCCCGGACCCACGACCCCGGACCCACGACCCCGGACCCACGACCCCGGACCCACGACCCCGGACCCACGACCCCGGACCCACGACCCCGGACCCACGACCCCGGACCCACGACCCCGGACCGACGACCCCGCACCCATGACCCCAGACCCATTACCCCAGACACATGACCCCGGAGACAGGACCACGGACCCATGACCCCGGACCCAGGACCCCGGACCCATGACCCCGGACCCATGACCCCGGTCCCATGACCCCGGTCCCATGACAACGGACCCATGACACCGGACCCATGACCCCGGACCCATGACCCCGTACCCATGACCCCGGACCCGTGACCCCGGACCCGTGACCCCGGACCCGTGACCCCGGACCCGTGACCCCGGACCCGTGACCCCGGACCCGTGACTCCGGACCCATGACCACGGACGCGTGACCCCGTACCCACGACCCCGGACCCACGACCCCGGACCCACGACCCCGGACCCATGACCCCGGACCCATGACCCCGGACCCAGGACCCCGGAACCACGACCCCGAACCCAGGACCCCGGACACATGACCCCGGACCCATGACCCCGGACCCACGACCCCGGACCCACGACCCCGGACCCACGACCCCCGACCCACGACCCCAGACCCACGACCCCAGACCCAAGACCCCAGACCCATGACCCCAGACCCATGACCCCAGACCCATGAACCCAGACCCATGACCCCAGACCCATGACCCCAGACCCATGACCCCAGACCCATGACCCCAGACCCATGACCCCAGACCCATGACCCCAGACCCATGACCCCAGACCCATGACCCCAGACCCATGACCCCAGACCCATGACCCCAGACCCATGACCCCAGACCCATGACCCCAGACCCATGACCCCAGACCCATGACCCCAGACCCATGACCGCAGACCCATGCCCCAGACCCATGACCCCAGACCCATGACCCCAGACCCACGACCCCAGACCCACGACCCCAGACCCACGACCCCAGACCCACGACCCCAGACCCACGACCCCAGACCCACGACCCCAGACCCACGACCCCAGACCCACGACCCCAGACCCATGACCCCAGACCCATGACCCCAGACCCATGACCCCAGACCCATGACCCCAGACCCATGACCCCAGACCCATGACCCCAGACCCATGACCCCAGACCCATGACCCCAGACCCATGACCCCAGACCCATGACCCCAGACCCATGACCCCAGACCCATGACCCCAGACCCATGACCCGAGACCCATGACACCAGACACATTACCCCAGACCCATGACCCCGGAGACAGGACCACGGACCCAAGACCCCAGACCCATGACCCCAGACCCATGACCCCAGACCCATGACCCCAGACCCATGACCCCAGACCCATGACCCCGGACCCAGGACCCCGGACCCACGACCCCAGACCCATGACCCCAGACCCATGACCCCAGACCCATGACCCCAGACCCATGACCCCAGACCCACGACCCCGGACCCACGACCCCGGACCCACGACCCCGGACCCACGACCCCGGACCCACGACCCCGGACCCACGACCCCGGACCCACGACCCCGGACCCACGACCCCGGACCCATGACCCCGGACCCATGACCCCGGACCCATGACCCCGGACCCAGGACCCCGGACCCAGGACCCCGGACCCACGACCCCAGACCGACGACCCCGCACCCACGACCCCGGACCCACGACCCCGGACCCACGAACCCGGACCCACGACCCCAGACCCATGACCCGAGACCCATGACCCCAGACCCATTACCCCAGACCCATTACCCCAGACCCATGACCCCGGAGACAGGACCACGGACCCATGACCCCGGACCCAGGACCCCGGACCCAGGACCCCGGACCCAGGACCCCGGACCCAGGACCCCGGACCCATGACCCCGGACCCATGACCCCGGTCCCATGACCCCGGTCCCATGACCCCGGTCCCATGACAACGGACCCATGACACCGGACCCATGACCCCGGACCCATGACCCCGGACCCAGGACCCCGGACCCAGGACCCCGGACCCACGACCCCAGACCGACGACCCCGCACCCACGACCCCGGACCCACGACCCCGGACCCACGAACCCGGACCCACGACCCCAGACCCATGACCCGAGACCCATGACCCCAGACCCATTACCCCAGACCCATGACCCCGGAGACAGGACCACGGACCCAGGACCCCGGACCCAGGACCCCGGACCCATGACCCCGGACCCATGACCCCGGTCCCATGACCCCGGTCCCATGACCCCGGTCCCATGACAACGGACCCATGACACCGGACCCATGACCCCGGACCCATGACCCCGGACCCATGACCCCGGACCCATGACCCCGGACCCATGACCCCGGACCCATGACCCCGGACCCAGGACCCCGGACCCAGGACCCATGACCCCAGACCCATGACCCCAGACCCATGACCCCAGACCCATGACCCCAGACCCATGACCCCAGACCCATGACCCCAGACCCATGACCCCAGACCCATGACCCCAGACCCATGACCCCAGACCCATGACCCCAGACCCATGACCCCAGACCCATGACCCCAGACCCATGACCCCAGACCCATGACCCCAGACCCATGACCCCAGACCCATGACCCGAGACCCATGACACCAGACACATTACCCCAGACCCATGACCCCGGAGACAGGACCACGGACCCATGACCCCGGACCCAGGACCCCGGACCCAGGACCCCGGACCCATGACCCCGGACCCGTGACTCCGGACCCATGACCACGGACCCATGACCCCGGACCCATGACCCCGGACCCATGACCCCGGACCCATGACCCCGGACCCATGACCCCGGACCCATGACCCCGGACCCATGACCCCGGACCCATGACCCCGGACCCATGACCCCGGACCCATGACCCCGGACCCATGACCCCGGACCCATGACCCCGGACCCATGACCCCGGACCCATGACCCCGGACCCATGACCCCGGACCCATGACCCCGGACCCATGACCCCGGACCCATGACCCCGGACCCATGACCCCGGAACCACGACCCCGAACCCAGGACCCCGGACACATGACCCCGGACCGACGACCCCGCACCCACGACCCCGGACCCACGACCCCGGACCCACGACCCCGGACCCACGACCCCGGACCCACGACCCCGGACCCACGACCCCGGACCCACGACCCCGGACCCACGACCCCGGACCCACGACCCCGGACCCACGACCCCGGACCCACGACCCCGGACCCACGACCCCGGACCCACGACCCCGGACCCACGACCCCGGACCGACGACCCCGCACCCATGACCCCAGACCCATTACCCCAGACACATGACCCCGGAGACAGGACCACGGACCCATGACCCCGGACCCAGGACCCCGGACCCATGACCCCGGACCCATGACCCCGGTCCCATGACCCCGGTCCCATGACAACGGACCCATGACACCGGACCCATGACCCCGGACCCATGACCCCGTAACCATGACCCCGGACCCGTGACCCCGGACCCGTGACCCCGGACCCGTGACCCCGGACCCGTGACCCCGGACCCGTGACCCCGGACCCGTGACTCCGGACCCATGACCACGGACGCGTGACCCCGTACCCACGACCCCGGACCCACGACCCCGGACCCACGACCCCGGACCCATGACCCCGGACCCATGACCCCGGACCCAGGACCCCGGAACCACGACCCCGAACCCAGGACCCCGGACACATGACCCCGGACCCATGACCCCGGACCCATGACCCCGGACCCACGACCCCGGACCCACGACCCCGGACCCACGACCCCCGACCCACGACCCCAGACCCACGACCCCAGACCCAAGACCCCAGACCCATGACCCCAGACCCATGACCCCAGACCCATGACCCCAGACCCATGACCCCAGACCCATGACCCCAGACCCATGACCCCAGACCCATGACCCCAGACCCATGACCCCAGACCCATGACCCCAGACCCATGACCCCAGACCCATGACCCCAGACCCATGACCCCAGACCCATGACCCCAGACCCATGACCCCAGACCCATGACCCCAGACCCATGACCGCAGACCCATGACCCCAGACCCATGACCCCAGACCCATGACCCCAGACCCACGACCCCAGACCCACGACCCCAGACCCACGACCCCAGACCCACGACCCCAGACCCACGACCCCAGACCCACGACCCCAGACCCACGACCCCAGACCCACGACCCCAGACCCATGACCCCAGACCCATGACCCCAGACCCATGACCCCAGACCCATGACCCCAGACCCATGACCCCAGACCCATGACCCCAGACCCATGACCCCAGACCCATGACCCCAGACCCATGACCCCAGACCCATGACCCCAGACCCATGACCCCAGACCCATGACCCCAGACCCATGACCCCAGACCCATGACCCCAGACCCATGACCCCAGACCCATGACCCCAGACCCATGACCCCAGACCCATGACCCGAGACCCATGACACCAGACACATTACCCCAGACCCATGACCCCGGAGACAGGACCACGGACCCATGACCCCGGACCCAGGACCCCGGACCCAGGACCCCGGACCCATGACCCCGGACCCGTGACTCCGGACCCATGACCACGGACCCATGACCCCGGACCCATGACCCCGGACCCATGACCCCGGACCCATGACCCCGGACCCATGACCCCGGACCCATGACCCCGGACCCATGACCCCGGACCCATGACCCCGGACCCATGACCCCGGACCCATGACCCCGGACCCATGACCCCAGACCCATGACCCCAGACCCATGACCCCAGACCCATGACCCCAGACCCATGACCCCAGACCCATGACCCCAGACCCATGACCCCAGACCCATGACCCCAGACCCATGACCCCAGACCCATGACCCCAGACCCATGACCCCAGACCCATGACCCCAGACCCATGACCCGAGACCCATGACACCAGACACATTACCCCAGACCCATGACCCCGGAGACAGGACCACGGACCCATGACCCCGGACCCAGGACCCCGGACCCAGGACCCCGGACCCATGACCCCGGACCCGTGACTCCGGACCCATGACCACGGACCCATGACCCCGGACCCATGACCCCGGACCCATGACCCCGGACCCATGACCCCGGACCCATGACCCCGGACCCATGACCCCGGACCCATGACCCCGGACCCATGACCCCGGACCCATGACCCCGGACCCATGACCCCGGACCCATGACCCCGGACCCATGACCCCGGACCCATGACCCCGGACCCATGACCCCGGACCCATGACCCCGGACCCATGACCCCGGACCCATGACCCCGGACCCATGACCCCGGACCCATGACCCCGGACCCATGACCCCGGACCCATGACCCCGGACCCATGACCCCGGACCCATGACCCCGGACCCATGACCCCGGACCCATGACCCCGGACCCATGATCCCGGACCCATGACCCCGGACACATGACCCCGGACCCATGACCCCGGACCCATGACCCCAAACCCATGACCCCAGACCCATGACCCCAGACCCATGACCCCAGACCCATGACCCCAGACCCATGACCCCAGACCCATGACCCCAGACCCATGACCCCAGACCCATGACCCCGGACCCATGACCCCGGACCCATGACCCCGGACCCATGACCCCGGACCCATGACCCCGGACCCAGGACCCCGGACCCAGGACCCCGGACCCACGACCCCGGACCCACGACCCCGGACCCACGACCCCGGACCCACGACCCCGGACCCACGACCCCGGACCCACGACCCCGGACCCACGACCCCGGACCCACGACCCCGGACCCACGACCCCGGACCCACGACCCCGGACCCATGACCCCGGACCCATGACCCCGGACCCATGACCCCGGACCCAGGACCCCGGACCCAGGACCCCGGACCCACGACCCCAGACCGACGACCCCGCACCCACGACCCCGGACCCACGACCCCGGACCCACGAACCCGGACCCACGACCCCAGACCCATGACCCGAGACCCATGACCCCAGACCCATTACCCCAGACCCATTACCCCAGACCCATTACCCCAGACCCATGACCCCGGAGACAGGACCACGGACCCATGACCCCGGACCCAGGACCCCGGACCCAGGACCCCGGACCCAGGACCCCGGACCCAGGACCCCGGACCCATGACCCCGGACCCATGACCCCGGTCCCATGACCCCGGTCCCATGACCCCGGTCCCATGACAACGGACCCATGACACCGGACCCATGACCCCGGACCCATGACCCCGGACCCAGGACCCCGGACCCAGGACCCCGGACCCACGACCCCAGACCGACGACCCCGCACCCACGACCCCGGACCCACGACCCCGGACCCACGAACCCGGACCCACGACCCCAGACCCATGACCCGAGACCCATGACCCCAGACCCATTACCCCAGACCCATGACCCCGGAGACAGGACCACGGACCCATGACCCCGGACCCAGGACCCCGGACCCAGGACCCCGGACCCAGGACCCCGGACCCAGGACCCCGGACCCATGACCCCGGACCCATGACCCCGGTCCCATGACCCCGGTCCCATGACCCCGGTCCCATGACAACGGACCCATGACACCGGACCCATGACCCCGGACCCATGACCCCGGACCCATGACCCCGGACCCATGACCCCGGACCCATGACCCCGGACCCATGACCCCGGACCCATGACCCCGGACCCATGACACCGGACCTGTGACCCCGGACCCGTGACTCCGGACCCATGACCACGGACCCATGACTCCGGACCCACGACCCCGGACCCACGACCCCGGACCCACGACCCCGGACCCATGACACCGGACCCATGACCCCGGAGACATGACCCCGGACCCAGGACCCCGGAACCACGACCCCGGACCCAGGACCCCAGACACATGACCCCGGACCCATGACCCCGGACCCACGACCCCGGACCCACGACCCCAGACCCATGACCCGAGACCCATGACACCAGACACATGACCGCAGACCCATGACCCCAGACCCATGACCCCAGACCCATGACCCCAGACCCACGACCCCAGACCCACGACCCCAGACCCACGACCCCAGACCCACGACCCCAGACCCACGACCCCAGACCCACGACCCCAGACCCACGACCCCGGACCCACGACCCCGGACCCACGACCCCGGACCCATGACCCCGGACCCATGACCCCGGACCCATGACCCCGGACCCATGACCCCGGACCCAGGACCCCGGACCCAGGACCCCGGACCCAGGACCCCGGACCCACGACCCCGGACCGACGACCCCGCACCCACGACCCCGGACCCATGACCCCGGACCCATGACCCCGGACCCACGACCCCAGACCCACGACCCCAGACCCACGACCCCAGACCCAAGACCCCAGACCCATGACCCCAGACCCATGACCCCAGACCCATGACCCCGGACCCATGACCCCGGACCCATGACCCCGGACCCATGACCCCGGACCCAGGACCCCGGACCCAGGACCCCGGACCCAGGACCCCGGACCCACGACCCCGGACCGACGACCCCGCACCCACGACCCCGGACCCACGACCCCGGACCCACGACCCCGGACCCACGACCCCGGACCCACGACCCCGGACCCACGACCCCGGACCCACGACCCCGGACCCACGAGCCCGGACCCACGACCCCGGACCCACGACCCCGGACCGACGACCCCGCACCCATGACCCCAGACCCATTACCCCAGACACATGACCCCGGAGACAGGACCACGGACCCATGACCCCGGACCCAGGACCCCGGACCCATGACCCCGGACCCATGACCCCGGTCCCATGACCCCGGTCCCATGACAACGGACCCATGACACCGGACCCATGACCCCGGACCCATGACCCCGTACCCATGACCCCGGACCCGTGACCCCGGACCCGTGACCCCGGACCCGTGACCCCGGACCCGTGACCCCGGACCCGTGACCCCGGACCCGTGACTCCGGACCCATGACCACGGACGCGTGACCCCGTACCCACGACCCCGGACCCACGACCCCGGACCCACGACCCCGGACCCATGACCCCGGACCCATGACCCCGGACCCAGGACCCCGGAACCACGACCCCGAACCCAGGACCCCGGACACATGACCCCGGACCCATGACCCCGGACCCACGACCCCGGACCCACGACCCCGGACCCACGACCCCGGACCCACGACCCCCGACCCACGACCCCAGACCCACGACCCCAGACCCAAGACCCCAGACCCATGACCCCAGACCCATGACCCCAGACCCATGACCCCAGACCCATGACCCCAGACCCATGACCCCAGACCCATGACCCCAGACCCATGACCCCAGACCCATGACCCCAGACCCATGACCCCAGACCCATGACCCCAGACCCATGACCCCAGACCCATGACCCCAGACCCATGACCCCAGACCCATGACCCCAGACCCATGACCGCAGACCCATGACCCCAGACCCATGACCCCAGACCCAGGACCCCAGACCCACGACCCCAGACCCACGACCCCAGACCCACGACCCCAGACCCACGACCCCAGACCCACGACCCCAGACCCACGACCCCAGACCCACGACCCCAGACCCACGACCCCAGACCCACGACCCCAGACCCATGACCCCAGACCCATGACCCCAGACCCATGACCCCAGACCCATGACCCCAGACCCATGACCCCAGACCCATGACCCCAGACCCATGACCCCAGACCCATGACCCCAGACCCATGACCCCAGACCCATGACCCCAGACCCATGACCCCAGACCCATGACCCCAGACCCATGACCCCAGACTCATGACCCCAGACCCATGACCCCAGAACCATGACCCCAGACCCACGATCCCGGACCCATGACCCCAGACCCATGACAACGGACCCATGACACCGGACCCATGACCCCGGACCCATGACCCCGGACCCATGACCCCGGACCCATGACCCCGGACCCGTGACCCCGGACCCGTGACCCCGGACCCGTGACTCCGGACCCGTGACTCCGGACCCATGACACCGGACCCATGACCCCGGACCCATGACCCCGGACCCATGACCCCGGACCCGTGACCCCGGACCCGTGACCCCGGACCCGTGACCCCGGACCCGTGACTCCGGACCCATGACCACGGACCCAAGACCCCGGACCCACGACCCGGACACACGACCCCGGACCCATGACCCCGGACCCATGACCCCGGACCCATGACGCCGGACCCATGACCCCGGACCCAGGACCCCGGAACCACAACCCCGGACCCAGGACCCCGGACACATGACCCCGGACCCATGACCCCGGACCTACGACCCCGGACCCACGACCCCGGACCCAAGACCCCAGACCCATTACCCCAGACACATGACCCCGGAGACAGGACCACGGACCCATGACCCCGGACCCAGGACCCCGGACCCAGGACCCCGGACCCATGACCCCGGACCCATGACCCCGGTCCCATGACCCCTGACCCAGGACCCCGGAACCACAACCCCGGACCCAGGACCCCGGACACATGACCCCGGACCCATGACCCCGGACCCGCGACCCCGGACCCACGACCCCGGACCCAAGACCCCAGACCCATGACCCGAGACCCATGACCCCAGACCCATTACCCCAGACACATGACCCCGGAGACAGGACCACGGACCCATGACCCCGGACCCATGACAACGGACCCATGACACCGGACCCATGACCCCGGACCCATGACCCCGTACCCATGACCCCGGACCCATGACCCCGGACCCATGACCCCGGACCCATGACCCCGGACCCATGACCCCGGACCCATGACCCCGGACCCATGACCCCGGATCCAGGACCCCGGACCCAGGACCCCGGACCCAGGACCCCGGACCCACGACCCCGGACCGACGACCCCGCACCCACGACCCCGGACCCACGACCCCGGACCCACGACCCCGGACCCACGACCCCGGACCCACGACCCCGGACCCACGACCCCGGACCCACGACCCCGGACCCACGACCCCGGACCCACGACCCCGGACCCACGACCCCGGACCCACGACCCCGGACCGACGACCCCGCACCCTCGACCCCGGACCCATGACCCCGGACCCATGACCCCGGACCCATGACCCCGGTCCCATGACCCCGGTCCCATGACAACGGACCCATGACACCGGACCCATGACACCGGACCCATGACCCGGGACCCATGACCCCGGACCCATGACCCCGGACCCGTGACTCCGGACCCATGACCACGGACCCATGACTCCGGACCCACGACCCCGGACCCACGACCCCGGACCCATGACACCGGAACCATGACCCCGGACACATGACACCGGACCGACGACCCCGCACCCACGACCCCGGACCCACGACCCCGGACCCACGAACCCGGACCCACGACCCCAGACCCATGACAACGGACCCATGACCCCGGACCTATGACCCCGGACCCATGACCCCGGACCCATGACCCCGGACCCATGACCCCAGACCCATGACCCCAGACCCATGACCCCAGACCCATGACCCCAGACCCATGACCCCAGACCCATGACCCCAGACCCATGACCCCAGACCCATGACCCCAGACCCATGACCCCAGACCCATGACCCCAGACCCATGACCCCAGACCCATGACCCCAGACCCATGACCCCAGGCCCATGACCCCAGACCCATGACCCCGGACCCATGACCCCGGACCCATGACCCCGG
The DNA here is from genome assembly GCA_944738655.2 of Andrena hattorfiana. Lineage (NCBI taxonomy): Eukaryota > Metazoa > Arthropoda > Insecta > Hymenoptera > Andrenidae > Andrena > Andrena hattorfiana. The sequence goes on from OX122889.2 coordinate 71,739,377, forward strand.
ACCCATGACCCCGGACCCATGACCCCGGACCCATGACCCCGGACCCATGACCCCGGACCCATGACCCCGGACCCAGGACCCCGGACCCAGGACCCCGGACCCAGGACCCCGGACCCACGACCCCGGACCGACGACCCCGCACCCACGACCCCGGACCCACGACCCCGGACCCACGAACCCGGACCCACGACCCCAGACCCAAGACCCGAGACCCATGACCCCAGACCCATGACCCCGGAGACAGGACCACGGACCCATGACCCCGGACCCAGGACCCCGGACCCAGGACCCCGGACCCAGGACCCCGGACCCAGGACCCCGGACCCATGACCCCGGACCCATGACCCCTGTCCCATGACCCCGGTCCCATGACCCCGGTCCCATGACAACGGACCCATGACACCGGACCCATGACCCCGGACCAATGACCCCGGACCCATGACCCCGGACCCATGACCCCGGACCCATGACCCCGGACCCATGACCCCGGACCCATGACCCCGGACACATGACCCCGGACCCATGACCCCGGAACCATGACACCGGACCTGTGACCCCGGACCCGTGACTCCGGACCCATGACCACGGACCCATGACTCCGGACCCACGACCCCGGACCCACGACCCCGGACCCACGACCCCGGACCCATGACACCGGACCCATGACCCCGGACACATGACCCCGGACCCAGGACCCCGGAACCACGACCCCGGACCCAGGACCCCAGACACATGACCCCGGACCCATGACCCCGGACCCACGACCCCGGACCCACGACCCCAGACCCATGACCCGAGACCCATGACACCAGACCCATTACCCCAGACCCATGACCCCGGAGACAGGACCACGGACCCATGACCCCGGACCCAGGACCCCGGACCCAGGACCCCGGACCCATGACCCCGGACCCGTGACTCCGGACCCATGACCACGGACCCATGACCCCGGACCCATGACCCCGGACCCATGACCCCGGACCCATGACCCCGGACCCATGACCCCGGACCCATGACCCCGGACCCATGACCCCGGACCCATGACCCCGGACACATGACCCCAGACCCATGACCCCAGACCCATGACCCCGGACCCATGACCCCAGACTCATGACCCCAGACCCATGACCCCAGACCCATGACCCCAGACCCATGACCCCAGACCCATGACCCCAGACCCATGACCCCAGACCCATGACCCCAGACCCATGACCCCAGACCCATGACCCCAGACCCATGACCCCAGACCCATGACCCCAGACCCATGACCCCAGACCCATGACCCCAGACCCATGACCCCAGACCCATGACCCCAGACCCATGACCCCGGACCAATGACCCCGGACCCATGACCCCGGACCCATGACCCCGGACCCATGACCCCGGACCCATGACCACGGACCCATGACCCCGGACCCATTACCACGGACCCACGACCCCGGACCCACGACCCCGGACCCACGACCCCGGACCCACGACCCCGGACCCACGACCCCGGACCCACGACCCCGGACCCACGACCCCGGACCCACGACCCCGGACCCACGACCCCGGACCCACGACCCCGGACCCACGACCCCGGACCCACGACCCCGGACCCACGACCCCGGACCCACGACCCCGGACCCACGACCCCGGACCCACGACCCCGGACCCACGACCCCGGACCCACGACCCCGGACCCACGACCCCGGTCCCATGACAACGGACCCATGACACCGGACCCATGACCCCGGACCCATGACCCCGGACCCATGACCCCGGACCCGTGACCCCGGACCCGTGACCCCGGACCCGTGACTCCGGACCCGTGACTCCGGACCCATGACACCGGACCCATGACCCCGGACCCATGACCCCGGACCCGTGACCCCGGACCCGTGACCCCGGACCCGTGACCCCGGACCCGTGACCCCGGACCCGTGACTCCGGACCCATGACCACGGACCCAAGACCCCGGACCCACGACCCGGACACACGACCCCGGACCCATGACCCCGGACCCATGACCCCGGACCCATGACGCCGGACCCATGACCCCGGACTCAGGACCCCGGAACCACAACCCCGGACCCAGGACCCCGGACACATGACCCCGGACCCATGACCCCGGACCCACGACCCCGGACCCACGACCCCGGACCCAAGACCCCAGACCCATGACCCGAGACCCATGACCCCAGACCCATTACCCCAGACACATGACCCCGGAGACAGGACCACGGACCCATGACCCCGGACCCAGGACCCCGGAACCACAACCCCGGACCCAGGACCCCGGACACATGACCCCGGACCCATGACCCCGGACCCACGACCCCGGACCCACGACCCCGGACCCAAGACCCCAGACCCATTACCCCAGACACATGACCCCGGAGACAGGACCACGGACCCATGACCCCGGACCCAGGACCCCGGACCCAGGACTCCGGACCCATGACCCCGGACCCATGACCCCGGTCCCATGACCCCGGACCCAGGACCCCGGAACCACAACCCCGGACCCAGGACCCCGGACACATGACCCCGGACCCATGACCCCGGACCCGCGACCCCGGACCCACGACCCCGGACCCAAGACCCCAGACCCATGACCCGAGACCCATGACCCCAGACCCATTACCCCAGACACATGACCCCGGAGACAGGACCACGGACCCATGACCCCGGACCCAGGACCCCGGACCCATGACCCCGGACCCATGACCCCGGACCCATGACCCCAGACCCATGACCCCAGTCCCATGACCCCAGACCCATGACCCCAGACCCATGACCCCAGACCCATGACCCCAGACCCATGACCCCACACCCATGACCCCACACCCATGACCCCAGACCCATGACCCCAGACCCATGACCCCAGACCCATGACCCCAGACCCATGACCCCAGACCCATGACCCCAGACCCATGACCCCAGACCCATGACCCCAGACCCATGACCCCAGACCCATGACCCCAGACCCATGACCCCAGACCCATGACCCTAGACCCATGACCCCAGACCCATGACCCCAGACCCATGACCCCAGACCCATGACCCCAGACCCATGACCCCAGACCCATGACCCCAGACCCATGACCCCAGACCCATGACCCCAGACCCATGACCCCAGACCCATGACCCCAGACCCATGACCACAGACCCATGACCACAGACCCATGACCCCAGACCCATGACCCCAGACCCATGACCCCAGACCCATGACCCCAGACCCATGACCCCAGACCCATGACCCCAGACCCATGACCCCAGACCCATGACCCCAGACCCATGACCCCAGACCCATGACCCCAGACCCATGACCCCAGACCCATGACCCCAGACCCATGACCCCAGACCCATGACCCCAGACCCATGACCCCAGACCCATGACCCCAGACCCATGACCCCAGACCCATGACCCCAGACCCATGACCCCAGACCCATGACCCCAGACCCATGACCCCAGACCCATGACCCCAGACCCATGACCCCAGACCCATGACCCCAGACCCATGACCCCAGACCCATGACCCCAGACCCATGACCCCAGACCCATGACCCCAGACCCATGACCCCAGACCCATGACCCCGGACCCATGACCCCGGACCAATGACCCCGGACCCATGACCCCGGACCCATGACCCCGGACCCATGACCCCGGACCCATGACCACGGACCCATGACACCGGACCCATTACCACGGACCCATGACCCCGGACCCACGACCCCGGACCCACGACCCCGGACCCACGACCCCGGACCCACGACCCCGGACCCACGACCCCGGACCCACGACCCCGGACCCACGACCCCGGACCCACGACCCCGGACCCACGACCCCGGACCCACGACCCCGGACCCACGACCCCGGACCCACGACCCCGGACCCACGACCCCGGACCCACGACCCCGGACCCACGACCCCGGACCCACGAACCCGGACCCACGACCCCGGTCCCATGACAACGGACCCATGACACCGGACCCATGACCCCGGACCCATGACCCCGGACCCATGACCCCGGACCCATGACCCCGGACCCGTGACCCCGGACCCGTGACCCCGGACCCGTGACTCCGGACCCGTGACTCCGGACCCATGACACCGGACCCATGACCCCGGACCCATGACCCCGGACCCATGACCCCGGACCCGTGACCCCGGACCCGTGACCCCGGACCCGTGACCCCGGACCCGTGACTCCGGACCCATGACCACGGACCCAAGACCCCGGACCCACGACCCGGACACACGACCCCGGACCCATGACCCCGGACCCATGACCCCGGACCCATGACGCCGGACCCATGACCCCGGACCCAGGACCCCGGAACCACAACCCCGGACCCAGGACCCCGGACACATGACCCCGGACCCATGACCCCGGACCCACGACCCCGGACCCACGACCCCGGACCCAAGACCCCAGACCCATTACCCCAGACACATGACCCCGGAGACAGGACCACGGACCCATGACCCCGGACCCAGGACCCCGGACCCAGGACCCCGGACCCATGACCCCGGACCCATGACCCCGGTCCCATGACCCCTGACCCAGGACCCCGGAACCACAACCCCGGACCCAGGACCCCGGACACATGACCCCGGACCCATGACCCCGGACCCGCGACCCCGGACCCACGACCCCGGACCCAAGACCCCAGACCCATGACCCGAGACCCATGACCCCAGACCCATTACCCCAGACACATGACCCCGGAGACAGGACCACGGACCCATGACCCCGGAGACAGGACCACGGACCCATGACCCCGGACCCATGACCCCGGACCCACGACCCCGGACCCACGACCCCGGACCCGTGACCCCGGACCCGTGACCCCGGACCCGTGACCCCGGACCCATGACCCCGGACCCATGACCCCGGACCCATGACCCCGGACCCATGACCCCGGACCCATGACCCCGGACCCATGACCCCGGACCCATGACCCCGGACCCATGACCCCGGACCCATGACCCCGGACCCATGACCCCGGACCCATGACCCCGGACCCATGACCCCGGACCCATGACCCCGGACCCATGACCCCGGACCCATGACCCCGGACCCATGACCCCGGACCCATGACCCCGGACCCATGACCCCGGACCCATGACCCCGGACCCATGACCCCGGACCCATGACCCCAGACCCATGACCCCAGACCCATGACCCCAGACCCATGACCCCAGACCCATGACCCCAGACCCATGACCCCAGACCCATGACCCCAGACCCATGACCCCAGACCCATGACCCCAGACCCATGACCCCAGACCCATGACCCCAGACCCATGACCCCAGACCCATGACCCCAGACCCATGACCCCAGACCCATGACCCCAGACCCATGACCCCAGACCCATGACCCCAGACCCATGACCCCAGACCCATGACCCCAGACCCATGACCCCAGACCCATGACCCCAGACCCATGACCCCAGACCCATGACCCCAGACCCATGACCCCAGACCCATGACCCCAGACCCATGACCCCAGACCCATGACCCCAGACCCATGACCCCAGACCCATGACCCCAGACCCATGACCCCAGACCCATGACCCCAGACCCATGACCCCAGACCCATGACCCCAGACCCATGACCCCAGACCCATGACCCCAGACCCATGACCCCAGACCCATGACCCCAGACCCATGACCCCAGACCCATGACCCCAGACCCATGACCCCAGACCCATGACCCCAGACCCATGACCCCAGACCCATGACCCCAGACCCATGACCCCAGACCCATGACCCCAGACCCATGACCCCAGACCCATGACCCCAGACCCATGACCCCAGACCCATGACCCCAGACCCATGACCCCAGACCCATGACCCCAGACCCATGACCCCAGACCCATGACCCCAGACCCATGACCCCAGACCCATGACCCCAGACCCATGACCCCAGACCCATGACCCCAGACCCATGACCCCAGACCCATGACCCCAGACCCATGACCCCAGACCCATGACCCCAGACCCATGACCCCAGACCCATGACCCCAGACCCATGACCCCAGACCCATGACCCCAGACCCATGACCCCAGACCCATGACCCCAGACCCATGACCCCAGACCCATGACCCCAGACCCATGACCCCAGACCCATGACCCCAGACCCATGACCCCAGACCCATGACCCCAGACCCATGACCCCAGACCCATGACCCCAGACCCATGACCCCAGACCCATGACCCCAGACCCATGACCCCAGACCCATGACCCCAGACCCATGACCCCGGACCCATGACCCCGGACCCATGACCCCGGACCCATGACCCCGGACCCATGACCCCGGACCCATGACCCCGGACCCATGACCCCGGACCCATGACCCCGGACCCATGACCCCGGACCCATGACCCCGGACCCATGACCCCGGACCCATGACCCCGGACCCATGACCCCGGACCCATGACCCCGGACCCATGACCCCGGACCCATGACCCCGGACCCATGACCCCGGACCCATGACCCCGGACCCATGAGCCCGGACCCATGACCCCGGACCCATGACCCCGGACCCATGACCCCGGACCCATGACCCCGGACCCATGACCCCGGACCCATGACCCCGGACCCATGACCCCGGACCCATGACCCCGGACCCATGACCCCGGACCCATGACCCCGGACCCATGACCCCGGACCCATGACCCCGGACCCATGACCCCGGACCCATGACCCCGGACCCATGACCCCAGACCCATGACCCCAGACCCATGACCCCGGACCCATGACCCCGGACCCATGACCCCGGACCCATGACCCCGGACCCATGACCCCGGACCCATGACCCCGGACCCATGACCCCGGACCCAGGACCCCGGACCCAGGACCCCGGACCCACGACCCCGGACCCACGACCCCGGACCCACGACCCCGGACCCACGACCCCGGACCCACGACCCCGGACCCACGACCCCGGACCCACGACCCCGGACCCACGACCCCGGACCCACGACCCCGGACCCACGACCCCGGACCCACGACCCCGGACCCACGACCCCGGACCCACGACCCCGGACCCACGACCCCGGACCCACGACCCCGGACCCACGACCCCGGACCCACGACCCCGGACCCACGACCCCGGACCCACGACCCCAGACCCATGACCCCAGACCCATGACCCCAGACCCATGACCCCAGACCCATGACCCCAGACCCATGACCCCAGACCCATGACCCCAGACCCATGACCCCAGACCCATGACCCCAGACCCATGACCCCAGACCCATGACCCCGGACCCATGACCCCGGACCCATGACCCCGGTCCCATGACCCCGGACCCAGGACCCCGGAACCACAACCCCGGACCCAGGACCCCGGACACATGACCCCGGACCCATGACCCCGGACCCGCGACCCCGGACCCACGACCCCGGACCCAAGACCCCAGACCCATGACCCGAGACCCATGACCCCAGACCCATTACCCCAGACACATGACCCCGGAGACAGGACCACGGACCCATGACCCCGGACCCAGGACCCCGGACCCAGGACCCCGGACCCATGACCCCGGACCCATGACCCCGGACCCATGACCCCAGACCCATGACCCCAGACCCATGACCCCAGACCCATGACCCCAGACCCATGACCCCAGACCCATGAACCCAGACCCATGACCCCACACCCATGACCCCACACCCATGACCCCAGACCCATGACCCCAGACCCATGACCCCAGACCCATGACCCCAGACCCATGACCCCAGACCCATGACCCCAGACCCATGACCCCAGACCCATGACCCCAGACCCATGACCCCAGACCCATGACCCCAGACCCATGACCCCAGACCCATGACCCCAGACCCATGACCCCAGACCCATGACCCCAGACCCATGACCCCAGACCCATGACCCCAGACCCATGACCCCAGACCCATGACCCCAGACCCATGACCCCAGACCCATGACCCCAGACCCATGACCCCAGACCCATGACCCCAGACCCATGACCCCAGACCCATGACCCCAGACCCATGACCCCAGACCCATGACCCCAGACCCATGACCACAGACCCATGACCACAGACCCATGACCCCAGACCCATGACCCCAGACCCATGACCCCAGACCCATGACCCCAGACCCATGACCCCAGACCCATGACCCCAGACCCATGACCCCAGACCCATGACCCCAGACCCATGACCCCAGACCCATGACCCCAGACCCATGACCCCAGACCCATGACCCCAGACCCATGACCCCAGACCCATGACCCCAGACCCATGACCCCAGACCCATGACCCCAGACCCATGACCCCAGACCCATGACCCCAGACCCATGACCCCAGACCCATGACCCCAGACCCATGACCCCAGACCCATGACCCCAGACCCATGACCCCAGACCCATGACCCCAGACCCATGACCCCAGACCCATGACCCCAGACCCATGACCCCAGACCCATGACCCCAGACCCATGACCCCAGACCCATGACCCCAGACCCATGACCCCAGACCCATGACCCCGGACCAATGACCCCGGACCCATGACCCCGGACCCATGACCCCGGACCCATGACCCCGGACCCATGACCACGGACCCATGACACCGGACCCATTACCACGGACCCATGACCCCGGACCCACGACCCCGGACCCACGACCCCGGACCCACGACCCCGGACCCACGACCCCGGACCCACGACCCCGGACCCACGACCCCGGACCCACGACCCCGGACCCACGACCCCGGACCCACGACCCCGGACCCACGACCCCGGACCCACGACCCCGGACCCACGAACCCGGACCCACGACCCCGGTCCCATGACAACGGACCCATGACACCGGACCCATGACCCCGGACCCATGACCCCGGACCCATGACCCCGGACCCATGACCCCGGACCCGTGACCCCGGACCCGTGACCCCGGACCCGTGACTCCGGACCCGTGACTCCGGACCCATGACACCGGACCCATGACCCCGGACCCATGACCCCGGACCCATGACCCCGGACCCGTGACCCCGGACCCGTGACCCCGGACCCGTGACCCCGGACCCGTGACTCCGGACCCATGACCACGGACCCAAGACCCCGGACCCACGACCCGGACACACGACCCCGGACCCATGACCCCGGACCCATGACCCCGGACCCATGACGCCGGACCCATGACCCCGGACCCAGGACCCCGGAACCACAACCCCGGACCCAGGACCCCGGACACATGACCCCGGACCCATGACCCCGGACCCACGACCCCGGACCCACGACCCCGGACCCAAGACCCCAGACCCATTACCCCAGACACATGACCCCGGAGACAGGACCACGGACCCATGACCCCGGACCCAGGACCCCGGACCCAGGACCCCGGACCCATGACCCCGGACCCATGACCCCGGTCCCATGACCCCTGACCCAGGACCCCGGAACCACAACCCCGGACCCAGGACCCCGGACACATGACCCCGGACCCATGACCCCGGACCCGCGACCCCGGACCCACGACCCCGGACCCAAGACCCCAGACCCATGACCCGAGACCCATGACCCCAGACCCATTACCCCAGACACATGACCCCGGAGACAGGACCACGGACCCATGACCCCGGACCCAGGACCCCGGACCCAGGACCCCGGACCCATGACCCCGGACCCATGACCCCGGTCCCATGACCCCGGTCCCATGACAACGGACCCATGACACCGGACCCATGACACCGGACCCATGACCCCGTACCCATGACCCCGGACCCGTGACCCCGGACCCGTGACCCCGGACCCGTGACCCCGGACCCGTGACTCCGGACCCATGACCACGGACCCGTGACCCCGGACCCACGACCCCGGACCCACGACCCCGGACTCATGACCCCGGACCCATGACCCCGGACCCATGACCCCGGAACCACGACCCCGGACCCAGGACCCCGGACACATGACCCCGGACCCATGACCCCGGACCCACGACCCCGGACCCACGACCCCGGACCCACGACCCCCGACCCACGACCCCAGACCCACGACCCCAGACCCAAGACCCCAGACCCATGACCCCAGACCCATGACCCCAGACCCATGACCCCAGACCCATGACCCCAGACCCATGACCCCAGACCCATGACCCCAGACCCATGACCCCAGACCCATGACCCCGGACCCATGACCCCGGACCCATGACCCCGGACCCGTGACCCCGGACCCGTGACCCCGGACCCATGACCCCGGACCCATGACCCCGGACCCAGGACCCCGGACCCACGACCCCGGACCCACGACCCCGGACCCACGACCCCGGACCCACGACCCCGGACCCACGACCCCGGACCCACGACCCCGGACCCACGACCCCGGACCCACGACCCCGGACCCACGACCCCGGACCCACGACCCCGGACCCACGACCCCGGACCCACGACCCCGGACCCACGACCCCGGACCCACGACCCCGGACCCACGACCCCGGACCCACGACCCCGGACCCACGACCCCGGACCCACGACCCCGGACCCACGACCCCGGACCCACGACCCCAGACCCATGACCCCAGACCCATGACCCCAGACCCATGACCCCAGACCCATGACCCCAGACCCATGACCCCAGACCCATGACCCCAGACCCATGACCCCAGACCCATGACCCCAGACCCATGACCCCAGACCCATGACCCCAGACCCATGACCCCGGACCCATGACCCCGGACCCATGACCCCGGTCCCATGACCCCGGACCCAGGACCCCGGAACCACAACCCCGGACCCAGGACCCCGGACACATGACCCCGGACCCATGACCCCGGACCCGCGACCCCGGACCCACGACCCCGGACCCAAGACCCCAGACCCATGACCCGAGACCCATGACCCCAGACCCATTACCCCAGACACATGACCCCGGAGACAGGACCACGGACCCATGACCCCGGACCCAGGACCCCGGACCCAGGACCCCGGACCCATGACCCCGGACCCATGACCCCGGACCCATGACCCCAGACCCATGACCCCAGACCCATGACCCCAGACCCATGACCCCAGACCCATGACCCCAGACCCATGAACCCAGACCCATGACCCCACACCCATGACCCCACACCCATGACCCCAGACCCATGACCCCAGACCCATGACCCCAGACCCATGACCCCAGACCCATGACCCCAGACCCATGACCCCAGACCCATGACCCCAGACCCATGACCCCAGACCCATGACCCCAGACCCATGACCCCAGACCCATGACCCCAGACCCATGACCCCAGACCCATGACCCCAGACCCATGACCCCAGACCCATGACCCCAGACCCATGACCCCAGACCCATGACCCCAGACCCATGACCCCAGACCCATGACCCCAGACCCATGACCCCAGACCCATGACCCCAGACCCATGACCACAGACCCATGACCACAGACCCATGACCCCAGACCCATGACCCCAGACCCATGACCCCAGACCCATGACCCCAGACCCATGACCCCAGACCCATGACCCCAGACCCATGACCCCAGACCCATGACCCCAGACCCATGACCCCAGACCCATGACCCCAGACCCATGACCCCAGACCCATGACCCCAGACCCATGACCCCAGACCCATGACCCCAGACCCATGACCCCAGACCCATGACCCCAGACCCATGACCCCAGACCCATGACCCCAGACCCATGACCCCAGACCCATGACCCCAGACCCATGACCCCAGACCCATGACCCCAGACCCATGACCCCAGACCCATGACCCCAGACCCATGACCCCAGACCCATGACCCCAGACCCATGACCCCAGACCCATGACCCCAGACCCATGACCCCAGACCCATGACCCCAGACCCATGACCCCAGACCCATGACCCCAGACCCATGACCCCAGACCCATGACCCCAGACCCATGACCCCAGACCCATGACCCCAGACCCATGACCCCAGACCCATGACCCCAGACCCATGACCCCGGACCAATGACCCCGGACCCATGACCCCGGACCCATGACCCCGGACCCATGACCCCGGACCCATGACCACGGACCCATGACACCGGACCCATTACCACGGACCCATGACCCCGGACCCACGACCCCGGACCCACGACCCCGGACCCACGACCCCGGACCCACGACCCCGGACCCACGACCCCGGACCCACGACCCCGGACCCACGACCCCGGACCCACGACCCCGGACCCACGACCCCGGACCCACGACCCCGGACCCACGACCCCGGACCCACGACCCCGGACCCACGAACCCGGACCCACGACCCCGGTCCCATGACAACGGACCCATGACACCGGACCCATGACCCCGGACCCATGACCCCGGACCCATGACCCCGGACCCATGACCCCGGACCCGTGACCCCGGACCCGTGACCCCGGACCCGTGACTCCGGACCCGTGACTCCGGACCCATGACACCGGACCCATGACCCCGGACCCATGACCCCGGACCCATGACCCCGGACCCGTGACCCCGGACCCGTGACCCCGGACCCGTGACCCCGGACCCGTGACTCCGGACCCATGACCACGGACCCAAGACCCCGGACCCACGACCCGGACACACGACCCCGGACCCATGACCCCGGACCCATGACCCCGGACCCATGACGCCGGACCCATGACCCCGGACCCAGGACCCCGGAACCACAACCCCGGACCCAGGACCCCGGACACATGACCCCGGACCCATGACCCCGGACCCACGACCCCGGACCCACGACCCCGGACCCAAGACCCCAGACCCATTACCCCAGACACATGACCCCGGAGACAGGACCACGGACCCATGACCCCGGACCCAGGACCCCGGACCCAGGACCCCGGACCCATGACCCCGGACCCATGACCCCGGTCCCATGACCCCTGACCCAGGACCCCGGAACCACAACCCCGGACCCAGGACCCCGGACACATGACCCCGGACCCATGACCCCGGACCCGCGACCCCGGACCCACGACCCCGGACCCAAGACCCCAGACCCATGACCCGAGACCCATGACCCCAGACCCATTACCCCAGACACATGACCCCGGAGACAGGACCACGGACCCATGACCCCGGACCCAGGACCCCGGACCCAGGACCCCGGACCCATGACCCCGGACCCATGACCCCGGTCCCATGACCCCGGTCCCATGACAACGGACCCATGACACCGGACCCATGACACCGGACCCATGACCCCGTACCCATGACCCCGGACCCGTGACCCCGGACCCGTGACCCCGGACCCGTGACCCCGGACCCGTGACTCCGGACCCATGACCACGGACCCGTGACCCCGGACCCACGACCCCGGACCCACGACCCCGGACTCATGACCCCGGACCCATGACCCCGGACCCATGACCCCGGAACCACGACCCCGGACCCAGGACCCCGGACACATGACCCCGGACCCATGACCCCGGACCCACGACCCCGGACCCACGACCCCGGACCCACGACCCCCGACCCACGACCCCAGACCCACGACCCCAGACCCAAGACCCCAGACCCATGACCCCAGACCCATGACCCCAGACCCATGACCCCAGACCCATGACCCCAGACCCATGACCCCAGACCCATGACCCCAGACCCATGACCCCAGACCCATGACCCCAGACCCATGACCCCGGACCCATGACCCCGGACCCATGACCCCGGACCCGTGACCCCGGACCCGTGACCCCGGACCCATGACCCCGGACCCATGACCCCGGACCCAGGACCCCGGACCCACGACCCCGGACCCACGACCCCGGACCCACGACCCCGGACCCACGACCCCGGACCCACGACCCCGGACCCACGACCCCGGACCCACGACCCCGGACCCACGACCCCGGACCCACGACCCCGGACCCACGACCCCGGACCCACGACCCCGGACCCACGACCCCGGACCCACGACCCCGGACCCACGACCCCGGACCGACGACCCCGCACCCACGACCCCGGACCCACGACCCCGGACCCACGAACCCGGACCCATGACAACGGACCCATGACACCGGACCCATGACCCCGGACCCATGACCCCGGACCCATGACCCCGGACCCATGACCCCGGACCCATGACCCCCGACCCATGACCCCAGACCCATGACCCCAGACCCATGACCCCAGACCCATGACCCCAGACCCGTGACCCCGGACCCGTGACCCCGGACCCGTGACCCCGGACCCGTGACCCCGGACCCGTGACCCCGGACCCGTGACCCCGGACCCATGACCCCGGACCCATGACCCCGGACCCATGACCCCGGACCCATGACCCCGGACCCATGACCCCGGACCCATGACCCCGGACCCATGACCCCGGACCCATGACCCCGGACCCATGACCCCGGACCCATGACCCCGGACCCATGACCCCGGACCCATGACCCCGGACCCATGACCCCGGACCCATGACCCCGGACCCATGACCCCGGACCCATGACCCCGGACCCATGACCCCGGACCCATGACCCCGGACCCATGACCCCAGACCCATGACCCCAGACCCATGACCCCAGACCCATGACCCCAGACCCATGACCCCAGACCCATGACCCCAGACCCATGACCCCAGACCCATGACCCCAGACCCATGACCCCAGACCCATGACCCCAGACCCATGACCCCAGACCCATGACCCCAGACCCATGACCCCAGACCCATGACCCCAGACCCATGACCCCAGACCCATGACCCCAGACCCATGACCCCAGACCCATGACCCCAGACCCATGACCCCAGACCCATGACCCCAGACCCATGACCCCAGACCCATGACCCCAGACCCATGACCCCAGACCCATGACCCCAGACCCATGACCCCAGACCCATGACCCCAGACCCATGACCCCAGACCCATGACCCCAGACCCATGACCCCAGACCCATGACCCCAGACCCATGACCCCAGACCCATGACCCCAGACCCATGACCCCAGACCCATGACCCCAGACCCATGACCCCAGACCCATGACCCCAGACCCATGACCCCAGACCCATGACCCCAGACCCATGACCCCAGACCCATGACCCCAGACCCATGACCCCAGACCCATGACCCCAGACCCATGACCCCAGACCCATGACCCCAGACCCATGACCCCAGACCCATGACCCCAGACCCATGACCCCAGACCCATGACCCCAGACCCATGACCCCAGACCCATGACCCCAGACCCATGACCCCAGACCCATGACCCCAGACCCATGACCCCAGACCCATGACCCCAGACCCATGACCCCAGACCCATGACCCCAGACCCATGACCCCAGACCCATGACCCCAGACCCATGACCCCAGACCCATGACCCCAGACCCATGACCCCAGACCCATGACCCCAGACCCATGACCCCAGACCCATGACCCCAGACCCATGACCCCAGACCCATGACCCCAGACCCATGACCCCAGACCCATGACCCCAGACCCATGACCCCAGACCCATGACCCCAGACCCATGACCCCAGACCCATGACCCCAGACCCATGACCCCAGACCCATGACCCCAGACCCATGACCCCAGACCCATGACCCCAGACCCATGACCCCAGACCCATGACCCCAGACCCATGACCCCAGACCCATGACCCCAGACCCATGACCCCAGACCCATGACCCCAGACCCATGACCCCAGACCCATGACCCCAGACCCATGACCCCAGACCCATGACCCCAGACCCATGACCCCAGACCCATGACCCCAGACCCATGACCCCAGACCCATGACCCCAGACCCATGACCCCAGACCCATGACCCCAGACCCATGACCCCGGACCCATGACCCCGGACCCATGACCCCGGACCCATGACCCCGGACCCATGACCCCGGACCCATGACCCCGGACCCATGACCCCGGACCCATGACCCCGGACCCATGACCCCGGACCCATGACCCCGGACCCATGACCCCGGACCCATGACCCCGGACCCATGACCCCGGACCCATGACCCCGGACCCATGACCCCGGACCCATGACCCCGGACCCATGACCCCGGACTCATGACCCCGGACCCATGACCCCGGACCCATGACCCCGGACCCATGACCCCGGACCCATGACCCCGGACCCATGACCCCGGACCCATGACCCCGGACCCATGACCCCGGACCCATGACCCCGGACCCATGACCCCGGACCCATGACCCCGGACCCATGACCCCGGACCCATGACCCCGGACCCATGACCCCAGACCCATGACCCCAGACCCATGACCCCAGACCCATGACCCCGGACCCATGACCCCGGACCCATGACCCCGGACCCATGACCCCGGACCCATGACCCCGGACCCATGACCCCGGACCCATGACCCCGGACCCATGACCCCGGACCCATGACCCCGGACCCATGACCCCGGACCCAGGACCCCGGACCCACGACCCCGGACCCACGACCCCGGACCCACGACCCCGGACCCACGACCCCGGACCCACGACCCCGGACCCACGACCCCGGACCCACGACCCCGGACCCACGACCCCGGACCCACGACCCCGGACCCACGACCCCGGACCCACGACCCCGGACCCACGACCCCGGACCCACGACCCCGGACCCACGACCCCGGACCCACGACCCCGGACCCACGACCCCGGACCCACGACCCCGGACCCACGACCCCAGACCCATGACCCCAGACCCATGACCCCAGACCCATGACCCCAGACCCATGACCCCAGACCCATGACCCCAGACCCATGACCCCAGACCCATGACCCCAGACCCATGACCCCAGACCCATGACCCCAGACCCATGACCCCAGACCCATGACCCCAGACCCATGACCCCGGACCCATGACCCCGGACCCATGACCCCGGACCCATGACCCCGGACCCATGACCCCGGACCCATGACCCCGGACCCATGACCCCGGACCCATGACCCCGGACCCATGACCCCGGACCCATGACCCCGGACCCAGGACCCCGGACCCAGGACCCCGGACCCACGACCCCAGACCGACGACCCCGCACCCACGACCCCGGACCCACGACCACGGACCCACGAACCCGGACCCACGACCCCAGACCCATGACCCGAGACCCATGACCCCAGACCCATTACCCCAGACCCATGACCCCGGAGACAGGACCACGGACCCATGACCCCGGACCCAGGACCCCGGACCCAGGACCCCGGACCCAGGACCCCGGACCCAGGACCCCGGACCCATGACCCCGGACCCATGACCCCGGTCCCATGACCCCGGTCCCATGACCCCGGTCCCATGACAACGGACCCATGACACCGGACCCATGACCCCGGACCCATGACCCCGGACCCAGGACCCCGGACCCAGGACCCCGGACCCACGACCCCAGACCGACGACCCCGCACCCACGACCCCGGACCCACGACCCCGGACCCACGAACCCGGACCCACGACCCCAGACCCATGACCCGAGACCCATGACCCCAGACCCATTACCCCAGACCCATGACCCCGGAGACAGGACCACGGACCCATGACCCCGGACCCAGGACCCCGGACCCAGGACCCCGGACCCAGGACCCCGGACCCATGACCCCGGACCCATGACCCCGGTCCCATGACCCCGGTCCCATGACCCCGGTCCCATGACAACGGACCCATGACACCGGACCCATGACCCCGGACCCATGACCCCGGACCCATGACCCCGGACCCATGACCCCGGACCCATGACCCCGGACCCATGACCCCGGACCCATGACCCCGGACCCATGACACCGGACCTGTGACCCCGGACCCGTGACTCCGGACCCATGACCACGGACCCATGACTCCGGACCCACGACCCCGGACCCACGACCCCGGACCCACGACCCCGGACCCATGACACCGGACCCATGACCCCGGAGACATGACCCCGGACCCAGGACCCCGGAACCACGACCCCGGACCCAGGACCCCAGACACATGACCCCGGACCCATGACCCCGGACCCACGACCCCGGACCCACGACCCCAGACCCATGACCCGAGACCCATGACACCAGACCCACTACCCCAGACCCATGACCCCGGAGACAGGACCACGGACCCATGACCCCGGACCCAGGACCCCGGACCCAGGACCCCGGACCCATGACCCCGGACCCGTGACTCCGGACCCATGACCACGGACCCATGACCCCGGACCCATGACCCCGGACCCATGACCCCGGACCCATGACCCCGGACCCATGACCCCGGACCCATGACCCCGGACCCATGACCCCGGACCCATGACCCCGGACCCATGACCCCGGACCCATGACCCCGGACCCATGACCCCGGACCCATGACCCCGGACCCATGACCCCGGACCCATGACCCCGGACCCATGACCCCGGACCCATGACCCCGGACCCATGACCCCGGACCCATGACCCCGGACCCATGACCCCGGACCCATGACCCCGGACCCATGACCCCGGACCCATGACCCCGGACCCATGACCCCGGACCCATGACCCCGGACCCATGACCCCGGACCCATGACCCCGGACCCATGACCCCGGACCCATGACCCCGGACCCATGACCCCGGACCCATGACCCCGGACACATGACCCCGGACCCATGACCCCGGACCCATGACCCCGGACCCATGACCCCGGACCCATGACCCCGGACCCATGACCCCAGACCCATGACCCCAGACCCATGACCCCAGACCCATGACCCCGGACCCATGACCCCGGACCCATGACCCCGGACCCATGACCCCGGACCCATGACCCCGGACCCATGACCCCGGACCCATGACCCCGGACCCATGACCCCGGACCCATGACCCCGGACCCATGACCCCGGACCCATGACCCCGGACCCATGACCCCGGACCCATGACCCCGGACCCATGACCCCGGACCCATGACCCCGGACCCATGACCCCGGACCCATGACCCCGGACTCATGACCCCGGACCCATGACCCCGGACCCATGACCCCGGACCCATGACCCCGGACCCATGACCCCGGACCCATGACCCCGGACCCATGACCCCGGACCCATGACCCCGGACCCATGACCCCGGACCCATGACCCCGGACCCATGACCCCGGACCCATGACCCCGGACCCATGACCCCGGACCCATGACCCCAGACCCATGACCCCAGACCCATGACCCCAGACCCATGACCCCGGACCCATGACCCCGGACCCACGACCCCGGACCCACGACCCCGGACCCACGACCCCGGACCCACGACCCCGGACCCACGACCCCGGACCCACGACCCCGGACCCACGACCCCGGACCCACGACCCCGGACCCACGACCCCAGACCCATGACCCCAGACCCATGACCCCAGACCCATGACCCCAGACCCATGACCCCAGACCCATGACCCCAGACCCATGACCCCAGACCCATGACCCCAGACCCATGACCCCAGACCCATGACCCCAGACCCATGACCCCAGACCCATGACCCCAGACCCATGACCCCAGACCCATGACCCCGGACCCATGACCCCGGACCCATGACCCCGGACCCATGACCCCGGACCCATGACACCGGACCCATGACCCCGGACCCATGACCCCGGACCCATGACCCCGGACCCATGACCCCGGACCCAGGACCCCGGACCCAGGACCCCGGACCCACGACCCCAGACCGACGACCCCGCACCCACGACCCCGGACCCACGACCCCGGACCCACGAACCCGGACCCACGACCCCAGACCCATGACCCGAGACCCATGACCCCAGACCCATTACCCCAGACCCATGACCCCGGAGACAGGACCACGGACCCATGACCCCGGACCCAGGACCCCGGACCCAGGACCCCGGACCCAGGACCCCGGACCCAGGACCCCGGACCCATGACCCCGGACCCATGACCCCGGTCCCATGACCCCGGTCCCATGACCCCGGGCCCATGACAACGGACCCATGACACCGGACCCATGACCCCGGACCCATGACCCCGGACCCATGACCCCGGAGACAGGACCACGGACCCATGACCCCGGACCCAGGACCCCGGACCCAGGACCCCGGACCCATGACCCCGGACCCGTGACTCCGGACCCATGACCCCGGACCCATGACCCCGGACCCATGACCCCGGAGACAGGACCACGGACCCATGACCCCGGACCCAGGACCCCGGACCCAGGACCCCGGACCCATGACCCCGGACCCGTGACTCCGGACCCATGACCACGGACCCATGACCCCGGACCCATGACCCCGGACCCATGACCCCGGACCCATGACCCCGGACCCATGACCCCGGACCCATGACCCCGGACCCATGACCCCGGACCCATGACCCCGGACCCATGACCCCGGACCCATGACCCCGGACCCATGACCCCGGACCCATGACCCCGGACCCATGACCCCGGACCCATGACCCCGGACCCATGACCCCGGACCCATGACCCCGGACCCATGACCCCGGACCCATGACCCCGGACCCATGACCCCGGACCCATGACCCCGGACCCATGACCCCGGACCCATGACCCCGGACCCATGACCCCGGACCCATGACCCCGGACCCATGACCCCGGACCCATGACCCCGGACCCATGACCCCGGACCCATGACCCCGGACCCATGACCCCGGACCCATGACCCCGGACCCATGACCCCGGACCCATGACCCCAGACCCATGACCCCGGACCCAGGACCCCGGACCCATGACCCCGGACCCATGACCCCGGTCCCATGACCCCGGTCCCATGACCCCGGTCCCATGACAACGGACCCATGACACCGGACCCATGACCCCGGACCCATGACCCCGGACCCATGACCCCGGAGACAGGACCACGGACCCATGACCCCGGACCCAGGACCCCGGACCCAGGACCCCGGACCCATGACCCCGGACCCGTGACTCCGGACCCATGACCACGGACCCATGACCCCGGACCCATGACCCCGGACCCATGACCCCGGACCCATGACCCCGGACCCATGACCCCGGACCCATGACCCCGGACCCATGACCCCGGACCCATGACCCCGGACCCATGACCCCGGACCCATGACCCCGGACCCATGACCCCGGACCCATGACCCCGGACCCATGACCCCGGACCCATGACCCCGGACCCATGACCCCGGACCCATGACCCCGGACCCATGACCCCGGACCCATGACCCCGGACCCATGACCCCGGACCCATGACCCCGGACCCATGACCCCGGACCCATGACCCCGGACCCATGACCCCGGACCCATGACCCCGGACCCATGACCCCGGACACATGACCCCGGACCCATGACCCCGGACCCATGACCCCGGACCCATGACCCCGGACCCATGACCCCGGACCCATGACCCCAGACCCATGACCCCAGACCCATGACCCCAGACCCATGACCCCAAACCCATGACCCCAGACCCATGACCCCAGACCCATGACCCCAGACCCATGACCCCAGACCCATGACCCCAGACCCATGACCCCAGACCCATGACCCCAGACCCATGACCCCGGACCCATGACCCCGGACCCATGACCCCGGACCCATGACCCCGGACCCATGACCCCGGACCCATGACCCCGGACCCACGACCCCGGACCCACGACCCCGGACCCACGACCCCGGACCCACGACCCCGGACCCACGACCCCGGACCCACGACCCCGGACCCACGACCCCGGACCCACGACCCCGGACCCACGACCCCGGACCCACGACCCCGGACCCACGACCCCGGACCCACGACCCCGGACCCACGACCCCGGACCCACGACCCCGGACCCACGACCCCGGACCCACGACCCCGGACCCACGACCCCGGACCCACGACCCCGGACCGACGACCCCGCACCCACGACCCCGGACCCATGACCCCGGACCCATGACCCCGGTCCCATGACCCCGGTCCCATGACAACGGACCCATGACACCGGACCCATGACCCCGGACCCATGACCCGGGACCCATGACACCGGACCCATGACCCCGGACCCGTGACTCCGGACCCATGACCACGGACCCATGACTCCGGACCCACGACCCCGGACCCACGACCCCGGACCCATGACACCGGAACCATGACCCCGGACACATGACCCCGGACCGACGACCCCGCACCCACGACCCCGGTCCCACGACCCCGGACCCACGAACCCGGACCCACGACCCCAGACCCATGACAACGGACCCATGACCCCGGACCTATGACCCCGGACCCATGACCCCGGACCCATGACCCCGGACCCATGACCCCAGACCCATGACCCCAGACCCATGACCCCAGACCCATGACCCCAGACCCATGACCCCAGACCCATGACCCCAGACCCATGACCCCAGACCCATGACCCCAGACCCATGACCCCAGACCCATGACCCCAGACCCATGACCCCAGACCCATGACCCCAGACCCATGACCCCGGACCCATGACCCCGGACCCATGACCCCGGACCCATGACCCCGGACCCATGACCCCGGACCCATGACCCCGGACCCATGACCCCGGACCCAGGACCCCGGACCCAGGACCCCGGACCCAGGACCCCGGACCCACGACCCCGGACCGACGACCCCGCACCCACGACCCCGGACCCACGACCCCGGACCCACGACCCCGGACCCACGACCCCGGACCCACGACCCCGGACCCACGACCCCGGACCCACGACCCCGGACCCACGACCCCGGACCCACGACCCCGGACCCACGACCCCGGACCCACGACCCCGGACCGACGACCCCGCACCCACGACCCCGGACCCATGACCCCGGACCCATGACCCCGGACCCATGACCCCGGTCCCATGACCCCGGTCCCATGACAACGGACCCATGACACCGGACCCATGACCCCGGACCCATGACCCGGGACCCATGACCCCGGACCCATGACCCCGGACCCGTGACTCCGGACCCATGACCACGGACCCATGACTCCGGACCCACGACCCCGGACCCACGACCCCGGACCCATGACACCGGAACCATGACCCCGGACACATGACACCGGACCGACGACCCCGCACCCACGACCCCGGACCCACGACCCCGGACCCACGAACCCGGACCCACGACCCCAGACCCATGACAACGGACCCATGACCCCGGACCTATGACCCCGGACCCATGACCCCGGACCCATGACCCCGGACCCATGACCCCAGACCCATGACCCCAGACCCATGACCCCAGACCCATGACCCCAGACCCATGACCCCAGACCCATGACCCCAGACCCATGACCCCAGACCCATGACCCCAGACCCATGACCCCAGACCCATGACCCCAGACCCATGACCCCAGACCCATGACCCCAGACCCATGACCCCAGGCCCATGACCCCAGACCCATGACCCCGGACCCATGACCCCGGACCCATGACCCCGGACCCATGACCCCGGACCCATGACCCCGGACCCATGACCCCGGACCCATGACCCCGGACCCATGACCCCGGACCCATGACCCCGGACCCATGACCCCGGACCCATGACCCCGGACCCATGACCCCGGACCCATGACCCCGGACCCATGACCCCGGACCCATGACCCCGGACCCATGACCCCGGACCCATGACCCCGGACCCATGACCCCGGACCCATGACCCCGGACCCATGACCCCGGACCCATGACCCCGGACCCATGACCCCGGACCCATGACCCCGGACACATGACCCCGGACCCATGACCCCGGACCCATGACCCCGGACCCATGACCCCGGACCCATGACCCCGGACCCATGACCCCAGACCCATGACCCCAGACCCATGACCCCAGACCCATGACCCCAGACCCATGACCCCGGACCCATGACCCCGGACCCATGACCCCGGACCCATGACCCCGGACCCATGACCCCGGACCCATGACCCCGGACCCATGACCCCGGACCCATGACCCCGGACCCATGACCCCGGACCCATGACCCCGGACCCATGACCCCGGACCCATGACCCCGGACCCATGACCCCGGACCCATGACCCCGGACCCATGACCCCGGACCCATGACCCCGGACCCATGACCCCGGACTCATGACCCCGGACCCATGACCCCGGACCCATGACCCCGGACCCATGACCCCGGACCCATGACCCCGGACCCATGACCCCGGACCCATGACCCCGGACCCATGACCCCGGACCCATGACCCCGGACCCATGACCCCGGACCCATGACCCCGGACCCATGACCCCGGACCCATGACCCCGGACCCATGACCCCAGACCCATGACCCCAGACCCATGACCCCAGACCCATGACCCCGGACCCATGACCCCGGACCCACGACCCCGGACCCACGACCCCGGACCCACGACCCCGGACCCACGACCCCGGACCCACGACCCCGGACCCACGACCCCGGACCCACGACCCCGGACCCACGACCCCGGACCCACGACCCCGGACCCACGACCCCAGACCCACGACCCCAGACCCATGACCCCAGACCCATGACCCCAGACCCATGACCCCAGACCCATGACCCCAGACCCATGACCCCAGACCCATGACCCCAGACCCATGACCCCAGACCCATGACCCCAGACCCATGACCCCAGACCCATGACCCCAGACCCATGACCCCAGACCCATGACCCCAGACCCATGACCCCGGACCCATGACCCCGGACCCATGACCCCGGACCCATGACCCCGGACCCATGACACCGGACCCATGACCCCGGACCCATGACCCCGGACCCATGACCCCGGACCCATGACCCCGGACCCAGGACCCCGGACCCAGGACCCCGGACCCACGACCCCAGACCGACGACCCCGCACCCACGACCCCGGACCCACGACCCCGGACCCACGAACCCGGACCCACGACCCCAGACCCATGACCCGAGACCCATGACCCCAGACCCATTACCCCAGACCCATGACCCCGGAGACAGGACCACGGACCCATGACCCCGGACCCAGGACCCCGGACCCAGGACCCCGGACCCAGGACCCCGGACCCAGGACCCCGGACCCATGACCCCGGACCCATGACCCCGGTCCCATGACCCCGGTCCCATGACCCCGGTCCCATGACAACGGACCCATGACACCGGACCCATGACCCCGGACCCATGACCCCGGACCCATGACCCCGGAGACAGGACCACGGACCCATGACCCCGGACCCAGGACCCCGGACCCAGGACCCCGGACCCATGACCCCGGACCCGTGACTCCGGACCCATGACCACGGACCCATGACCCCGGACCCATGACCCCGGACCCATGA
Source organism: Andrena hattorfiana (assembly GCA_944738655.2). Lineage (NCBI taxonomy): Eukaryota > Metazoa > Arthropoda > Insecta > Hymenoptera > Andrenidae > Andrena > Andrena hattorfiana. The sequence continues at coordinate 71,764,539 of OX122889.2, forward strand.
CCCCGGACCCATGACCCCGGACCCATGACCCCGGACCCATGACCCCGGACCCATGACCCCGGACCCATGACCCCGGACCCATGACCCCGGACCCATGACCCCGGACCCATGACCCCGGACCCATGACCCCGGACCCATGACCCCGGACCCATGACCCCGGACCCATGACCCCGGACCCATGACCCCGGACCCATGACCCCGGACCCATGACCCCGGACCCATGACCCCGGACCCATGACCCCGGACCCATGACCCCGGACCCATGACCCCGGACCCATGACCCCGGACCCATGACCCCGGACACATGACCCCGGACCCATGACCCCGGACCCATGACCCCGGACCCATGACCCCGGACCCATGACCCCGGACCCATGACCCCAGACCCATGACCCCAGACCCATGACCCCAGACCCATGACCCCAAACCCATGACCCCAGACCCATGACCCCAGACCCATGACCCCAGACCCATGACCCCAGACCCATGACCCCAGACCCATGACCCCAGACCCATGACCCCAGACCCATGACCCCAGACCCATGACCCCAGACCCATGACCCCGGACCCATGACCCCGGACCCATGACCCCGGACCCATGACCCCGGACCCATGACCCCGGACCCACGACCCCGGACCCACGACCCCGGACCCACGACCCCGGACCCACGACCCCGGACCCACGACCCCGGACCCACGACCCCGGACCCACGACCCCGGACCCACGACCCCGGACCCACGACCCCGGACCCACGACCCCGGACCCACGACCCCGGACCCACGACCCCGGACCCACGACCCCGGACCCACGACCCCGGACCCACGACCCCGGACCCACGACCCCGGACCCACGACCCCGGACCCACGACCCCGGACCGACGACCCCGCACCCACGACCCCGGACCCATGACCCCGGACCCATGACCCCGGTCCCATGACCCCGGTCCCATGACAACGGACCCATGACACCGGACCCATGACCCCGGACCCATGACCCGGGACCCATGACCCCGGACCCATGACCCCGGACCCGTGACTCCGGACCCATGACCACGGACCCATGACTCCGGACCCACGACCCCGGACCCACGACCCCGGACCCATGACACCGGAACCATGACCCCGGACACATGACCCCGGACCGACGACCCCGCACCCACGACCCCGGTCCCACGACCCCGGACCCACGAACCCGGACCCACGACCCCAGACCCATGACAACGGACCCATGACCCCGGACCTATGACCCCGGACCCATGACCCCGGACCCATGACCCCGGACCCATGACCCCAGACCCATGACCCCAGACCCATGACCCCAGACCCATGACCCCAGACCCATGACCCCAGACCCATGACCCCAGACCCATGACCCCAGACCCATGACCCCAGACCCATGACCCCAGACCCATGACCCCAGACCCATGACCCCAGACCCATGACCCCGGACCCATGACCCCGGACCCATGACCCCGGACCCATGACCCCGGACCCATGACCCCGGACCCATGACCCCGGACCCATGACCCCGGACCCAGGACCCCGGACCCAGGACCCCGGACCCAGGACCCCGGACCCACGACCCCGGACCGACGACCCCGCACCCACGACCCCGGACCCACGACCCCGGACCCACGACCCCGGACCCACGACCCCGGACCCACGACCCCGGACCCACGACCCCGGACCCACGACCCCGGACCCACGACCCCGGACCCACGACCCCGGACCCACGACCCCGGACCCACGACCCCGGACCGACGACCCCGCACCCACGACCCCGGACCCATGACCCCGGACCCATGACCCCGGACCCATGACCCCGGTCCCATGACCCCGGTCCCATGACAACGGACCCATGACACCGGACCCATGACCCCGGACCCATGACCCGGGACCCATGACCCCGGACCCATGACCCCGGACCCGTGACTCCGGACCCATGACCACGGACCCATGACTCCGGACCCACGACCCCGGACCCACGACCCCGGACCCATGACACCGGAACCATGACCCCGGACACATGACACCGGACCGACGACCCCGCACCCACGACCCCGGACCCACGACCCCGGACCCACGAACCCGGACCCACGACCCCAGACCCATGACAACGGACCCATGACCCCGGACCTATGACCCCGGACCCATGACCCCGGACCCATGACCCCGGACCCATGACCCCAGACCCATGACCCCAGACCCATGACCCCAGACCCATGACCCCAGACCCATGACCCCAGACCCATGACCCCAGACCCATGACCCCAGACCCATGACCCCAGACCCATGACCCCAGACCCATGACCCCAGACCCATGACCCCAGACCCATGACCCCAGACCCATGACCCCAGGCCCATGACCCCAGACCCATGACCCCGGACCCATGACCCCGGACCCATGACCCCGGACCCATGACCCCGGACCCATGACCCCGGACCCATGACCCCGGACCCATGACCCCGGACCCAGGACCCCGGACCCAGGACCCCGGACCCAGGACCCCGGACCCACGACCCCGGACCGACGACCCCGCACCCACGACCCCGGACCCACGACCCCGGACCCACGAACCCGGACCCACGACCCCAGACCCAAGACCCGAGACCCATGACCCCAGACCCATTACCCCAGACCCATGACCCCGGAGACAGGACCACGGACCCATGACCCCGGACCCAGGACCCCGGACCCAGGACCCCGGACCCAGGACCCCGGACCCAGGACCCCGGACCCATGACCCCGGACCCATGACCCCGGTCCCATGACCCCGGTCCCATGACCCCGGTCCCATGACAACGGACCCATGACACCGGACCCATGAACCCGGACCCATGACCCCGGACCCATGACCCCGGACCCATGACCCCGGACCCATGACCCCGGACCCATGACCCCGGACCCATGACCCCGGACACATGACCCCGGACCCATGACCCCGGACCCATGACACCGGACCTGTGACCCCGGACCCGTGACTCCGGACCCATGACCACGGACCCATGACTCCGGACCCACGACCCCGGACCCACGACCCCGGACCCACGACCCCGGACCCATGACACCGGACCCATGACCCCGGACACATGACCCCGGACCCAGGACCCCGGAACCACGACCCCGGACCCAGGACCCCAGACACATGACCCCGGACCCATGACCCCGGACCCACGACCCCGGACCCACGACCCCAGACCCATGACCCGAGACCCATGACACCAGACCCATTACCCCAGACCCATGACCCCGGAGACAGGACCACGGACCCATGACCCCGGACCCAGGACCCCGGACCCAGGACCCCGGACCCATGACCCCGGACCCGTGACTCCGGACCCATGACCACGGACCCATGACCCCGGACCCATGACCCCGGACCCATGACCCCGGACCCATGACCCCGGACCCATGACCCCGGACCCATGACCCCGGACCCATGACCCCGGACCCATGACCCCGGACCCATGACCCCAGACCCATGACCCCAGACCCATGACCCCGGACCCATGACCCCAGACTCATGACCCCAGACCCATGACCCCAGACCCATGACCCCAGACCCATGACCCCAGACCCATGACCCCAGACCCATGACCCCAGACCCATGACCCCAGACCCATGACCCCAGACCCATGACCCCAGACCCATGACCCCAGACCCATGACCCCAGACCCATGACCCCAGACCCATGACCCCAGACCCATGACCCCAGACCCATGACCCCAGACCCATGACCCCGGACCAATGACCCCGGACCCATGACCACGGACCCATGACCCCGGACCCATGACCCCGGACCCATGACCACGGACCCATGACCCCGGACCCATTACCACGGACCCACGACCCCGGACCCACGACCCCGGACCCACGACCCCGGACCCACGACCCCGGACCCACGACCCCGGACCCACGACCCCGGACCCACGACCCCGGACCCACGACCCCGGACCCACGACCCCGGACCCACGACCCCGGACCCACGACCCCGGACCCACGACCCCGGACCCACGACCCCGGACCCACGACCCCGGACCCACGACCCCGGACCCACGACCCCGGACCCACGACCCCGGACCCACGACCCCGGACCCACGACCCCGGACCGACGACCCCGCACCCACGACCCCGGACCCATGACCCCGGACCCATGACCCCGGTCCCATGACCCCGGTCCCATGACAACGGACCCATGACACCGGACCCATGACCCCGGACCCATGACCCGGGACCCATGACCCCGGACCCATGACCCCGGACCCGTGACTCCGGACCCATGACCACGGACCCATGACTCCGGACCCACGACCCCGGACCCACGACCCCGGACCCATGACACCGGAACCATGACCCCGGACACATGACCCCGGACCGACGACCCCGCACCCACGACCCCGGTCCCACGACCCCGGACCCACGAACCCGGACCCACGACCCCAGACCCATGACAACGGACCCATGACCCCGGACCTATGACCCCGGACCCATGACCCCGGACCCATGACCCCGGACCCATGACCCCAGACCCATGACCCCAGACCCATGACCCCAGACCCATGACCCCAGACCCATGACCCCAGACCCATGACCCCAGACCCATGACCCCAGACCCATGACCCCAGACCCATGACCCCAGACCCATGACCCCAGACCCATGACCCCAGACCCATGACCCCGGACCCATGACCCCGGACCCATGACCCCGGACCCATGACCCCGGACCCATGACCCCGGACCCATGACCCCGGACCCATGACCCCGGACCCATGACCCCGGACCCATGACCCCGGACCCATGACCCCGGACCCAGGACCCCGGACCCAGGACCCCGGACCCAGGACCCCGGACCCACGACCCCGGACCGACGACCCCGCACCCACGACCCCGGACCCACGACCCCGGACCCACGACCCCGGACCCACGACCCCGGACCCACGACCCCGGACCCACGACCCCGGACCCACGACCCCGGACCCACGACCCCGGACCCACGACCCCGGACCCACGACCCCGGACCCACGACCCCGGACCCACGACCCCGGACCGACGACCCCGCACCCACGACCCCGGACCCATGACCCCGGACCCATGACCCCGGACCCATGACCCCGGTCCCATGACCCCGGTCCCATGACAACGGACCCATGACACCGGACCCATGACCCCGGACCCATGACACCGGACCCATGACCCCGGACCCGTGACCCCGGACCCGTGACCCCGGACCCGTGACTCCGGACCCGTGACTCCGGACCCATGACACCGGACCCATGACCCCGGACCCATGACCCCGGACCCATGACCCCGGACCCGTGACCCCGGACCCGTGACCCCGGACCCGTGACCCCGGACCCGTGACTCCGGACCCATGACCACGGACCCAAGACCCCGGACCCACGACCCGGACACACGACCCCGGACCCATGACCCCGGACCCATGACCCCGGACCCATGACGCCGGACCCATGACCCCGGACCCAGGACCCCGGAACCACAACCCCGGACCCAGGACCCCGGACACATGACCCCGGACCCATGACCCCGGACCCACGACCCCGGACCCACGACCCCGGACCCAAGACCCCAGACCCATTACCCCAGACACATGACCCCGGAGACAGGACCACGGACCCATGACCCCGGACCCAGGACCCCGGACCCAGGACCCCGGACCCATGACCCCGGACCCATGACCCCGGTCCCATGACCCCTGACCCAGGACCCCGGAACCACAACCCCGGACCCAGGACCCCGGACACATGACCCCGGACCCATGACCCCGGACCCGCGACCCCGGACCCACGACCCCGGACCCAAGACCCCAGACCCATGACCCGAGACCCATGACCCCAGACCCATTACCCCAGACACATGACCCCGGAGACAGGACCACGGACCCATGACCCCGGACCCATGACAACGGACCCATGACATCGGACCCATGACCCCGTACCCATGACCCCGGACCCATGACCCCGGACCCATGACCCCGGACCCATGACCCCGGACCCATGACCCCGGACCCATGACCCCGGACCCATGACCCCGGACCCAGGACCCCGGACCCAGGACCCCGGACCCAGGACCCCGGACCCAGGACCCCGGACCCACGACCCCGGACCGACGACCCCGCACCCACGACCCCGGACCCACGACCCCGGACCCACGACCCCGGACCCACGACCCCGGACCCACGACCCCGGACCCACGACCCCGGACCCACGACCCCGGACCCACGACCCCGGACCCACGACCCCGGACCCACGACCCCGGACCCACGACCCCGGACCGACGACCCCGCACCCACGACCCCGGACCCATGACCCCGGACCCATGACCCCGGACCCATGACCCCGGTCCCATGACCCCGGTCCCATGACAACGGACCCATGACACCGGACCCATGACACCGGACCCATGACCCGGGACCCATGACCCCGGACCCATGACCCCGGACCCGTGACTCCGGACCCATGACCACGGACCCATGACTCCGGACCCACGACCCCGGACCCACGACCCCGGACCCATGACACCGGAACCATGACCCCGGACACATGACACCGGACCGACGACCCCGCACCCACGACCCCGGACCCACGACCCCGGACCCACGAACCCGGACCCACGACCCCAGACCCATGACAACGGACCCATGACCCCGGACCTATGACCCCGGACCCATGACCCCGGACCCATGACCCCGGACCCATGACCCCAGACCCATGACCCCAGACCCATGACCCCAGACCCATGACCCCAGACCCATGACCCCAGACCCATGACCCCAGACCCATGACCCCAGACCCATGACCCCAGACCCATGACCCCAGACCCATGACCCCAGACCCATGACCCCAGACCCATGACCCCAGGCCCATGACCCCGGACCCATGACCCCGGACCCATGACCCCGGACCCATGACCCCGGACCCATGACCCCGGACCCATGAACCCGGACCCATGACCCCGGACCCATGACCCCGGACCCATGACCCCGGACCCAGGACCCCGGACCCAGGACCCCGGACCCAGGACCCCGGACCCACGACCCCGGACCGACGACCCCGCACCCACGACCCCGGACCCACGACCCCGGACCCACGAACCCGGACCCACGACCCCAGACCCAAGACCCGAGACCCATGACCCCAGACCCATGACCCCGGAGACAGGACCACGGACCCATGACCCCGGACCCAGGACCCCGGACCCAGGACCCCGGACCCAGGACCCCGGACCCAGGACCCCGGACCCATGACCCCGGACCCATGACCCCGGTCCCATGACCCCGGTCCCATGACCCCGGTCCCATGACAACGGACCCATGACACCGGACCCATGACCCCGGACCCATGACCCCGGACCCATGACCCCGGACCCATGACCCCGGACCCATGACCCCGGACCCATGACCCCGGACCCATGACCCCGGACACATGACCCCGGACCCATGACCCCGGACCCATGACACCGGACCTGTGACCCCGGACCCGTGACTCCGGACCCATGACCACGGACCCATGACTCCGGACCCACGACCCCGGACCCACGACCCCGGACCCACGACCCCGGACCCATGACACCGGACCCATGACCCCGGACACATGACCCCGGACCCAGGACCCCGGAACCACGACCCCGGACCCAGGACCCCAGACACATGACCCCGGACCCATGACCCCGGACCCACGACCCCGGACCCACGACCCCAGACCCATGACCCGAGACCCATGACACCAGACCCATTACCCCAGACCCATGACCCCGGAGACAGGACCACGGACCCATGACCCCGGACCCAGGACCCCGGACCCAGGACCCCGGACCCATGACCCCGGACCCGTGACTCCGGACCCATGACCACGGACCCATGACCCCGGACCCATGACCCCGGACCCATGACCCCGGACCCATGACCCCGGACCCATGACCCCGGACCCATGACCCCGGACCCATGACCCCGGACCCATGACCCCGGACCCATGACCCCAGACCCATGACCCCAGACCCATGACCCCGGACCCATGACCCCAGACTCATGACCCCAGACCCATGACCCCAGACCCATGACCCCAGACCCATGACCCCAGACCCATGACCCCAGACCCATGACCCCAGACCCATAACCCCAGACCCATGACCCCAGACCCATGACCCCAGACCCATGACCCCAGACCCATGACCCCAGACCCATGACCCCAGACCCATGACCCCAGACCCATGACCCCAGACCCATGACCCCAGACCCATGACCCCAGACCCATGACCCCGGACCAATGACCCCGGACCCATGACCCCGGACCCATGACCCCGGACCCATGACCCCGGACCCATGACCACGGACCCATGACCCCGGACCCATTACCACGGACCCACGACCCCGGACCCACGACCCCGGACCCACGACCCCGGACCCACGACCCCGGACCCACGACCCCGGACCCACGACCCCGGACCCACGACCCCGGACCCACGACCCCGGACCCACGACCCCGGACCCACGACCCCGGACCCACGACCCCGGACCCACGACCCCGGACCCACGACCCCGGACCCACGACCCCGGACCCACGACCCCGGACCCACGACCCCGGACCCACGACCCCGGACCCACGACCCCGGACCCACGACCCCGGACCCACGACCCCGGACCCACGACCCCGGTCCCATGACAACGGACCCATGACACCGGACCCATGACCCCGGACCCATGACCCCGGACCCATGACCCCAGGCCCATGACCCCAGACCCATGACCCCGGACCCATGACCCCAGACTCATGACCCCAGACCCATGACCCCAGACCCATGACCCCAGACCCATGACCCCAGACCCATGACCCCAGACCCATGACCCCAGACCCATGACCCCGGACCCGTGACCCCGGACCCGTGACTCCGGACCCGTGACTCCGGACCCATGACCCGGGACCCATGACCCCGGACCCATGACCCCGGACCCGTGACTCCGGACCCATGACCACGGACCCATGACTCCGGACCCACGACCCCGGACCCACGACCCCGGACCCATGACACCGGAACCATGACCCCGGACACATGACCCCGGACCGACGACCCCGCACCCACGACCCCGGTCCCACGACCCCGGACCCACGAACCCGGACACACGACCCCAGACCCATGACAACGGACCCATGACCCCGGACCTATGACCCCGGACCCATGACCCCGGACCCATGACCCCGGACCCATGACCCCAGACCCATGACCCCAGACCCATGACCCCAGACCCATGACCCCAGACCCATGACCCCAGACCCATGACCCCAGACCCATGACCCCAGACCCATGACCCCAGACCCATGACCCCAGACCCATGACCCCAGACCCATGACCCCAGACCCATGACCCCAGACCCATGACCCCGGACCCATGACCCCGGACCCAGGACCCCGGACCCAGGACCCCGGACCCAGGACCCCGGACCCAGGACCCCGGACCCACGACCCCGGACCGACGACCCCGCACCCACGACCCCGGACCCACGACCCCGGACCCACGACCCCGGACCCACGACCCCGGACCCACGACCCCGGACCCACGACCCCGGACCCACGACCCCGGACCCACGACCCCGGACCCACGACCCCGGACCCACGACCCCGGACCCACGACCCCGGACCCACGACCCCGGACCGACGACCCCGCACCCACGACCCCGGACCCATGACCCCGGACCCATGACCCCGGTCCCATGACCCCGGTCCCATGACAACGGACCCATGACACCGGACCCATGACCCCGGACCCATGACCCGGGACCCATGACCCCGGACCCATGACCCCGGACCCGTGACTCCGGACCCATGACCACGGACCCATGACTCCGGACCCACGACCCCGGACCCACGACCCCGGACCCATGACACCGGAACCATGACCCCGGACACATGACACCGGACCGACGACCCCGCACCCACGACCCCGGACCCACGACCCCGGACCCACGAACCCGGACCCACGACCCCAGACCCATGACAACGGACCCATGACCCCGGACCTATGACCCCGGACCCATGACCCCGGACCCATGACCCCGGACCCATGACCCCAGACCCATGACCCCAGACCCATGACCCCAGACCCATGACCCCAGACCCATGACCCCAGACCCATGACCCCAGACCCATGACCCCAGACCCATGACCCCAGACCCATGACCCCAGACCCATGACCCCAGACCCATGACCCCAGACCCATGACCCCAGACCCATGACCCCAGGCCCATGACCCCAGACCCATGACCCCGGACCCATGACCCCGGACCCATGACCCCGGACCCATGACCCCGGACCCATGACCCCGGACCCATGACCCCGGACCCATGACCCCGGACCCATGACCCCGGACCCAGGACCCCGGACCCAGGACCCCGGACCCAGGACCCCGGACCCACGACCCCGGACCGACGACCCCGCACCCACGACCCCGGACCCACGACCCCGGACCCACGAACCCGGACCCACGAACCCGGACCCACGACCCCAGACCCAAGACCCGAGACCCATGACCCCAGACCCATTACCCCAGACCCATGACCCCGGAGACAGGACCACGGACCCATGACCCCGGACCCAGGACCCCGGACCCAGGACCCCGGACCCCGGACCCCGGACCCAGGACCCCGGACCCATGACCCCGGACCCATGACCCCGGTCCCATGACCCCGGTCCCATGACCCCGGTCCCATGACAACGGACCCATGACACCGGACCCATGACCCCGGACCCATGACCCCGGACCCATGACCCCGGACCCATGACCCCGGACCCATGACCCCGGACCCATGACCCCGGACCCATGACCCCGGACCCATGACCCCGGACACATGACCCCGGACCCATGACCCCGGACCCATGACACCGGACCTGTGACCCCGGACCCGTGACTCCGGACCCATGACCACGGACCCATGACTCCGGACCCACGACCCCAGACCCACGACCCCGGACCCACGACCCCGGACCCATGACACCGGACCCATGACCCCGGACACATGACCCCGGACCCAGGACCCCGGAACCACGACCCCGGACCCAGGACCCCAGACACATGACCCCGGACCCATGACCCCGGACCCACGACCCCGGACCCACGACCCCAGACCCATGACCCGAGACCCATGACACCAGACCCATTATCCCAGACCCATGACCCCGGAGACAGGACCACGGACCCATGACCCCGGACCCAGGACCCCGGACCCAGGACCCCGGACCCATGACCCCGGACCCGTGACTCCGGACCCATGACCACGGACCCATGACCCCGGACCCATGACCCCGGACCCATGACCCCGGACCCATGACCCCGGACCCATGACCCCGGACCCATGACCCCGGACCCATGACCCCGGACCCATGACCCCGGACCCATGACCCCAGACCCATGACCCCAGACCCATGACCCCGGACCCATGACCCCAGACTCATGACCCCAGACCCATGACCCCAGACCCATGACCCCAGACCCATGACCCCAGACCCATGACCCCAGACCCATGACCCCAGACCCATGACCCCAGACCCATGACCCCAGACCCATGACCCCAGACCCATGACCCCAGACCCATGACCCCAGACCCATGACCCCAGACCCATGACCCCAGACCCATGACCCCAGACCCATGACCCCAGACCCATGACCCCGGACCAATGACCCCGGACCCATGACCCCGGACCCATGACCCCGGACCCATGACCCCGGACCCATGACCACGGACCCATGACCCCGGACCCATTACCACGGACCCACGACCCCGGACCCACGACCCCGGACCCACGACCCCGGACCCACGACCCCGGACCCACGACCCCGGACCCACGACCCCGGACCCACGACCCCGGACCCACGACCCCGGACCCACGACCCCGGACCCACGACCCCGGACCCACGACCCCGGACCCACGACCCCGGACCCACGACCCCGGACCCACGACCCCGGACCCACGACCCCGGACCCACGACCCCGGACCCACGACCCCGGACCGACGACCCCGCACCCACGACCCCGGACCCATGACCCCGGACCCATGACCCCGGTCCCATGACCCCGGTCCCATGACAACGGACCCATGACACCGGACCCATGACCCCGGACCCATGACCCGGGACCCATGACCCCGGACCCATGACCCCGGACCCGTGACTCCGGACCCATGACCACGGACCCATGACTCCGGACCCACGACCCCGGACCCACGACCCCGGACCCATGACACCGGAACCATGACCCCGGACACATGACCCCGGACCGACGACCCCGCACCCACGACCCCGGTCCCACGACCCCGGACCCACGAACCCGGACCCACGACCCCAGACCCATGACAACGGACCCATGACCCCGGACCTATGACCCCGGACCCATGACCCCGGACCCATGACCCCGGACCCATGACCCCAGACCCATGACCCCAGACCCATGACCCCAGACCCATGACCCCAGACCCATGACCCCAGACCCATGACCCCAGACCCATGACCCCAGACCCATGACCCCAGACCCATGACCCCAGACCCATGACCCCAGACCCATGACCCCAGACCCATGACCCCAGACCCATGACCCCAGACCCATGACCCCAGACCCATGACCCCAGACCCATGACCCCGGACCCATGACCCCGGACCCATGACCCCGGACCCATGACCCCGGACCCATGACCCCGGACCCATGACCCCGGACCCATGACCCCGGACCCATGACCCCGGACCCATGACCCCGGACCCATGACCCCGGACCCAGGACCCCGGACCCAGGACCCCGGACCCAGGACCCCGGACCCACGACCCCGGACCGACGACCCCGCACCCACGACCCCGGACCCACGACCCCGGACCCACGACCCCGGACCCACGACCCCGGACCCACGACCCCGGACCCACGACCACGGACCCACGACCCCGGACCCACGACCCCGGACCCACGACCCCGGACCCACGACCCCGGACCGACGACCACGCACCCACGACCCCGGACCCATGACCCCGGACCCATGACCCCGGACCCATGACCCCGGTCCCATGACCCCGGTCCCATGACAACGGACCCATGACACCGGACCCATGACCCCGGACCCATGACCCGGGACCCATGACCCCGGACCCATGACCCCGGACCCGTGACTCCGGACCCATGACCACGGACCCATGACTCCGGACCCACGACCCCGGACCCACGACCCCGGACCCATTGCACCGGAACCATGACCCCGGACACATGACACCGGACCGACGACCCCGCACCCACGACCCCGGACCCACGACCCCGGACCCACGAACCCGGACCCACGACCCCAGACCCATGACAACGGACCCATGACGCCGGACCTATGACCCCGGACCCATGACCCCGGACCCATGACCCCGGACCCATGACCCCAGACCCATGACCCCAGACCCATGACCCCAGACCCATGACCCCAGACCCATGACCCCAGACCCATGACCCCAGACCCATGACCCCAGACCCATGACCCCAGACCCATGACCCCAGACCCATGACCCCAGACCCATGACCCCAGACCCATGACCCCAGACCCATGACCCCAGGCCCATGACCCCGGACCCATGACCCCGGACCCATGACCCCGGACCCATGACCCCGGACCCATGACCCCGGACCCATGACCCCGGACCCATGACCCCGGACCCATGACCCCGGACCCAGGACCCCGGACCCAGGACCCCGGACCCAGGACCCCGGACCCACGACCCCGGACCGACGACCCCGCACCCACGACCCCGGACCCACGACCCCGGACCCACGAACCCGGACCCACGACCCCAGACCCAAGACCCGAGACCCATGACCCCAGACCCATTACCCCAGACCCATGACCCCGGAGACAGGACCACGGACCCATGACCCCGGACCCAGGACCCCGCCCCCAGGACCCCGGACCCAGGACCCCGGACCCAGGACCCCGGACCCATGACCCCGGACCCATGACCCCGGTCCCATGACCCCGGTCCCATGACCCCGGTCCCATGACAACGGACCCATGACACCGGACCCATGACCACGGACCCATGACCCCGGACCCATGACCCCGGACCCATGACCCCGGACCCATGACCCCGGACCCATGACCCCGGACCCATGACCCCGGACACATGACCCCGGACCCATGACCCCGGACCCATGACACCGGACCTGTGACCCCGGACCCGTGACTCCGGACCCATGACCACGGACCCATGACTCCGGACCCACGACCCCGGACCCACGACCCCGGACCCACGACCCCGGACCCATGACACCGGACCCATGACCCCGGACACATGACCCCGGACCCAGGACCCCGGAACCACGACCCCGGACCCAGGACCCCAGACACATGACCCCGGACCCATGACCCCGGACCCACGACCCCGGACCCACGACCCCAGACCCATGACCCGAGACCCATGACACCAGACCCATTACCCCAGACCCATGACCCCGGAGACAGGACCACGGACCCATGACCCCGGACCCAGGACCCCGGACCCAGGACCCCGGACCCATGACCCCGGACCCGTGACTCCGGACCCATGACCACGGACCCATGACCCCGGACCCATGACCCCGGACCCATGACCCCGGACCCATGACCCCGGACCCATGACCCCGGACCCATGACCCCGGACCCATGACCCCGGACCCATGACCCCAGACCCATGACCCCGGACCCATGACCCCGGACCCATGACCCCAGACTCATGACCCCAGACCCATGACCCCAGACCCATGACCCCAGACCCATGACCCCAGACCCATGACCCCAGACCCATGACCCCAGACCCATGACCCCAGACCCATGACCCCAGACCCATGACCCCAGACCCATGACCCCAGACCCATGACCCCAGACCCATGACCCCAGACCCATGACCCCAGACCCATGACCCCGGACCAATGACCCCGGACCCATGACCCCGGACCCATGACCCCGGACCCATGACCCCGGACCCATGACCACGGACCCATGACCCCGGACCCATTACCACGGACCCACGACCCCGGACCCACGACCCCGGACCCACGACCCCGGACCCACGACCCCGGACCCACGACCCCGGACCCACGACCCCGGACCCACGACCCCGGACCCACGACCCCGGACCCACGACCCCGGACCCACGACCCCGGACCCACGACCCCGGACCCACGACCCCGGACCCACGACCCCGGACCCACGACCCCGGACCCACGACCCCGGACCCACGACCCCGGACCCACGACCCCGGTCCCATGACAACGGACCCATGACACCGGACCCATGACCCCGGACCCATGACCCCGGACCCATGACCCCGGACCCGTGACCCCGGACCCGTGACCCCGGACCCGTGACTCCGGACCCGTGACTCCGGACCCATGACACCGGACCCATGACCCCGGACCCATGACCCCGGACCCGTGACCCCGGACCCGTGACCCCGGACCCGTGACCCCGGACCCGTGACCCCGGACCCGTGACTCCGGACCCATGACCACGGACCCAAGACCCCGGACCCAAGACCCCAGACCCATGACCCGAGACCCATGACCCCAGACCCATTACCCCAGACACATGACCCCGGAGACAGGACCACGGACCCATGACCCCGGACCCCGGACCCCGGAACCACAACCCCGGACCCAGGACCCCGGACACATGACCCCGGACCCATGACCCCGGACCCACGACCCCGGACCCACGACCCCGGACCCAAGACCCCAGACCCATTACCCCAGACACATGACCCCGGAGACAGGACCACGGACCCATGACCCCGGACCCAGGACCCCGGACCCAGGACTCCGGACCCATGACCCCGGACCCATGACCCCGGTCCCATGACCCCGGACCCAGGACCCCGGAACCACAACCCCGGACCCAGGACCCCGGACACATGACCCCGGACCCATGACCCCGGACCCGCGACCCCGGACCCACGACCCCGGACCCAAGACCCCAGACCCATGACCCGAGACCCATGACCCCAGACCCATTACCCCAGACACATGACCCCGGAGACAGGACCACGGACCCATGACCCCGGACCCAGGACCCCGGACCCAGGACCCCGGACCCATGACCCCGGACCCATGACCCCGGTCCCATGACCCCGGTCCCATGACAACGGACTCATGACACCGGACCCATGACCCCGGACCCATGACCCCGGACCCATGACCCCGTACCCATGACCCCGGACCCGTGACCCCGGACCCGTGACCCCGGACCCGTGACCCCGGACCCGTGACTCCGGACCCATGACCACGGACCCGTGACCCCGGACCCACGACCCCGGACCCACGACCCCGGACTCATGACCCCGGACCCATGACCCCGGACCCATGACCCCGGACCCAGGACCCCGGAACCACGACCCCGGACCCAGGACCCCGGACACATGACCCCGGACCCATGACCCCGGACCCACGACCCCGGACCCACGACCCCGGACCCACGACCCCCGACCCACGACCCCAGACCCACGACCCCAGACCCAAGACCCCAGACCCATGACCCCAGACCCATGACCCCAGACCCATGACCCCAGACCCATGACCCCAGACCCATGACCCCAGACCCATGACCCCAGACCCATGACCCCAGACCCATGACCCCAGACCCATGACCCCAGACCCATGACCCCAGACCCATGACCCCAGACACATGTCCCCAGACCCATGACCCCAGACCCATGACCCCAGACCCATGACCCCAGACCCATGGCCGCAGACCCATGACCCCAGACCCATGACCCCAGACCCATGACCCCGGACCCATGACCCCGGACCCATGACCCCGGACCCATGACCCCGGACCCATGACCCCGGACCCATGACCCCGGACCCATGACCCCGGACCCATGACCCCGGACCCATGACCCCGGACCCATGACCCCGGACCCATGACCCCGGACCCATGAACCCGGACCCATGACCCCGGACCCATGACCCCGGACCAATGACCCCGGACCCATGACCCCGGACCCATGACCCCAGACCCATGACCCCGGACCCATGACCCCAGACCCATGACCCCAGACCCATGACCCCAGACCCATGACCCCAGACCCATGACCCCAGACCCATGACCCCAGACCCATGACCCCAGACCCATGACCCCAGACCCATGACCCCAGACCCATGACCCCAGACCCATGACCCCAGACCCATGACCCCAGACCCATGACCCCAGACCCATGACCCCAGACCCATGACCCCAGACCCATGACCCCAGACCCATGACCCCAGACCCATGACCCCAGACCCATGACCCCAGACCCATGACCCCAGACCCATGACCCCAGACCCATGACCCCAGACCCATGACCCCAGACCCATGACCCCAGACCCATGACCCCAGACCCATGACCCCAGACCCATGACCCCAGACCCATGACCCCAGACCCATGACCCCAGACCCATGACCCCAGACCCATGACCCCAGACCCATGACCCCAGACCCATGACCCCAGGCCCATGACCCCAGACCCATGACCCCAGACCCATGACCCCAGACCCATGACCCCAGACCCATGACCCCAGACCCATGACCCCAGACCCATGACCCCGGACCCATGAACCCGGACCCATGACCCCGGACCCATGACCCCGGACCAATGACCCCGGACCCATGACCCCGGACCCATGACCCCAGACCCATGACCCCAGACCCATGACCCCAGACCCATGACCCCAGACCCATGACCCCAGACCCATGACCCCAGACCCATGACCCCAGACCCATGACCCCAGACCCATGACCCCAGACCCATGACCCCAGACCCATGACCCCAGACCCATGACCCCAGACCCATGACCCCAGACCCATGACCCCAGACCCATGACCCCAGACCCATGACCCCAGACCCATGACCCCAGACCCATGACCCCAGACCCATGACCCCAGACCCATGACCCCAGACCCATGACCCCAGACCCATGACCCCGGACACGTGACCCCGGACCCGTGACCCCGGACCCGTGACTCCGGACCCATGACCACGGACCCAAGACCCCGGACCCACGACCCCGGACCCACGACCCCGGACCCACGACCCCGGACCCACGACCCCGGACCCACGACCACGGACCCACGACCCCGGACCCACGACCCCGGACCCACGACCCCGGACCCACGACCCCGGACCCACGACCCCGGACCCACGACCCCGGACCCACGACCCCGGACCCACGACCCCGGACCCACGACCCCGGACCCACGACCCCGGACCCACGACCCCGGACCCACGACCCCGGACCCACGACCCCGGACCCACGACCCCGGACCCACGACCCCGGACCCACGACCCCGGACCCACGACCCCGGACCCACGACCCCGGACCCACGACCCCGGACCCACGACCCCGGTCCCATGACAACGGACCCATGACACCGGACCCATGACCCCGGACCCATGACCCCGGACCCGTGACACCGGACCCGTGACCCCGGACCCGTGACTCCGGACCCGTGACTCCGGACCCATGACACCGGACCCATGACCCCGGACCCATGACCCCGGACCCATGACCCCGGACCCGTGACCCCGGACCCGTGACCCCGGACCCGTGACCCCGGACCCGTGACTCCGGACCCATGACCACGGACCCAAGACCCCGGACCCACGACCCGGACACACGACCCCGGACCCATGACCCCGGACCCATGACCCCGGACCCATGACGCCGGACCCATGACCCCGGAACCAGGACCACGGACCCGTGACCCCGGACCCACGACCCCGGACCCACGACCCCGGACTCATGACCCCGGACCCATGACCCCGGACCCATGACCCCGGACCCAGGACCCCGGAACCACGACCCCGGACCCAGGACCCCGGACACATGACCCCGGACCCATGACCCCGGACCCACGACCCCGGACCCACGACCCCGGACCCACGACCCCCGACCCACGACCCCAGACCCACGACCCCAGACCCAAGACCCCAGACCCATGACCCCAGACCCATGACCCCAGACCCATGACCCCAGACCCATGACCCCAGACCCATGACCCCAGACCCATGACCCCAGACCCATGACCCCAGACCCATGACCCCAGACCCATGACCCCAGACCCATGAACCCAGACCCATGACCCCAGACCCATGACCCCAGACCCATGACCCCAGACCCATGACCCCAGACCCATGACCCCAGACCCATGACCCCAGACCCATGACCCCAGACCCATGACCCCAGACCCATGACCCCAGACCCATGACCCCAGACCCATGACCCCAGACCCATGACCCCAGACCCATGACCCCAGACCCATGACCCCAGACCCATGACCCCAGACCCATGACCCCAGACCCATGACCCCAGACCCATGACCCCAGACCCATGACCCCAGACCCATGACCCCAGACCCATGACCCCAGACCCATGACCCCAGACCCATGACCCCAGACCCATGACCCCAGACCCATGACCCCAGACCCATGACCCCAGACCCATGACCCCAGACCCATGACCCCAGACCCATGACCCCAGACCCATGACCCCAGACCCATGACCCCAGACCCATGACCCCAGACCCATGACCCCAGACCCATGACCCCAGACCCATGACCCCAGACCCATGACCCCAGACCCATGACCCCAGACCCATGACCCCAGACCCATGACCCCAGACCCATGACCCCAGACCCATGACCCCAGACCCATGACCCCAGACCCATGACCCCAGACCCATGACCCCAGACCCATGACCCCAGACCCATGACCCCAGACCCATGACCCCAGACCCATGACCCCAGACCCATGACCCCGGTCCCATGACCCCGGTCCCATGACAACGGACCCATGACACCGGACCCATGACCCCGGACCCATGACCCGGGACCCATGACCCCGGACCCATGACCCCGGACCCGTGACTCCGGACCCATGACCACGGACCCATGACTCCGGACCCACGACCCCGGACCCACGACCCCGGACCCATGACACCGGAACCATGACCCCGGACACATGACCCCGGACCGACGACCCCGCACCCACGACCCCGGTCCCACGACCCCGGACCCACGAACCCGGACCCACGACCCCAGACCCATGACAACGGACCCATGACCCCGGACCTATGACCCCGGACCCATGACCCCGGACCCATGACCCCGGACCCATGACCCCAGACCCATGACCCCAGACCCATGACCCCAGACCCATGACCCCAGACCCATGACCCCAGACCCATGACCCCAGACCCATGACCCCAGACCCATGACCCCAGACCCATGACCCCAGACCCATGACCCCAGACCCATGACCCCAGACCCATGACCCCAGACCCATGACCCCGGACCCATGACCCCGGACCCATGACCCCGGACCCATGACCCCGGACCCATGACCCCGGACCCATGACCCCGGACCCATGACCCCGGACCCATGACCCCGGACCCATGACCCCGGACCCAGGACCCCGGACCCAGGACCCCGGACCCAGGACCCCGGACCCACGACCCCGGACCGACGACCCCGCACCCACGACCCCGGACCCACGACCCCGGACCCACGACCCCGGACCCACGACCCCGGACCCACGACCCCGGACCCACGACCCCGGACCCACGACCCCGGACCCACGACCCCGGACCCACGACCCCGGACCCACGACCCCGGACCGACGACCCCGCACCCACGACCCCGGACCCATGACCCCGGACCCATGACCCCGGACCCATGACCCCGGTCCCATGACCCCGGTCCCATGACAACGGACCCATGACACCGGACCCATGACCCCGGACCCATGACCCGGGACCCATGACCCCGGACCCATGACCCCGGACCCGTGACTCCGGACCCATGACCACGGACCCATGACTCCGGACCCACGACCCCGGACCCACGACCCCGGACCCATGACACCGGAACCATGACCCCGGACACATGACACCGGACCGACGACCCCGCACCCACGACCCCGGACCCACGACCCCGGACCCACGAACCCGGACCCACGACCCCAGACCCATGACAACGGACCCATGACCCCGGACCTATGACCCCGGACCCATGACCCCGGACCCATGACCCCGGACCCATGACCCCAGACCCATGACCCCAGACCCATGACCCCAGACCCATGACCCCAGACCCATGACCCCAGACCCATGACCCCAGACCCATGACCCCAGACCCATGACCCCAGACCCATGACCCCAGACCCATGACCCCAGACCCATGACCCCAGACCCATGACCCCAGGCCCATGACCCCAGACCCATGACCCCGGACCCATGACCCCGGACCCATGACCCCGGACCCATGACCCCGGACCCATGACCCCGGACCCATGACCCCGGACCCATGACCCCGGACCCATGACCCCGGACCCAGGACCCCGGACCCAGGACACCGGACCCAGGACCCCGGACCCACGACCCCGGACCGACGACCCCGCACCCACGACCCCGGACCCACGACCCCGGACCCACGAACCAGGACCCACGACCCCAGACCCAAGACCCGAGACCCATGACCCCAGACCCATTACCCCAGACCCATGACCCCGGAGACAGGACCACGGACCCATGACCCCGGACCCAGGACCCCGCCCCCAGGACCCCGGACCCAGGACCCCGGACCCAGGACCCCGGACCCATGACCCCGGACCCATGACCCCGGTCCCATGACCCCGGTCCCATGACCCCGGTCCCATGACAACGGACCCATGACACCGGACCCATGACCCCGGACCCATGACCCCGGACCCATGACCCCGGACCCATGACCCCGGACCCATGACCCCGGACCCATGACCCCGGACCCATGACCCCGGACCCATGACCCCGGACACATGACCCCGGACCCATGACCCCGGACCCATGACACCGGACCTGTGACCCCGGACCCGTGACTCCGGACCCATGACCACGGACCCGTGACTCCGGACCCACGACCCCGGACCCACGACCCCGGACCCACGACCCCGGACCCACGACCCCGGACCCATGACACCGGACCCATGACCCCGGACACATGACCCCGGACCCAGGACCCCGGAACCACGACCCCGGACCCAGGACCCCAGACACATGACCCCGGACCCATGACCCCGGACCCACGACCCCGGACCCACGACCCCAGACCCATGACCCGAGACCCATGACACCAGACCCATTACCCCAGACCCATGACCCCGGAGACAGGACCACGGACCCATGACCCCGGACCCAGGACCCCGGACCCAGGACCCCGGACCCATGACCCCGGACCCGTGACTCCGGACCCATGACCACGGACCCATGACCCCGGACCCATGACCCCGGACCCATGACCCCGGACCCATGACCCCGGACCCATGACCCCGGACCCATGACCCCGGACCCATGACCCCGGACCCATGACCCCAGACCCATGACCCCAGACCCATGACCCCGGACCCATGACCCCAGACTCATGACCCCAGACCCATGACCCCAGACCCATGACCCCAGACCCATGACCCCAGACCCATGACCCCAGACCCATGACCCCAGACCCATGACCCCAGACCCATGACCCCAGACCCATGACCCCAGACCCATGACCCCAGACCCATGACCCCAGACCCATGACCCCAGACCCATGACCCCAGACCCATGACCCCAGACCCATGACCCCAGACCCATGACCCCAGACCCATGACCCCGGACCAATGACCCCGGACCCATGACCCCGGACCCATGACCCCGGACCCATGACCCCGGACCCATGACCACGGACCCATGACCCCGGACCCATTACCACGGACCCACGACCCCGGACCCACGACCCCGGACCCACGACCCCGGACCCACGACCCCGGACCCACGACCCCGGACCCACGACCCCGGACCCACGACCCCGGACCCACGACCCCGGACCCACGACCCCGGACCCACGACCCCGGACCCACGACCCCGGACCCACGACCCCGGACCCACGACCCCGGACCCACGACCCCGGACCCACGACCCCGGACCCACGACCCCGGACCCACGACCCCGGACCCACGACCCCGGACCCACGACCCCGGTCCCATGACAACGGACCCATGACACCGGACCCATGACCCCGGACCCATGACCCCGGACCCATGACCCCGGACCCGTGACCCCGGACCCGTGACCCCGGACCCGTGACTCCGGACCCGTGACTCCGGACCCATGACACCGGACCCATGACCCCGGACCCATGACCCCGGACCCGTGACCCCGGACCCGTGACCCCGGACCCGTGACCCCGGACCCGTGACCCCGGACCCGTGACCCCGGACCCGTGACTCCGGACCCATGACCACGGACCCAAGACCCCGGACCCAAGACCCCAGACCCATGACCCGAGACCCATGACCCCAGACCCATTACCCCAGACACATGACCCCGGAGACAGGACCACGGACCCATGACCCCGGACCCAGGACCCCGGAACCACAACCCCGGACCCAGGACCCCGGACACATGACCCCGGACCCATGACCCCGGACCCACGACCCCGGACCCACGACCCCGGACCCAAGACCCCAGACCCATTACCCCAGACACATGACCCCGGAGACAGGACCACGGACCCATGACCCCGGACCCAGGACCCCGGACCCAGGACTCCGGACCCATGACCCCGGACCCATGACCCCGGTCCCATGACCCCGGACCCAGGACCCCGGAACCACAACCCCGGACCCAGGACCCCGGACACATGACCCCGGACCCATGACCCCGGACCCGCGACCCCGGACCCACGACCCCGGACCCAAGACCCCAGACCCATGACCCGAGACCCATGACCCCAGACCCATTACCCCAGACACATGACCCCGGAGACAGGACCACGGACCCATGACCCCGGACCCAGGACCCCGGACCCAGTACCCCGGACCCATGACCCCGGACCCATGACCCCGGTCCCATGACCCCGGTCCCATGACAACGGACCCATGACACCGGACCCA
This sequence comes from Andrena hattorfiana, assembly GCA_944738655.2. Taxonomy (NCBI): domain Eukaryota; kingdom Metazoa; phylum Arthropoda; class Insecta; order Hymenoptera; family Andrenidae; genus Andrena; species Andrena hattorfiana. The sequence continues at coordinate 71,788,488 of OX122889.2, forward strand.
TGACCCCGGACCCATGACCCCGGACCCATGACCCCGTACCCATGACCCCGGACCCGTGACCCCGGACCCGTGACCCCGGACCCGTGACCCCGGACCCGTGACTCCGGACCCATGACCACGGACCCGTGACCCCGGACCCACGACCCCGGACCCACGACCCCGGACTCATGACCCCGGACCCATGACCCCGGACCCATGACCCCGGACCCAGGACCCCGGAACCACGACCCCGGACCCAGGACCCCGGACACATGACCCCGGACCCATGACCCCGGACCCACGACCCCGGACCCACGACCCCGGACCCACGACCCCCGACCCACGACCCCAGACCCACGACCCCGCACCCACGACCCCGGACCCATGACCCCGGACCCATGACCCCGGACCCATGACCCCAGACCCATGACCCCAGACCCATGACCCCAGACCCATGACCCCAGACCCATGACCCCAGACCCATGACCCCAGACACATGTCCCCAGACCCATGACCCCAGACCCATGACCCCAGACCCATGACCCCAGACCCATGGCCGCAGACCCATGACCCCAGACCCATGACCCCAGACCCATGACCCCAGACCCATGACCCCGGACCCATGACCCCGGACCCATGACCCCGGACCCATGACCCCGGACCCATGACCCCGGACCCATGACCCCGGACCCATGACCCCGGACCCATGACCCCGGACCCATGACCCCGGACCCATGACCCCGGACCCATGACCCCGGACCCATGACCCCGGACCCATGAACCCGGACCCATGACCCCGGACCCATGACCCCGGACCAATGACCCCGGACCCATGACCCCGGACCCATGACCCCAGACCCATGACCCCAGACCCATGACCCCAGACCCATGACCCCAGACCCATGACCCCAGACCCATGACCCCAGACCCATGACCCCAGACCCATGACCCCAGACCCATGACCCCAGACCCATGACCCCAGACCCATGACCCCAGACCCATGACCCCAGACCCATGACCCCAGACCCATGACCCCAGACCCATGACCCCAGACCCATGACCCCAGACCCATGACCCCAGACCCATGACCCCAGACCCATGACCCCAGACCCATGACCCCAGACCCATGACCCCAGACCCATGACCCCAGACCCATGACCCCAGACCCATGACCCCAGACCCATGACCCCAGACCCATGACCCCAGACCCATGACCCCAGACCCATGACCCCAGACCCATGACCCCAGACCCATGACCCCAGACCCATGACCCCAGACCCATGACCCCAGACCCATGACCCCAGACCCATGACCCCAGACCCATGACCCCAGACCCATGACCCCAGACCCATGACCCCAGACCCATGACCCCAGACCCATGACCCCAGACCCATGACCCCAGACCCATGACCCCAGACCCATGACCCCAGACCCATGACCCCAGGCCCATGACCCCAGACCCATGACCCCAGACCCATGACCCCAGACCCATGACCCCAGACCCATGACCCCAGACCCATGACCCCGGACCCATGAACCCGGACCCATGACCCCGGACCCATGACCCCGGACCAATGACCCCGGACCCATGACCCCGGACCCATGACCCCAGACCCATGACCCCAGACCCATGACCCCAGACCCATGACCCCAGACCCATGACCCCAGACCCATGACCCCAGACCCATGACCCCAGACCCATGACCCCAGACCCATGACCCCAGACCCATGACCCCAGACCCATGACCCCAGACCCATGACCCCAGACCCATGACCCCAGACCCATGACCCCAGACCCATGACCCCAGACCCATGACCCCAGACCCATGACCCCAGACCCATGACCCCAGACCCATGACCCCAGACCCATGACCCCAGACCCATGACCCCAGACCCATGACCCCAGACCCATGACCCCAGACCCATGACCCCAGACCCATGACCCCGGACACGTGACCCCGGACCCGTGACCCCGGACCCGTGACTCCGGACCCATGACCACGGACCCAAGACCCCGGACCCACGACCCCGGACCCACGACCCCGGACCCACGACCCCGGACCCACGACCCCGGACCCACGACCCCGGACCCACGACCACGGACCCACGACCCCGGACCCACGACCCCGGACCCACGACCCCGGACCCACGACCCCGGACCCACGACCCCGGACCCACGACCCCGGACCCACGACCCCGGACCCACGACCCCGGACCCACGACCCCGGACGCACGACCCCGGACCCACGACCCCGGACCCACGACCCCGGACCCACGACCCCGGACCCACGACCCCGGACCCACGACCCCGGACCCACGACCCCGGACCCACGACCCCGGACCCACGACCCCGGACCCACGACCCCGGACCCACGACCCCGGTCCCATGACAACGGACCCATGACACCGGACCCATGACCCCGGACCCATGACCCCGGACCCGTGACACCGGACCCGTGACCCCGGACCCGTGACTCCGGACCCGTGACTCCGGGCCCATGACACCGGACCCATGACCCCGGACCCATGACCCCGGACCCATGACCCCGGACCCGTGACCCCGGACCCGTGACCCCGGACCCGTGACCCCGGACCCGTGACTCCGGACCCATGACCACGGACCCAAGACCCCGGACCCACGACCCGGACACACGACCCCGGACCCATGACCCCGGACCCATGACCCCGGACCCATGACGCCGGACCCATGACCCCGGAACCAGGACCACGGACCCGTGACCCCGGACCCACGACCCCGGACCCACGACCCCGGACTCATGACCCCGGACCCATGACCCCGGACCCATGACCCCGGACCCAGGACCCCGGAACCACGACCCCGGACCCAGGACCCCGGACACATGACCCCGGACCCATGACCCCGGACCCACGACCCCGGACCCACGACCCCGGACCCACGACCCCCGACCCACGACCCCAGACCCACGACCCCAGACCCAAGACCCCAGACCCATGACCCCAGACCCATGACCCCAGACCCATGACCCCAGACCCATGACCCCAGACCCATGACCCCAGACCCATGACCCCAGACCCATGACCCCAGACCCATGACCCCAGACCCATGACCCCAGACCCATGACCCCAGACCCATGACCCCAGACCCATGACCCCAGACCCATGAACCCAGACCCATGACCCCAGACCCATGACCCCAGACCCATGACCCCAGACCCATGACCCCAGACCCATGACCCCAGACCCATGACCCCAGACCCATGACCCCAGACCCATGACCCCAGACCCATGACCCCAGACCCATGACCCCAGACCCATGACCCCAGACCCATGACCCCAGACCCATGACCCCAGACCCATGACCCCAGACCCATGACCCCAGACCCATGACCCCAGACCCATGACCCCAGACCCATGACCCCAGACCCATGACCCCAGACCCATGACCCCAGACCCATGACCCCAGACCCATGACCCCAGACCCATGACCCCAGACCCATGACCCCAGACCCATGACCCCAGACCCATGACCCCAGACCCATGACCCCAGACCCATGACCCCAGACCCATGACCCCAGACCCATGACCCCAGACCCATGACCCCAGACCCATGACCCCAGACCCATGACCCCAGACCCATGACCCCAGACCCATGACCCCAGACCCATGACCCCAGACCCATGACCCCAGACCCATGACCCCAGACCCATGACCCCAGACCCATGACCCCAGACCCATGACCCCAGACCCATGACCCCAGACCCATGACCCCAGACCCATGACCCCAGACCCATGACCCCAGACCCATGACCCCAGACCCATGACCCCAGACCCATGACCCCAGACCCATGACCCCAGACCCATGACCCCAGACCCATGACCCCAGACCCATGACCCCAGACCCATGACCCCAGACCCATGACCCCAGACCCATGACCCCAGACCCATGACCCCAGACCCATGACCCCAGACCCATGACCCCAGACCCATGACCCCAGACCCATGACCCCAGACCCATGACCCCAGACCCATGACCCCAGACCCATGACCCCAGACCCATGACCCCAGACCCATGACCCCAGACCCATGACCCCAGACCCATGACCCCAGACCCATGACCCCAGACCCATGACCCCAGACCCATGACCCCAGACCCATGACCCCAGACCCATGACCCCAGACCCATGACCCCAGACCCATGACCCCAGACCCATGACCCCAGACCCATGACCCCAGACCCATGACCCCAGACCCATGACCCCAGACCCATGACCCCAGACCCATGACCCCAGACCCATGACCCCAGACCCATGACCCCAGACCCATGACCCCAGACCCATGACCCCAGACCCATGACCCCAGACCCATGACCCCAGACCCATGACCCCAGACCCATGACCCCAGACCCATGACCCCAGACCCATGACCCCAGACCCATGACCCCAGACCCATGACCCCAGACCCATGACCCCAGACCCATGACCCCAGACCCATGACCCCAGACCCATGACCCCAGACCCATGACCCCAGACCCATGACCCCAGACCCATGACCCCAGACCCATGACCCCAGACCCATGACCCCAGACCCATGACCCCAGACCCATGACCCCAGACCCATGACCCCAGACCCATGACCCCAGACCCATGACCCCAGACCCATGACCCCAGACCCATGACCCCAGACCCATGACCCCAGACCCATGACCCCAGACCCATGACCCCAGACCCATGACCCCAGACCCATGACCCCAGACCCATGACCCCAGACCCATGACCCCAGACCCATGACCCCAGACCCATGACCCCAGACCCATGACCCCAGACCCATGACCCCAGACCCATGACCCCAGACCCATGACCCCAGACCCATGACCCCAGACCCATGACCCCAGACCCATGACCCCAGACCCATGACCCCAGACCCATGACCCCAGACCCATGACCCCAGACCCATGACCCCAGACCCATGACCCCAGACCCATGACCCCAGACCCATGACCCCAGACCCATGACCCCAGACCCATGACCCCAGACCCATGACCCCAGACCCATGACCCCAGACCCATGACCGCAGACCCATGACCCCAGACCCATGACCCCAGACCCATGACCCCAGACCCATGACCCCAGACCCATTACCCCAGACCCATGACCCCAGACCCATGACCCCAGACCCATGACCCCAGACCCATGACCCCAGACCCATGACCCCAGACCCATGACCCCAGACCCATGACCCCAGACCCATGACCCCAGACCCATGACCCCAGACCCATGACCCCAGACCCATGACCCCAGACCCATGACCCCAGACCCATGACCCCAGACCCATGACCCCAGACCCATGACCCCAGACCCATGACCCCAGACCCATGACCCCAGACCCATGACCCCAGACCCATGACCCCAGACCCATGACCCCAGACCCATGACCCCAGACCCATGACCCCAGACCCATGACCCCAGACCCATGACCCCAGACCCATGACCCCAGACCCATGACCCCAGACCCATGACCCCAGACCCATGACCCCGGACCCATGACACCGGACCCATGACACCGGACCCATGAACCCGGACCCATGACCCCGGACACATGACCCCGGACCCATGACCCCGGACCCATGACCCCGGACCCATGACCCCGGACACGTGACCCCGGACCCGTGACCCCGGACCCGTGACTCCGGACCCATGACCACGGACCCAAGACCCCGGACCCACGACCCGGACCCACGACCCCGGACCCATGACCCCGGACCCATGACCCCGGACCCACGACCCCGGAACCACAACCCCGGACCCAGGACCCCGGACACATGACCCCGGACCCATGACCCCGGACCCATGACCCCAGACCCATGACCCCAGACCCATGACCCCAGACCCATGACCCCAGACCCATGACCCCAGACCCATGACCCCAGACCCATGACCCCGGACACGTGACCCCGGACCCGTGACCCCGGACCCGTGACTCCGGACCCATGACCACGGACCCAAGACCCCGGACCCACGACCCCGGACCCACGACCCCGGACCCACGACCCCGGACCCACGACCCCGGACCCACGACCCCGGACCCACGACCACGGACCCACGACCCCGGACCCACGACCCCGGACCCACGACCCCGGACCCACGACCCCGGACCCACGACCCCGGACCCACGACCCCGGACCCACGACCCCGGACCCACGACCCCGGACCCACGACCCCGGACCCACGACCCCGGACCCACGACACCGGACCCACGACCCCGGACCCACGACCCCGGACCCACGACCCCGGACCCACGACCCCGGACCCACGACCCCGGACCCACGACCCCGGACCCACGACCCCGGACCCACGACCCCGGTCCCATGACAACGGACCCATGACACCGGACCCATGACCCCGGACCCATGACCCCGGACCCGTGACACCGGACCCGTGACCCCGGACCCGTGACTCCGGACCCGTGACTCCGGACCCATGACACCGGACCCATGACCCCGGACCCATGACCCCGGACCCATGACCCCGGACCCGTGACCCCGGACCCGTGACCCCGGACCCGTGACCCCGGACCCGTGACTCCGGACCCATGACCACGGACCCAAGACCCCGGACCCACGACCCGGACACACGACCCCGGACCCATGACCCCGGACCCATGACCCCGGACCCATGACGCCGGACCCATGACCCCGGAACCAGGACCACGGACCCGTGACCCCGGACCCACGACCCCGGACCCACGACCCCGGACTCATGACCCCGGACCCATGACCCCGGACCCATGACCCCGGACCCAGGACCCCGGAACCACGACCCCGGACCCAGGACCCCGGACACATGACCCCGGACCCATGACCCCGGACCCACGACCCCGGACCCACGACCCCGGACCCACGACCCCGGACCCACGACCCCCGACCCACGACCCCAGACCCACGACCCCAGACCCAAGACCCCAGACCCATGACCCCAGACCCATGACCCCAGACCCATGACCCCAGACCCATGACCCCAGACCCATGACCCCAGACCCATGACCCCAGACCCATGACCCCAGACCCATGACCCCAGACCCATGACCCCAGACCCATGAACCCAGACCCATGACCCCAGACCCATGACCCCAGACCCATGACCCCAGACCCATGACCCCAGACGCATGACCCCAGACCCATGACCCCAGACCCATGACCCCAGACCCATGACCCCAGACCCATGACCCCAGACCCATGACCCCAGACCCATGACCCCAGACCCATGACCCCAGACCCATGACCCCAGACCCATGACCCCAGACCCATGACCCCAGACCCATGACCCCAGACCCATGACCCCAGACCCATGACCCCAGACCCATGACCCCAGACCCATGACCCCAGACCCATGACCCCAGACCCATGACCCCAGACCCATGACCCCAGACCCATGACCCCAGACCCATGACCCCAGACCCATGACCCCAGACCCATGACCCCAGACCCATGACCCCAGACCCATGACCCCAGACCCATGACCCCAGACCCATGACCCCAGACCCATGACCCCAGACCCATGACCCCAGACCCATGACCCCAGACCCATGACCCCAGACCCATGACCCCAGACCCATGACCCCAGACCCATGACCCCAGACCCATGACCGCAGACCCATGACCCCAGACCCATGACCCCAGACCCATGACCCCAGACCCATGACCCCAGACCCATTACCCCAGACCCATGACCCCAGACCCATGACCCCAGACCCATGACCCCAGACCCATGACCCCAGACCCATGACCCCAGACCCATGACCCCAGACCCATGACCCCAGACCCATGACCCCAGACCCATGACCCCAGACCCATGACCCCAGACCCATGACCCCAGACCCATGACCCCAGACCCATGACCCCAGACCCATGACCCCAGACCCATGACCCCAGACCCATGACCCCAGACCCATGACCCCAGACCCATGACCCCAGACCCATGACCCCAGACCCATGACCCCAGACCCATGACCCCAGACCCATGACCCCAGACCCATGACCCCAGACCCATGACCCCAGACCCATGACCCCAGACCCATGACCCCAGACCCATGACCCCAGACCCATGACCCCGGACCCATGACACCGGACCCATGACACCGGACCCATGAACCCGGACCCATGACCCCGGACACATGACCCCGGACCCATGACCCCGGACCCATGACCCCGGACCCATGACCCCGGACACGTGACCCCGGACCCGTGACCCCGGACCCGTGACTCCGGACCCATGACCACGGACCCAAGACCCCGGACCCACGACCCGGACCCACGACCCCGGACCCATGACCCCGGACCCATGACCCCGGACCCACGACCCCGGAACCACAACCCCGGACCCAGGACCCCGGACACATGACCCCGGACCCATGACCCCGGACCCATGACCCCAGACCCATGACCCCAGACCCATGACCCCAGACCCATGACCCCAGACCCATGACCCCAGACCCATGACCCCAGACCCATGACCCCGGACACGTGACCCCGGACCCGTGACCCCGGACCCGTGACTCCGGACCCATGACCACGGACCCAAGACCCCGGACCCACGACCCCGGACCCACGACCCCGGACCCACGACCCCGGACCCACGACCCCGGACCCACGACCCCGGACCCACGACCACGGACCCACGACCCCGGACCCACGACCCCGGACCCACGACCCCGGACCCACGACCCCGGACCCACGACCCCGGACCCACGACCCCGGACCCACGAACCCGGACCCACGACCCCGGACCCACGACCCCGGACCCACGACCCCGGACCCACGACACCGGACCCACGACCCCGGACCCACGACCCCGGACCCACGACCCCGGACCCACGACCCCGGACCCACGACCCCGGACCCACGACCCCGGACCCACGACCCCGGACCCACGACCCCGGTCCCATGACAACGGACCCATGACACCGGACCCATGACCCCGGACCCATGACCCCGGACCCGTGACACCGGACCCGTGACCCCGGACCCGTGACTCCGGACCCGTGACTCCGGACCCATGACACCGGACCCATGACCCCGGACCCATGACCCCGGACCCATGACCCCGGACCCGTGACCCCGGACCCGTGACCCCGGACCCGTGACCCCGGACCCGTGACTCCGGACCCATGACCACGGACCCAAGACCCCGGACCCACGACCCGGACACACGACCCCGGACCCATGACCCCGGACCCATGACCCCGGACCCATGACGCCGGACCCATGACCCCGGAACCAGGACCACGGACCCGTGACCCCGGACCCACGACCCCGGACCCACGACCCCGGACTCATGACCCCGGACCCATGACCCCGGACCCATGACCCCGGACCCAGGACCCCGGAACCACGACCCCGGACCCAGGACCCCGGACACATGACCCCGGACCCATGACCCCGGACCCACGACCCCGGACCCACGACCCCGGACCCACGACCCCGGACCCACGACCCCCGACCCACGACCCCAGACCCACGACCCCAGACCCAAGACCCCAGACCCATGACCCCAGACCCATGACCCCAGACCCATGACCCCAGACCCATGACCCCAGACCCATGACCCCAGACCCATGACCCCAGACCCATGACCCCAGACCCATGACCCCAGACCCATGACCCCAGACCCATGACCCCAGACCCATGACCCCAGACCCATGACCCCAGACCCATGACCCCAGACCCATGACCCCAGACCCATGACCCCAGACCCATGACCCCAGACCCATGACCCCAGACCCATGACCCCAGACCCATGACCCCAGACCCATGACCCCAGACCCATGACCCCAGACCCATGACCCCAGACCCATGACCCCAGACCCATGACCCCAGACCCATGACCCCGGACCCATGACACCGGACCCATGACACCGGACCCATGAACCCGGACCCATGACCCCGGACACATGACCCCGGACCCATGACCCCGGACCCATGACCCCGGACCCATGACCCCGGACACGTGACCCCGGACCCGTGACCCCGGACCCGTGACTCCGGACCCATGACCACGGACCCAAGACCCCGGACCCACGACCCGGACCCACGACCCCGGACCCATGACCCCGGACCCATGACCCCGGACCCACGACCCCGGAACCACAACCCCGGACCCAGGACCCCGGACACATGACCCCGGACCCATGACCCCGGACCCATGACCCCAGACCCATGACCCCAGACCCATGACCCCAGACCCATGACCCCAGACCCATGACCCCAGACCCATGACCCCAGACCCATGACCCCGGACACGTGACCCCGGACCCGTGACCCCGGACCCGTGACTCCGGACCCATGACCACGGACCCAAGACCCCGGACCCACGACCCCGGACCCACGACCCCGGACCCACGACCCCGGACCCACGACCCCGGACCCACGACCCCGGACCCACGACCACGGACCCACGACCCCGGACCCACGACCCCGGACCCACGACCCCGGACCCACGACCCCGGACCCACGACCCCGGACCCACGACCCCGGACCCACGACCCCGGACCCACGACCCCGGACCCACGACCCCGGACCCACGACCCCGGACCCACGACACCGGACCCACGACCCCGGACCCACGACCCCGGACCCACGACCCCGGACCCACGACCCCGGACCCACGACCCCGGACCCACGACCCCGGACCCACGACCCCGGACCCACGACCCCGGTCCCATGACAACGGACCCATGACACCGGACCCATGACCCCGGACCCATGACCCCGGACCCGTGACACCGGACCCGTGACCCCGGACCCGTGACTCCGGACCCGTGACTCCGGACCCATGACACCGGACCCATGACCCCGGACCCATGACCCCGGACCCATGACCCCGGACCCGTGACCCCGGACCCGTGACCCCGGACCCGTGACCCCGGACCCGTGACTCCGGACCCATGACCACGGACCCAAGACCCCGGACCCACGACCCGGACACACGACCCCGGACCCATGACCCCGGACCCATGACCCCGGACCCATGACGCCGGACCCATGACCCCGGAACCAGGACCACGGACCCGTGACCCCGGACCCACGACCCCGGACCCACGACCCCGGACTCATGACCCCGGACCCATGACCCCGGACCCATGACCCCGGACCCAGGACCCCGGAACCACGACCCCGGACCCAGGACCCCGGACACATGACCCCGGACCCATGACCCCGGACCCACGACCCCGGACCCACGACCCCGGACCCACGACCCCGGACCCACGACCCCCGACCCACGACCCCAGACCCACGACCCCAGACCCAAGACCCCAGACCCATGACCCCAGACCCATGACCCCAGACCCATGACCCCAGACCCATGACCCCAGACCCATGACCCCAGACCCATGACCCCAGACCCATGACCCCAGACCCATGACCCCAGACCCATGACCCCAGACCCATGAACCCAGACCCATGACCCCAGACCCATGACCCCAGACCCATGACCCCAGACCCATGACCCCAGACGCATGACCCCAGACCCATGACCCCAGACCCATGACCCCAGACCCATGACCCCAGACCCATGACCCCAGACCCATGACCCCAGACCCATGACCCCAGACCCATGACCCCAGACCCATGACCCCAGACCCATGACCCCAGACCCATGACCCCAGACCCATGACCCCAGACCCATGACCCCAGACCCATGACCCCAGACCCATGACCCCAGACCCATGACCCCAGACCCATGACCCCAGACCCATGACCCCAGACCCATGACCCCAGACCCATGACCCCAGACCCATGACCCCAGACCCATGACCCCAGACCCATGACCCCAGACCCATGACCCCAGACCCATGACCCCAGACCCATGACCCCAGACCCATGACCCCAGACCCATGACCCCAGACCCATGACCCCAGACCCATGACCCCAGACCCATGACCCCAGACCCATGACCCCAGACCCATGACCCCAGACCCATGACCGCAGACCCATGACCCCAGACCCATGACCCCAGACCCATGACCCCAGACCCATGACCCCAGACCCATTACCCCAGACCCATGACCCCAGACCCATGACCCCAGACCCATGACCCCAGACCCATGACCCCAGACCCATGACCCCAGACCCATGACCCCAGACCCATGACCCCAGACCCATGACCCCAGACCCATGACCCCAGACCCATGACCCCAGACCCATGACCCCAGACCCATGACCCCAGACCCATGACCCCAGACCCATGACCCCAGACCCATGACCCCAGACCCATGACCCCAGACCCATGACCCCAGACCCATGACCCCAGACCCATGACCCCAGACCCATGACCCCAGACCCATGACCCCAGACCCATGACCCCAGACCCATGACCCCAGACCCATGACCCCAGACCCATGACCCCAGACCCATGACCCCAGACCCATGACCCCAGACCCATGACCCCGGACCCATGACACCGGACCCATGACACCGGACCCATGAACCCGGACCCATGACCCCGGACACATGACCCCGGACCCATGACCCCGGACCCATGACCCCGGACCCATGACCCCGGACACGTGACCCCGGACCCGTGACCCCGGACCCGTGACTCCGGACCCATGACCACGGACCCAAGACCCCGGACCCACGACCCGGACCCACGACCCCGGACCCATGACCCCGGACCCATGACCCCGGACCCACGACCCCGGAACCACAACCCCGGACCCAGGACCCCGGACACATGACCCCGGACCCATGACCCCGGACCCATGACCCCAGACCCATGACCCCAGACCCATGACCCCAGACCCATGACCCCAGACCCATGACCCCAGACCCATGACCCCAGACCCATGACCCCGGACACGTGACCCCGGACCCGTGACCCCGGACCCGTGACTCCGGACCCATGACCACGGACCCAAGACCCCGGACCCACGACCCCGGACCCACGACCCCGGACCCACGACCCCGGACCCACGACCCCGGACCCACGACCCCGGACCCACGACCACGGACCCACGACCCCGGACCCACGACCCCGGACCCACGACCCCGGACCCACGACCCCGGACCCACGACCCCGGACCCACGACCCCGGACCCACGAACCCGGACCCACGACCCCGGACCCACGACCCCGGACCCACGACCCCGGACCCACGACACCGGACCCACGACCCCGGACCCACGACCCCGGACCCACGACCCCGGACCCACGACCCCGGACCCACGACCCCGGACCCACGACCCCGGACCCACGACCCCGGACCCACGACCCCGGTCCCATGACAACGGACCCATGACACCGGACCCATGACCCCGGACCCATGACCCCGGACCCGTGACACCGGACCCGTGACCCCGGACCCGTGACTCCGGACCCGTGACTCCGGACCCATGACACCGGACCCATGACCCCGGACCCATGACCCCGGACCCATGACCCCGGACCCGTGACCCCGGACCCGTGACCCCGGACCCGTGACCCCGGACCCGTGACTCCGGACCCATGACCACGGACCCAAGACCCCGGACCCACGACCCGGACACACGACCCCGGACCCATGACCCCGGACCCATGACCCCGGACCCATGACGCCGGACCCATGACCCCGGAACCAGGACCACGGACCCGTGACCCCGGACCCACGACCCCGGACCCACGACCCCGGACTCATGACCCCGGACCCATGACCCCGGACCCATGACCCCGGACCCAGGACCCCGGAACCACGACCCCGGACCCAGGACCCCGGACACATGACCCCGGACCCATGACCCCGGACCCACGACCCCGGACCCACGACCCCGGACCCACGACCCCGGACCCACGACCCCCGACCCACGACCCCAGACCCACGACCCCAGACCCAAGACCCCAGACCCATGACCCCAGACCCATGACCCCAGACCCATGACCCCAGACCCATGACCCCAGACCCATGACCCCAGACCCATGACCCCAGACCCATGACCCCAGACCCATGACCCCAGACCCATGACCCCAGACCCATGAACCCAGACCCATGACCCCAGACCCATGACCCCAGACCCATGACCCCAGACCCATGACCCCAGACCCATGACCCCAGACCCATGACCCCAGACCCATGACCCCAGACCCATGACCCCAGACCCATGACCCCAGACCCATGACCCCAGACCCATGACCCCAGACCCATGACCCCAGACCCATGACCCCAGACCCATGACCCCAGACCCATGACCCCAGACCCATGACCCCAGACCCATGACCCCAGACCCATGACCCCAGACCCATGACCCCAGACCCATGACCCCAGACCCATGACCCCAGACCCATGACCCCAGACCCATGACCCCAGACCCATGACCCCAGACCCATGACCCCAGACCCATGACCCCAGACCCATGACCCCAGACCCATGACCCCAGACCCATGACCCCAGACCCATGACCCCAGACCCATGACCCCAGACCCATGACCCCAGACCCATGACCCCAGACCCATGACCCCAGACCCATGACCCCAGACCCATGACCCCAGACCCATGACCCCAGACCCATGACCCCAGACCCATGACCCCAGACCCATGACCCCAGACCCATGACCCCAGACCCATGACCCCAGACCCATGACCCCAGACCCATGACCCCAGACCCATGACCCCAGACCCATGACCCCAGACCCATGACCCCAGACCCATGACCCCAGACCCATGACCCCAGACCCATGACCCCAGACCCATGACCCCAGACCCATGACCCCAGACCCATGACCCCAGACCCATGACCCCAGACCCATGACCCCAGACCCATGACCCCAGACCCATGACCCCAGACCCATGACCCCAGACCCATGACCCCAGACCCATGACCCCAGACCCATGACCCCAGACCCATGACCCCAGACCCATGACCCCAGACCCATGACCCCAGACCCATGACCCCAGACCCATGACCCCAGACCCATGACCCCAGACCCATGACCCCAGACCCATGACCCCAGACCCATGACCCCAGACCCATGACCCCAGACCCATGACCCCAGACCCATGACCCCAGACCCATGACCCCAGACCCATGACCCCAGACCCATGACCCCAGACCCATGACCCCAGACCCATGACCCCAGACCCATGACCCCAGACCCATGACCCCAGACCCATGACCCCAGACCCATGACCCCAGACCCATGACCCCAGACCCATGACCCCAGACCCATGACCCCAGACCCATGACCCCAGACCCATGACCCCAGACCCATGACCCCAGACCCATGACCCCAGACCCATGACCCCAGACCCATGACCCCAGACCCATGACCCCAGACCCATGACCCCGGACCCATGACCCCGGACCCAGGACCCCGGACCCACGACCCCGGACCCACGACCCCGGTACCCACGACCCCGGACCCACGACCCCGGACCCACGACCCCGGACCCACGACCCCGGACCCACGACCCCGGACCCACGACCCCGGACCCACGACCCCGGACCCATGACCCCAGACCCATGACCCCAGACCCATGACCCCAGACCCATGACCCCAGAACCCATGACCCCCAGACCCATGACCCCAGACCCATGACCCCAGACCCATGACCCCAGACCCATGACCCCAGACCCATGACCCCAGACCCATGACCACAGACCCATGACCCCAGACCCATGACCCCAGACCCATGACCCCAGACCCATGACCCCAGACCCATGACCCCAGACCCATGACCCCAGACCCATGACCCCAGACCCATGACCCCAGACCCATGACCCCAGACCCATGACCCCAGACCCATGACCCCAGACCCATGACCCCAGACCATGACCCCAGACCCATGACCCCAGACCCAAGGACCCCAGACCCATGACCCCAGACCCATGACCCCCAGACCCATGACCCCAGACCCATGACCCCAGACCCATGACCCCAGACCCATGACCCCAGACCCATGACCCCAGACCCATGACCCCAGACCCATGACCCCAGACCCATGACCCCAGACCCATGACCCCAGACCCATGACCCCAGACCCATGACCCCAGACCCATGACCCCAGACCCATGACCCCAGACCCATGACCCCCAGACCCATGACCCCAGACCCATGACCCCAGACCCATGACCCCAGACCCATGACCCCAGACCCATGACCCCAGACCCATGACCCCAGACCCATGACCCCAGACCCATGACCCCAGACCCATGACCCCAGACCCATGACCCCAGACCCATGACCCCAGACCCATGACCCCAGACCCATGACCCCAGACCCATGACCCCAGACCCATGACCCCAGACCCATGACCCCAGACCCATGACCCCAGACCCATGACCCCAGACCCATGACCCCAGACCCATGACCCCAGACCCATGACCCCAGACCCATGACCCCAGACCCATGACCCCAGACCCATGACCCCAGACCCATGACCCCAGACCCATGACCCCAGACCCATGACCCCAGACCCATGACCCCAGACCCATGACCCCAGACCCATGACCCCAGACCCATGACCCCAGACCCATGACCCCAGACCCATGACCCCAGACCCATGACCCCAGACCCATGACCCCAGACCCATGACCCCAGACCCATGACCCCAGACCCATGACCCCAGACCCATGACCCCAGACCCATGACCCCAGACCCATGACCCCAGACCCATGACCCCAGACCCATGACCCCAGACCCATGACCCCAGACCCATGACCCCAGACCCATGACCCCAGACCCATGACCCCAGACCCATGACCCCAGACACATGACCCCAGACCCATGACCCCAGACCCATGACCCCAGACGCATGACCCCAGACCCATGACCCCAGACCCATGACCCCAGACCCATGACCCCAGACCCATGACCCCAGACCCATGACCCCAGACCCATGACCCCAGACCCATGACCCCAGACCCATGACCCCGGACACGTGACCCCGGACCCGTGACCCCGGACCCGTGACTCCGGACCCATGACCCCAGACCCATGACCCCAGACCCATGACCCCAGACCCATGACCCCAGACCCATGACCCCAGACCCATGACCCCAGACCCATGACCCCAGACCCATGACCCCAGACCCATGACCCCAGACACATGACCCCAGACACATGACCCCAGACCCATGACCCCAGACCCATGACCCCAGACCCATGACCCCAGACCCATGACCCCAGACCCATGACCCCAGACCCATGACCCCAGACCCATGACCCCAGACCCATGACCCCAGACCCATGACCCCAGACCCATGACCCCAGACCCATGACCCCAGACCCATGACCCCAGACCCATGACCCCAGACCCATGACCCCAGACCCATGACCCCAGACCCATGACCCCAGACCCATGACCCCGGACACGTGACCCCGGACCCGTGACCCCGGACCCGTGACTCCGGACCCATGACCCCAGACCCATGACCCCAGACCCATGACCCCAGACCCATGACCCCAGACCCATGACCCCAGACCCATGACCCCAGACCCATGACCCCAGACCCATGACCCCAGACCCATGACCCCAGACCCATGACCCCAGACCCATGACCCCAGACCCATGACCCCAGACCCATGACCCCAGACCCATGACCCCAGACCCATGACCCCAGACCCATGACCCCAGACCCATGACCCCAGACCCATGACCCCAGACCCATGACCCCAGACCCATGACCCCAGACCCATGACCCCAGACCCATGACCCCAGACCCATGACCCCAGACCCATGACCCCAGACCCATGACCCCAGACCCATGACCCCAGACCCATGACCCCAGACCCATGACCCCAGACCCATGACCCCAGACCCATGACCCCAGACCCATGACCCCAGACCCATGACCCCAGACCCATGACCCCAGACCCATGACCCCGGACCCATGACACCGGACCCATGACACCGGACCCATGAACCCGGACCCATGACCCCGGACACATGACCCCGGACCCATGACCCCGGACCCATGACCCCGGACCCGTGACCCCGGACACGCGACCCCGGACCCACGACCCCGGACCCACGACCCCGGACCCACGACCCCGGACCCACGACCCCGGACCCACGACCCCGGACCCACGACCCCGGACCCACGACCCCGGACCCACGACCCCGGACCCACGACCCCGGACCCACGACCCCGGACCCACGACCCCGGACCCACGACCCCGGACCCACGACCCCGGACCCACGACCCCGGACCCACGACCCCGGACCCACGACCCCGGTCCCATGACAACGGACCCATGACCCCAGACCCATGACCCCGGACCCATGACCCCGGACCCATGACCCCGGACCCGTGACACCGGACCCGTGACCCCGGACCCGTGACTCCGGACCCGTGACTCCGGACCCATGACACCGGACCCATGACCCCGGACCCATGACCCCGGACCCATGACCCCGGACCCGTGACCCCGGACCCGTGACCCCGGACCCATGACTACGGACCCATGACCACGGACCCAAGACCCCGGACCCACGACCCGGACCCACGACCCCGGACCCATGACCCCGGACCCATGACCCCGGACCCATGACCCCGGACCCATGACCCCGGACCCATGACCCCGGACCCATGACCCCGGACCCAGGACCCCGGAACCACAACCCCGGACCCAGGACCCCGGACACATGACCCCGGACCCATGACCCCGGACCCACGACCCCGGACCCACGACCCCGGACCCAAGACCCCAGACCCATGACCCGAGACCCATGACCCCAGACCCATTACCGCAGACACATGACCCCGGAGACAGGACCACGGACCCATGACCCCGGACCCAGGACCCCGGACCCATGACCCCGGACCCATGACCCCGGTCCCATGACCCCGGTCCCATGACAACGGACCCATGACACCGGACCCATGACCCCGGACCCATGACCCCGGACCCATGACCCCGGACCCATGACCCCGGACCCGTGACCCCGGACCCGTGACCCCGGACCCATGACTACGGACCCATGACCACGGACCCAAGACCCCGGACCCACGACCCGGACCCACGACCCCGGACCCATGACCCCGGACCCATGACCCCGGACCCATGACCCCAGACCCATGACCCCAGACCCATGACCCCAGACCCATGACCCCAGACCCATGACCCCAGACCCATGACCCCAGACCCATGACCCCAGACCCATGACCCCAGACCCATGACCCCGGACACGTGACCCCGGACCCGTGACCCCGGACCCGTGACTCCGGACCCATGACCACGGACCCAAGACCCCGGACCCACGACCCGGACCCACGACCCCGGACCCATGACCACGGACCCATGACCCCGGACCCACGACCCCAGACCCATGACCCCAGACCCATGACCCCAGACCCATGACCCCAGACCCATGACCCCAGACCCATGACCCCAGACCCATGACCCCAGACCCATGACCCCAGACCCATGACCCCAGACCCATGACCCCAGACCCATGACCCCAGACCCATGACCCCAGACCCATGACCCCAGACCCATGACCCCAGACCCATGACCCCAGACCCATGACCCCAGACCCATGACCCCAGACCCATGACCCCAGACCCATGACCCCAGACCCATGACCCCAGACCCATGACCCCAGAACCATGACCCCAGACCCATGACCCCAGACCCATGACCCCAGACCCATGACCCCAGACCCATGACCCCAGACCCATGACCCCAGACCCATGACACCGGACCCATGACCCCGGACCCATGACCCCGGACCCATGACCCCGGACCCATGACCCCGGACACGTGACCCCGGACCCGTGACCCCGGACCCGTGACTCCGGACCCATGACCACGGACCCATGACCCCGGACCCACGACCCCGGAACCACAACCCCGGACCCAGGACCCCGGACACATGACCCCGGACCCATGACCCCGGACCCATGACCCCAGACCCATGACCCCAGACCCATGACCCCAGACCCATGACCCCAGACCCATGACCCCAGACCCATGACCCCAGACCCATGACCCCAGACCCATGACCCCAGACCCATGACCCCAGACCCATGACCCCAGACCCATGACCCCAGACACATGACCCCAGACCCATGACCCCAGACCCATGACCCCAGACCCATGACCCCAGACCCATGACCCCAGACCCATGACCCCAGACCCATGACCCCAGACCCATGACCCCAGACCCATGACCCCAGACCCATGACCCCAGACCCATGACCCCAGACCCATGACCCCAGACCAATGACCCCGGACACATGACCCCGGACCCATGACCCCGGACCCATGACCACGGACCCATGACCCCGGACCCATTACCACGGACCCATGACCCCGGACCCACGACCCCGGACCCACGACCCCGGACCCACGACCCCGGACCCACGACCCCGGACCCACGACCCCGGACCCACGACCCCGGACCCACGACCCCGGACCCACGACCCCGGACCCACGACCCCAGACCCACGACCCCAGACCCACGACCCCAGACCCTCGACCCCAGACCCACGACCCCAGACCCACGACCCCAGACTCACGACCCCAGACCCATGACCCCAGACCCATGACCCCGGACCCACGACCCCGGACCCACGACCCCGGACCCACGACCCCGGACCCACGACCCCGGAACCACAACCCCGGACCCAGGACCCCGGACACATGACCCCGGACCCATGACCCCGGACCCACGACCCCGGACCCACGACCCCGGACCCAAGACCCCAGACCCATGACCCGAGACCCATGACCCCAGACCCATTACCCCAGACACATGACCCCGGAGACAGGACCACGGACCCATGACCCCGGACCCAGGACCCCGGACCCATGACCCCGGACCCATGACCCCGGTCCCATGACCCCGGTCCCATGACAACGGACCCATGACACCGGACCCATGACCCCGGACCCATGACCCCGTACCCATGACCCCGGACCCGTGACCCCGGACCCGTGACCCCGGACCCGTGACCCAGGACCCGTGACTCCGGACCCATGACCACGGACCCGTGACCCCGGACCCACGACCCCGGACCCATGACCCCGGACCCATGACCCCGGACCCATGACCCCGGACCCAGGACCCCGGAACCACGACCCCGGACCCAGGACCCCGGACACATGACCCCGGACCCATGACCCCGGACCCACGACCCCGGACCCACGACCCCGGACCCACGACCCCCGACCCACGACCCCAGACCCACGACCCCAGACCCAAGACCCCAGACCCATGACCCCAGACCCATGACCCCAGACCCATGACCCCAGACTCATGACCCCAGACCCATGACCCCAGACCCATGACCCCAGACCCATGACCCCAGACCCATGACCCCAGACCCATGACCCCAGACCCATGACCCCAGACCCATGACCCCAGACCCATGACCCCAGACCCATGACCCCAGACCCATGACCCCAGACCCATGACCCCAGACCCATGACCCCAGACCCATGACCCCAGACCCATGACCCCAGACCCATGACCCCAGACCCATGACCCCAGACCCATGACCCCAGACCCATGACCCCAGACCCATGACCCCAGACCCATGACCCCAGACCCATGACCCCAGACCCATGACCCCAGACCCATGACCCCAGACCCATGACCCCAGACCCATGACCCCAGACCCATGACCCCAGACCCATGACCCCAGACCCATGACCCCAGACCCATGACCCCAGACCCATGACCCCAGACCCATGACCCCAGACCCATGACCCCAGACCCATGACCCCGGACCCAGGACCCCGGACCCACGACCCCGGACCCACGACCCCGGACCCACGACCCCGGACCCACGACCCCGGACCCACGACCCCGGACCCACGACCCCGGACCCACGACCCCGGACCCACGACCCCGGACCCACGACCCCAGACCCATGACCCCAGACCCATGACCCCAGACCCATGACCCCAGACCCATGACCCCAGACCCATGACCCCAGACCCATGACCCCAGACCCATGACCCCAGACCCATGACCCCAGACCCATGACCCCAGACCCATGACCCCAGACCCATGACCACAGACCCATGACCCCAGACCCATGACCCCAGACCCATGACCCCAGACCCATGACCCCAGACCCATGACCCCAGACCCATGACCCCAGACCCATGACCCCAGACCCATGACCCCAGACCCATGACCCCGGACCCAGGACCCCGGACCCACGACCCCGGACCCACGACCCCGGACCCACGACCCCGGACCCACGACCCCGGTCCCATGACCCCGGTCCCACGACCCCGGACCCATGACCCCGGACCCATGACCCCGGACCCGTGACCCCGGACCCGTGACCCCGGACCCGTGACCCCGGACCCATGACTCCGGACCCACGACCCCGGACCCACGACCCCGGACCCACGACCCGTACCCACGACCCCGGACCCATGACCCCGGACCCATGACCCCGGACCCATGACCCCGGACCCATGACCCCGGACCCATGACCCCGGACCCAGGACCCCGGAACCACAACCCCGGACCCAGGACCCCGGACACATGACCCCGGACCCATGACCCCGGACCCACGACCCCGGACCCACGACCCCGGACCCAAGACCCCAGACCCATGACCCGAGACCCATGACCCCAGACCCATTACCCCAGACACATGACCCCGGAGACAGGACCACGGACCCATGACCCCGGACCCAGGACCCCGGACCCATGACCCCGGACCCATGACCCCGGTCCCATGACCCCGGTCCCATGACAACGGACCCATGACACCGGACCCATGACCCCGGACCCATGACCCCGTACCCATGACCCCGGACCCGTGACCCCGGACCCGTGACCCCGGACCCGTGACCCCGGACCCGTGACTCCGGACCCATGACCACGGACCCGTGACCCCGGACCCACGACCCCGGACCCATGACCCTGGGCCCATGACCCCGGACCCATGACCCCGGACCCATGACCCCGGACCCAGGACCCCGGAACCACGACCCCGGACCCAGGACCCCGGACCCAGGACCCCAGACACATGACCCCGGACCCATGACCCCGGACCCACGACCCCGGACCCACGACCCCCGACCCACGACCCCAGACCCACGACCCCAGACCCAAGACCCCAGACCCATGACCCCAGACCCATGACCCCAGACCCATGACCCCAGACCCATGACCCCAGACCCATGACCCCAGACCCATGACCCCAGACCCATGACCCCAGACCCATGACCCCAGACCCATGACCCCAGACCCATGACCCCAGACCCATGACCCCAGACCCATGACCCCAGACCCATGACCCCAGACCCATGACCCCAGACCCATGACCCCAGACCCATGACCCCAGACCCATGACCCCAGACCCATGACCCCAGACCCATGACCCCAGACCCATGACCCCAGACCCATGACCCCAGACCCATGACCCCAGACCCATGACCCCAGACCCATGACCCCAGACCCATGACCCCAGACCCATGACCCCAGACCCATGACCCCAGACCCATGACCCCAGACCCATGACCCCAGACCCATGACCCCAGACCCATGACCCCAGACCCATGACCCCAGACCCATGACCCCAGACCCATGACCCCAGACCCATGACCCCAGACCCATGACCCCAGACCCATGACCCCAGACCCATGACCCCAGACACATGACCCCAGACCCGTGACCCCAGACCCATGACCCCAGACCCATGACCCCAGACCCATGACCCCAGACCCATGACCCCAGACCCATGACCCCAGACCCATGACCCCAGACCCATGACCCCAGACCCATGACCCCAGACCCATGACCCCAGACCCATGACCCCAGACCCATGACCCCAGACCCATGACCCCAGACCCATGACCCCGGACACGTGACCCCGGACCCGTGACCCCGGACCCGTGACTCCGGACCCATGACCACGGACCCAAGACCCCGGACCCACGACCCGGACCCACGACCCCGGACCCATGACCACGGACCCATGACCCCGGACCCACGACCCCAGACCCATGACCCCAGACCCATGACCCCAGACCCATGACCCCAGACCCATGACCCCAGACCCATGACCCCAGACCCATGACCCCAGACCCATGACCCCAGACCCATGACCCCAGACCCATGACCCCAGACCCATGATCCCAGACCCATGACCCCAGACCCATGACCCCAGACCCATGACCCCAGACCCATAACCCCAGACCCATGACCCCAGACCCATGACCCCAGACCCATGACCCCAGACCCATGACCCCAGACCCATGACCCCGGACCCATGACCCCAGACCCATGACCCCAGACCCATGACCCCAGAACCATGACCCCAGACCCATGACCCCAGACCCATGACCCCAGACCCATGACCCCAGACCCATGACCCCAGACCCATGACCCCGGACCCATGACCACGGACCCATGACCCCGGACCCATTACCACGGACCCATGACCCCGGACCCACGACCCCGGACCCACGACCCCGGACCCACGACCCCGGACCCACGACCCCGGACCCACGACCCCGGACCCACGACCCCGGACCCACGACCCCGGACCCACGACCCCGGACCCACGACCCCGGACCCACGACCCCAGACCCACGACCCCAGACCCACGACCCCAGACCCTCGACCCCAGACCCACGACCCCAGACCCTCGACCCCAGACCCACGACCCCAGACCCACGACCCCAGACTCACGACCCCAGACCCATGACCCCAGACCCATGACCCCAGACCCATGACCCCAGACCCATGACCCCAGACCCATGACCCCAGACCCATGACCCCAGACCCATGACCCCAGACCCATGACCCCAGACCCATGACCCCAGACCCATGACCCCAGACCCATGACCCCAGACCCACGACCCCAGACCCATGACCCCGGACCCATGACCCCGGACCCATGACCCCGGACCCATGACCCCGGACCCATGACCCCGGACACGTGACCCCGGACCCGTGACCCCGGACCCGTGACTCCGGACCCATGACCACGGACCCATGACCCCGGACCCACGACCCCGGAACCACAACCCCGGACCCAGGACCCCGGACACATGACCCCGGACCCATGACCCCGGACCCATGACCCCAGACCCATGACCCCAGACCCATGACCCCAGACCCATGACCCCAGACCCATGACCCCAGACCCATGACCCCAGACCCATGACCCCAGACCCATGACCCCAGACCCATGACCCCAGACCCATGACCCCAGACCCATGACCCCAGACCCATGACCCCAGACACATGACCCCAGACCCATGACCCCAGACCCATGACCCCAGACCCATGACCCCAGACCCATGACCCCAGACCCATGACCCCAGACCCATGACCCCAGACCCATGACCCCAGACCCATGACCCCAGACCCATGACCCCAGACCAATGACCCCGGACACATGACCCCGGACCCATGACCCCGGACCCATGACCACGGACCCATGACCCCGGACCCATTACCACGGACCCATGACCCCGGACCCACGACCCCGGACCCACGACCCCGGACCCACGACCCCGGACCCACGACCCCGGACCCACGACCCCGGACCCACGACCCCGGACCCACGACCCCGGACCCACGACCCCGGACCCACGACCCCGGACCCACGACCCCGGACCCACGACCCCAGACCCACGACCCCAGACCCACGACCCCAGACCCTCGACCCCAGACCCACGACCCCAGACCCACGACCCCAGACTCACGACCCCAGACCCATGACCCCAGACCCATGACCCCAGACCCATGACCCCAGACCCATGACCCCAGACCCATGACCCCAGACCCATGACCCCAGACCCATGACCCCAGACCCATGACCCCAGACCCATGACCCCAGACCCATGACCCCAGACCCATGACCCCAGACCCACGACCCCAGACCCATGACCCCGGACCCACGACCCCGGACCCACGACCCCGGACCCACGACCCCAGACCCATGACCCCAGACCCATGACCCCAGACCAATGACCCCGGACACATGACCCCGGACCCATGACCCCGGACCCATGACCACGGACCCATGACCCCGGACCCATTACCACGGACCCATGACCCCGGACCCACGACCCCGGACCCACGACCCCGGACCCACGACCCCGGACCCACGACCCCGGACCCACGACCCCGGACCCACGACCCCGGACCCACGACCCCGGACCCACGACCCCGGACCCACGACCCCGGACCCACGACCCCAGACCCACGACCCCAGACCCACGACCCCAGACCCTCGACCCCAGACCCACGACCCCAGACCCACGACCCCAGACTCACGACCCCAGACCCATGACCCCAGACCCATGACCCCAGACCCATGACCCCAGACCCATGACCCCAAACCCATGACCCCAGACCCATGACCCCAGACCCATGACCCCAGACCCATGACCCCAGACCCATGACCCCAGACCCATGACCCCAGACCCATGACCCCAGACCCATGACCACAGACCCATGACCCCAGACCCATGACCCCAGACCCATGACCCCAGACCCATGACCCCAGACCCATGACCCCAGACCCATGACCCCAGACCCATGACCCCAGACCCATGACCCCAGACCCATGACCCCAGACCCATGACCCCAGACCCATGACCCCAGACCCATGACCCCAGACCCATGACCCCAGACCCACGACCCCAGACCCATGACCCCGGACCCACGACCCCGGACCCACGACCCCGGACCCACGACCCCGGACCCACGACCCCGGACCCATGACCCCGGACCCATGACCCCGGACCCGTGACCCCGGACCCGTGACCCCGGACCCATGACTCCGGACCCATGACCACGGACCCAAGGCCCCGGACCCACGACCCCGGACCCACGACCCCGGACCCACGACCCCGGACCCACGACCCCGGACCCACGACCCCGGACCCACGACCCCGGACCCACGACCCCGGACCCACGACCCCGGACCCATGACCCCGGACCCATGACCCCGGACCCGTGACCCCGGACCCGTGACCCCGGACCCATGACTCCGGACCCATGACCACGGACCCAAGACCCCGGACCCACGACCCGGACCCACGACCCCGGACCCATGACCCCGGACCCATGACCCCAGACCCACGACCCCAGACCCACGACCCCAGACCCACGACCCCAGACCCTCGACCCCAGACCCACGACCCCAGACCCACGACCCCAGACTCACGACCCCAGACCCATGACCCCAGACCCATGACCCCAGACCCATGACCCCAGACCCATGACCCCAAACCCATGACCCCAGACCCATGACCCCAGACCCATGACCCCAGACCCATGACCCCAGACCCATGACCCCAGACCCATGACCCCAGACCCATGACCCCGGTCCCATGACCCCGGTCCCATGACAACGGACCCATGACACCGGACCCATGACCCCGGACCCATGACCCCGGACCCGTGACCCCGGACCCATGACCCCAGACCCATGACCCCAGACCCATGACCCCAGACCCATGACCCCAGACCCATGACCCCAAACCCATGACCCCAGACCCATGACCCCAGACCCATGACCCCAGACCCATGACCCCAGACCCATGACCCCAGACCCATGACCCCAGACCCATGACCCCAGACCCATGACCCCAGACCCATGACCCCAGACCCATGACCCCAGACCCATGACCCCAGACCCATGACCCCAGACCCATGACCCCAGACCCATGACCCCAGACCCATGACCCCAGACCCATGACCCCAGACCCATGACCCCAGACCCATGACCCCAGACCCATGACCCCAGACCCACGACCCCAGACCCATGACCCCGGACCCACGAACCCGGACCCACGACCCCGGACCCACGACCCCGGACCCACGACCCCGGACCCACGACCCCGGACCCATGACCCCGGACCCATGACCCCGGACCCGTGACCCCGGACCCGTGACCCCGGACCCATGACTCCGGACCCATGACCACGGACCCAAGACCCCGGACCCACGACCCGGACCCACGACCCCGGACCCATGACCCCGGACCCATGACCCCGGACCCATGACCCCGGACCCATGACCCCGGACCCATGACCCCGGACCCAGGACCCCGGAACCACAACCCCGGACCCAGGACCCCGGACACATGACCCCGGACCCATGACCCCGGACCCACGACCCCGGACCCACGACCCCGGACCCAAGACCCCAGACCCATGACCCGAGACCCATGACCCCAGACCCATTACCCCAGACCCATGACCCCAGACCCATGACCCCAGACCCATGACCCCAGACCCATGACCCCAGACCCATGACCCCAGACCCATGACCCCAGACCCATGACCCCAGACCCATGACCCCAGACCCATGACCCCAGACCCATGACCCCAGACCCATGACCCCAGACCCATGACCCCAGACCCATGACCCCAGACCCATGACCCCAGACCCATGACCCCAGACCCATGACCCCAGACCCATGACCCCAGACCCATGACCCCAGACCCATGACCCCAGACCCATGACCCCAGACCCATGACCCCAGACCCATGACCCCAGACCCATGACCCCAGACCCATGACCCCAGACCCATGACCCCAGACCCATGACCCCAGACCCATGACCCCAGACCCATGACCCCAGACCCATGACCCCAGACCCATGACCCCAGACCCATGACCCCAGACCCATGACCCCAGACCCACGACCCCAGACCCATGACCCCGGACCCGTGACACCGGACCCATGACCCCGGACCCATGACCCCGGACCCATGACCCCGGACCCGCGACCCCGGACCCACGACCCCGGACCCACGACCCCGGACCCACGACCCCGGACCCACGACCCCGGACCCACGACCCCGGACCCACGACCCCGGACCCACGACCCCGGACCCACGACCCCGGACCCACGACCCCGGACCCACGACCCCGGACCCACGACCCCGGACCCACGACCCCGGACCCACGACCCCGGACCCACGACCCCGGACCCACGACCCCGGTCCCATGACAACGGACCCATGACACCGGACCCATGACCCCGGACCCATGACCCCGGACCCATGACCCCGGACCCGTGACACCGGACCCGTGACCCCGGACCCGTGACTCCGGACCCGTGACTCCGGACCCATGACACCGGACCCATGACCCCGGACCCATGACCCCGGACCCAGGACCCCGGACCCACGACCCCGGACCCATGACCCCGGTCCCATGACCCCGGACCCATGACCCCGGTCCCATGACCCCGGTCCCATGACAACGGACCCATGACACCGGACCCATGACCCCGGACCCATGACCCCGTACCCATGACCCCGGACCCGTGACCCCGGACCCGTGACCCCGGACCCGTGACCCCGGACCCGTGACTCCGGACCCATGACCACGGACCCGTGACCCCGGACCCACGACCCCGGACCCATGACCCCGGACCCATGACCCCGGACCCATGACCCCGGACCCATGACCCCGGACCCAGGACCCCGGAACCACGACCCCGGACCCAGGACCCCGGACACATGACCCCGGACCCATGACCCCGGACCCACGACCCCGGACCCACGACCCCGGACCCACGACCCCCGACCCACGACCCCAGACCCACGACCCCAGACTGAAGACCCCAGACCCATGACCCCAGACCCATGACCCCAGACCCATGACCCCAGACCCATGACCCCAGACCCATGACCCCAGACCCATGACCCCAGACCCATGACCCCAGACCCATGACCCCAGACCCATGACCCCAGACCCATGACCCCAGACCCATGACCCCAGACCCATGACCCCAGACCCATGACCCCAGACCCATGACCCCAGACCCATGACCCCAGACCCATGACCCCAGACCCATGACCCCAGACCCATGACCCCAGACCCATGACCCCAGACCCATGACCCCAGACCCATGACCCCAGACCCATGACCCCAGACCCATGACCCCAGACCCATGACCCCAGACCCATGACCCCAGACCCATGACCCCAGACCCATGACCCCAGACCCATGACCCCAGACCCATGACCCCAGACCCATGACCCCAGACCCACGACCCCAGACCCATGACCCCGGACCCGTGACACCGGACCCATGACCCCGGACCCATGACCCCGGACCCATGACCCCGGACCCGCGACCCCGGACCCACGACCCCGGACCCACGACCCCGGACCCACGACCCCGGACCCACGACCCCGGACCCACGACCCCGGACCCACGACCCCGGACCCACGACCCCGGACCCACGACCCCGGACCCACGACCCCGGACCCACGACCCCGGACCCACGACCCCGGACCCACGACCCCGGACCCACGACCCCGGACCCACGACCCCGGACCCACGACCCCGGACCCACGACCCCGGTCCCATGACAACGGACCCATGACACCGGACCCATGACCCCGGACCCATGACCCCGGACCCATGACCCCGGACCCGTGACACCGGACCCGTGACCCCGGACCCGTGACTCCGGACCCGTGACTCCGGACCCATGACACCGGACCCATGACCCCGGACCCATGACCCCGGACCCAGGACCCCGGACCCACGACCCCGGACCCATGACCCCGGTCCCATGACCCCGGTCCCATGACAACGGACCCATGACACCGGACCCATGACCCCGGACCCATGACCCCGTACCCATGATACCGGACCCGTGACCCCGGACCCGTGACCCCGGACCCGTGACTCCGGACCCATGACCACGGACCCATGACCCCGGACCCACGACCCCGGACCCATGACCCCGGACCCATGACCCCGGACCCATGACCCCAGACCCATGACCCCAGACCCATGACCCCAGACCCATGACCCCAGACCCATGACCCCAGACCCATGACCCCGGACCCAGGACCCCGGACCCACGACCCCGGACCCATGACCCCGGACCCATGACCCCGGACTCATGACCCCGTACCCATGACCCCGGACCCGTGACCCCGGACCCGTGACACCGGACCCGTGACTCCGGACCCATGACCACGGACCCATGACCCCGGACCCACGACCCCGGACCCACGACCCCGGACCCATGACCCCGGACCCAGGACCCCGGAACCACGACCCCGGACCCAGGACCCCGGACACATGACCCCGGACACATGACCCCGGACCCACGACCCCGGACCCACGACCCCGGACCCACGACCCCGGACCCACGACCCCAGACCCACGACCCCAGACCCACGACCCCAGACCCATGACCCCAGACCCATGACCCCAGACCCATGACCCCAGACCCATGACCCCAGACCCATGACCCCAGACCCATGACCCCAGACCCATGACCCCAGACCCATGACCCCAGACCCATGACCCCAGACCCATGACCCCAGACCCATGACCCCAGACCCATGACCCCAGACCCATGACCCCAGACCCATGACCCCAGACCCATGACCCCAGACCCATGACCCCAGACCCATGACCCCAGACCCATGACCCCAGACCCATGACCCCAGACCCATGACCCCAGACCCATGACCCCAGACCCATGACCCCAGACCCATGACCCCAGACCCATGACCCCAGACCCATGACCCCAGACCCATGGCCCCAGACCCATGACCCCAGACCCATGACCCCAGACCCATGACCCCAGACCCATGACCCCAGACCCATGACCCCAGACCCATGACCCCAGACCCACGACCCCAGACCCATGACCCCGGACCCACGACCCCGGACCCACG
Source organism: Andrena hattorfiana (assembly GCA_944738655.2). Lineage (NCBI taxonomy): Eukaryota > Metazoa > Arthropoda > Insecta > Hymenoptera > Andrenidae > Andrena > Andrena hattorfiana. Next base: position 71,820,063 of record OX122889.2, read on the forward strand.
ACCCCGGACCCACGACCCCGGACCCACGACCCCGGACCCATGACCCCGGACCCATGACCCCGGACCCGTGACCCCGGACCCGTGACCCCGGACCCATGACTCCGGACCCATGACCACGGACCCAAGGCCCCGGACCCACGACCCCGGACCCACGACCCCGGACCCACGACCCCGGACCCACGACCCCGGACCCACGACCCCGGACCCACGACCCCGGACCCACGACCCCGGACCCACGACCCCGGACCCACGACCCCGGACCCATGACCCCGGACCCGTGACCCCGGACCCGTGACCCCGGACCCATGACTCCGGACCCATGACCACGGACCCAAGACCCCGGACCCACGACCCGGACCCACGACCCCGGACCCATGACCCCGGACCCATGACCCCAGACCCACGACCCCAGACCCACGACCCCAGACCCACGACCCCAGACCCTCGACCCCAGACCCACGACCCCAGACCCACGACCCCAGACTCACGACCCCAGACCCATGACCCCAGACCCATGACCCCAGACCCATGACCCCAGACCCATGACCCCAAACCCATGACCCCAGACCCATGACCCCAGACCCATGACCCCAGACCCATGACCCCAGACCCATGACCCCAGACCCATGACCCCAGACCCATGACCCCGGTCCCATGACCCCGGTCCCATGACAACGGACCCATGACACCGGACCCATGACCCCGGACCCATGACCCCGGACCCGTGACCCCGGACCCATGACCCCAGACCCATGACCCCAGACCCATGACCCCAGACCCATGACCCCAGACCCATGACCCCAAACCCATGACCCCAGACCCATGACCCCAGACCCATGACCCCAGACCCATGACCCCAGACCCATGACCCCAGACCCATGACCCCAGACCCATGACCCCAGACCCATGACCCCAGACCCATGACCCCAGACCCATGACCCCAGACCCATGACCCCAGACCCATGACCCCAGACCCATGACCCCAGACCCATGACCCCAGACCCATGACCCCAGACCCATGACCCCAGACCCATGACCCCAGACCCATGACCCCAGACCCATGACCCCAGACCCATGACCCCAGACCCACGACCCCAGACCCATGACCCCGGACCCACGAACCCGGACCCACGACCCCGGACCCACGACCCCGGACCCACGACCCCGGACCCACGACCCCGGACCCACGACCCCGGACCCATGACCCCGGACCCATGACCCCGGACCCGTGACCCCGGACCCGTGACCCCGGACCCATGACTCCGGACCCATGACCACGGACCCAAGACCCCGGACCCACGACCCGGACCCACGACCCCGGACCCATGACCCCGGACCCATGACCCCGGACCCATGACCCCGGACCCATGACCCCGGACCCATGACCCCGGACCCAGGACCCCGGAACCACAACCCCGGACCCAGGACCCCGGACACATGACCCCGGACCCATGACCCCGGACCCACGACCCCGGACCCACGACCCCGGACCCAAGACCCCAGACCCATGACCCGAGACCCATGACCCCAGACCCATTACCCCAGACACATGACCCCGGAGACAGGACCACGGACCCATGACCCCGGACCCAGGACCCCGGACCCATGACCCCGGACCCATGACCCCGGTCCCATGACCCCGGTCCCATGACAACGGACCCATGACACCGGACCCATGACCCCGGACCCATGACCCCGTACCCATGACCCCGGACCCGTGACCCCGGACCCGTGACCCCGGACCCGTGACCCCGGACCCGTGACTCCGGACCCATGACCACGGACCCGTGACCCCGGACCCACGACCCCGGACCCATGACCCCGGACCCATGACCCCGGACCCATGACCCCGGACCCATGACCCCGGACCCAGGACCCCGGAACCACGACCCCGGACCCAGGACCCCGGACACATGACCCCGGACCCATGACCCCGGACCCACGACCCCGGACCCACGACCCCGGACCCACGACCCCCGACCCACGACCCCAGACCCACGACCCCAGACTCAAGACCCCAGACCCATGACCCCAGACCCATGACCCCAGACCCATGACCCCAGACCCATGACCCCAGACCCATGACCCCAGACCCATGACCCCAGACCCATGACCCCAGACCCATGACCCCAGACCCATGACCCCAGACCCATGACCCCAGACCCATGACCCCAGACCCATGACCCCAGACCCATGACCCCAGACCCATGACCCCAGACCCATGACCCCAGACCCATGACCCCAGACCCATGACCCCAGACCCATGACCCCAGACCCATGACCCCAGACCCATGACCCCAGACCCATGACCCCAGACCCATGACCCCAGACCCATGACCCCAGACCCATGACCCCAGACCCATGACCCCAGACCCATGACCCCAGACCCATGACCCCAGACCCATGACCCCAGACCCATGACCCCAGACCCATGACCCCAGACCCATGACCCCAGACCCATGACCCCAGACCCATGACCCCAGACCCATGACCCCAGACCCACGACCCCAGACCCATGACCCCGGACCCGTGACACCGGACCCATGACCCCGGACCCATGACCCCGGACCCATGACCCCGGACCCGCGACCCCGGACCAACGACCCCGGACCCACGACCCCGGACCCACGACCCCGGACCCACGACCCCGGACCCACGACCCCGGACCCACGACCCCGGACCCACGACCCCGGACCCACGACCCCGGACCCACGACCCCGGACCCACGACCCCGGACCCACGACCCCGGACCCACGACCCCGGACCCACGACCCCGGACCCACGACCCCGGACCCACGACCCCGGTCCCATGACAACGGACCCATGACACCGGACCCATGACCCCGGACCCATGACCCCGGACCCATGACCCCGGACCCGTGACACCGGACCCGTGACCCCGGACCCGTGACTCCGGACCCGTGACTCCGGACCCATGACACCGGACCCATGACCCCGGACCCATGACCCCGGACCCAGGACCCCGGACCCACGACCCCGGACCCATGACCCCGGTCCCATGACCCCGGTCCCATGACAACGGACCCATGACACCGGACCCATGACCCCGGACCCATGACCCCGTACCCATGATACCGGACCCGTGACCCCGGACCCGTGACCCCGGACCCGTGACTCCGGACCCATGACCACGGACCCATGACCCCGGACCCACGACCCCGGACCCATGACCCCGGACCCATGACCCCGGACCCATGACCCCAGACCCATGACCCCAGACCCATGACCCCAGACCCATGACCCCAGACCCATGACCCCAGACCCATGACCCCAGACCCATGACCCCGGACCCAGGACCCCGGACCCACGACCCCGGACCCATGACCCCGGACCCATGACCCCGGACTCATGACCCCGTACCCATGACCCCGGACCCGTGACCCCGGACCCGTGACACCGGACCCGTGACTCCGGACCCATGACCACGGACCCATGACCCCGGACCCACGACCCCGGACCCACGACCCCGGACCCATGACACCGGACCCATGACCCCGGACCCAGGACCCCGGAACCACGACCCCGGACCCAGGACCCCGGACACATGACCCCGGACACATGACCCCGGACACATGACCCCGGACCCACGACCCCGGACCCACGACCCCGGACCCACGACCCCAGACCCACGACCCCAGACCCACGACCCCAGACCCATGACCCCAGACCCATGACCCCAGACCCATGACCCCAGACCCATGACCCCAGACCCATGACCCCAGACCCATGACCCCAGACCCATGACCCCAGACCCATGACCCCAGACCCATGACCCCAGACCCATGACCCCAGACCCATGACCCCAGACCCATGACCCCAGACCCATGACCCCAGACCCATGACCCCAGACCCATGACCCCAGACCCATGACCCCAGACCCATGACCCCAGACCCATGACCCCAGACCCATGACCCCAGACCCATGACCCCAGACCCATGACCCCAGACCCATGACCCCAGACCCATGACCCCAGACCCATGACCCCAGACCCATGACCCCAGACCCATGACCCCAGACCCATGACCCCGGACCAATGACCCCGGACCCATGACCCCGGACCCATGACCCCGGACCCATGACCACGGACCCATGACCCCGGACCCATTACCACGGACCCATGACCCCGGACCCACGACCCCGGACCCACGATCCCGGACCCACGACCCCGGACCCACGACCCCGGACCCACGACCCCGGACCCACGACCCCGGACCCACGACCCCGGACACACGACCCCGGACCCACGACCCCGGACCCACGACCCCGGACCCACGACCCTGGACCCACGACCCCGGACCCACGACCCCGGACCCACGACCCCGGTCCCACGACAACGGACCCATGACACCGGACCCATGACCCCGGACCCATGACCCCGGACCCATGACCCCAGACCCATGACCCCAGACCCATGACCCCAGACCCATGACCCCAGACCCATGACCCCAGACCCATGACCCCAGACCCATGACCCCAGACCCATGACCCCAGACCCATGACCCCAGACCCATGACCCCAGACCCATGACCCCAGACCCATGACCCCAGACCCATGACCCCAGACCCACGACCCCAGACACATGACCCCAGACCCGTGACCCCAGACCCATGACCCCAGACCCATGACCCCAGACCCATGACCCCAGACCCATGACCCCAGACCCATGACCCCAGACCCATGACCCCAGACCCATGACCCCGGACACGTGACCCCGGACCCGTGACCCCGGACCCGTGACTCCGGACCCATGACCACGGACCCAAGACCCCGGACCCACGACCCGGACCCACGACCCCGGACCCATGACCACGGACCCATGACCCCGGACCCACGACCCCAGACCCATGACCCCAGACCCATGACCCCAGACCCATGACCCCAGACCCATGACCCCAGACCCATGACCCCAGACCCATGACCCCAGACCCATGACCCCAGACCCATGACCCCAGACCCATGACCCCAGACCCATGATCCCAGACCCATGACCCCAGACCCATGACCCCAGACCCATGACCCCAGACCCATAACCCCAGACCCATGACCCCAGACCCATGACCCCAGACCCATGACCCCAGACCCATGACCCCAGACCCATGACCCCAGACCCATGACCCCAGACCCATGACCCCAGACCCATGACCCCAGACCCATGACCCCAGACCCATGACCCCAGACCCATGACCCCGGACCCATGACACCGGACCCATGACCCCGGACCCATGACCCCGGACCCATGACCCCGGACCCATGACCCCGGACACGTGACCCCGGACCCGTGACCCCGGACCCGTGACTCCGGACCCATGACCACGGACCCATGACCCCGGACCCACGACCCCGGAACCACAACCCCGGACCCAGGACCCCGGACACATGACCCCGGACCCATGACCCCGGACCCATGACCCCAGACCCATGACCCCAGACCCATGACCCCAGACCCATGACCCCAGACCCATGACCCCAGACCCATGACCCCAGACCCATGACCCCAGACCCATGACCCCAGACCCATGACCCCAGACCCATGACCCCAGACCCATGACCCCAGACCCATGACCCCAGACCCATGACCCCAGACCCATGACCCCAGACACATGACCCCAGACCCATGACCCCAGACCCATGACCCCAGACCCATGACCCCAGACCCATGACCCCAGACCCATGACCCCAGACCCATGACCCCAGACCCATGACCCCAGACCCATGACCCCAGACCCATGACCCCAGACCCATGACCCCAGACCAATGACCCCGGACACATGACCCCGGACCCATGACCCCGGACCCATGACCACGGACCCATGACCCCGGACCCATTACCACGGACCCATGACCCCGGACCCACGACCCCGGACCCACGACCCCGGACCCACGACCCCGGACCCACGACCCCGGACCCACGACCCCGGACCCACGACCCCGGACCCACGACCCCGGACCCACGACCCCGGACCCACGACCCCAGACCCACGACCCCAGACCCACGACCCCAGACCCTCGACCCCAGACCCACGACCCCAGACCCACGACCCCAGACTCACGACCCCAGACCCATGACCCCAGACCCATGACCCCAGACCCATGACCCCAGACCCATGACCCCAAACCCATGACCCCAGACCCATGACCCCAGACCCATGACCCCAGACCCATGACCCCAGACCCATGACCCCAGACCCATGACCCCAGACCCATGACCCCAGACCCATGACCCCAGACCCATGACCCCAGACCCATGACCCCAGACCCATGACCCCAGACCCATGACCCCAGACCCATGACCCCAGACCCATGACCCCAGACCCATGACCCCAGACCCATGACCCCAGACCCATGACCCCAGACCCATGACCCCAGACCCATGACCCCAGACCCATGACCCCAGACCCATGACCCCAGACCCATGACCCCAGACCCATGACCCCAGACCCATGACCCCAGACCCATGACCCCAGACCCACGACCCCAGACCCATGACCCCGGACCCACGACCCCGGACCCACGACCCCGGACCCACGACCCCGGACCCACGACCCCGGACCCACGACCCCGGACCCATGACCCCGGACCCATGACCCCGGACCCGTGACCCCGGACCCGTGACCCCGGACCCATGACTCCGGACCCATGACCACGGACCCAAGACCCCGGACCCACGACCCGGACCCACGACCCCGGACCCACGACCCCGGACCCATGACCCCGGACCCATGACCCCGGACCCATGACCCCGGACCCATGACCCCGGACCCAGGACCCCGGAACCACAACCCCGGACCCAGGACCCCGGACACATGACCCCGGACCCACGACCCCGGACCCACGACCCCGGACCCAAGACCCCAGACCCATGACCCGAGACCCATGACCCCAGACCCATTACCCCAGACACATGACCCCGGAGACAGGACCACGGACCCATGACCCCGGACCCAGGACCCCGGACCCATGACCCCGGACCCATGACCCCGGTCCCATGACCCCGGTCCCATGACAACGGACCCATGACACCGGACCCATGACCCCGGACCCATGACCCCGTACCCATGACCCCGGACCCGTGACCCCGGACCCGTGACCCCGGACCCGTGACCCCGGACCCGTGACTCCGGACCCATGACCACGGACCCGTGACCCCGGACCCACGACCCCGGACCCATGACCCCGGACCCATGACCCCGGACCCATGACCCCGGACCCATGACCCCGGACCCATGACCCCGGACCCAGGACCCCGGACCCACGACCCCGGACCCACGACCCCGGACCCACGACCCCGGACCCACGACCCCGGACCCACGACCCCGGACCCACGACCCCGGACCCACGACCCCAGACCCACGACCCCAGACCCACGACCCCAGACCCTCGACCCCAGACCCACGACCCCAGACCCACGACCCCAGACTCACGACCCCAGACCCATGACCCCAGACCCATGACCCCAGACCCATGACCCCAGACCCATGACCCCAGACCCATGACCCCAGACCCATGACCCCAGACCCATGACCCCAGACCCATGACCCCAGACCCATGACCCCGGACCCATGACCCCGGACCCATGACCCCGGACCCATGACCCCGGACCCATTACCACGGACCCATGACCCCGGACCCACGACCCCGGACCCACGACCCCGGACCCACGACCCCGGACCCACGACCCCGGACCCACGACCCCGGACCCAGGACCCCGGACACATGACCCCGGACACATGACCCCGGACCCACGACCCCGGACCCACGACCCCGGACCCACGACCCCAGACCCACGACCCCAGACCCACGACCCCAGACCCAAGACCCCAGACCCATGACCCCAGACCCATGACCCCAGACCCATGACCCCAGACCCATGACCCCAGACCCATGACCCCAGACCCATGACCCCAGACCCATGACCCCAGACCCATGACCCCAGACCCATGACCCCAGACCCATGACCCCAGACCCATGACCCCAGACCCATGACCCCAGACCCATGACCCCAGACCCATGACCCCAGACCCATGACCCCAGACCCATGACCCCAGACCCATGACCCCAGACCCATGACCCCAGACCCATGACCCCAGACCCATGACCCCAGACCCATGACCCCAGACCCATGACCCCAGACCCATGACCCCAGACCCATGACCCCAGACCCATGACCCCAGACCCATGACCCCAGACCCATGACCCCAGACCCATGACCCCAGACCCATGACCCCAGACCCATGACCCCAGACCCATGACCCCAGACCCATGACCCCAGACCCATGACCCCAGACCCATGACCCCAGACCCATGACCCCAGACCCATGACCCCGGACCAATGACCCCGGATCCATGACCCCGGACCCATGACCCCGGACCCATGACCACGGACCCATGACCCCGGACCCATTACCACGGACCCATGACCCCGGACCCACGACCCCGGACCCACGATCCCGGACCCACGACCCCGGACCCACGACCCCGGACCCACGACCCCGGACCCACGACCCCGGACCCACGACCCCGGACCCACGACCCCGGACCCACGACCCCGGACCCACGACCCCGGACCCACGACCCCGGACCCACGACCCCGGACCCACGACCCCGGACCCACGACCCCGGACCCACGACCCCGGACCCACGACCCCGGACCCACGACCCCGGACCCACGACCCCGGACCCACGACCCCGGACCCACGACCCCGGACCCACGACCCCGGACCCATGACACCGGACCCATGACCCCGGACCCATGACCCCGGACCCATGACCCCAGACCCATGACCCCAGACCCATGACCCCAGACCCATGACCCCAGACCCATGACCCCAGACCCATGACCCCAGACCCATGACCCCAGACCCATGACCCCAGACCCATGACCCCAGACCCATGACCCCAGACCCATGACCCCAGACCCATGACCCCGGACCCATGACCCCGGACCCATGACCCCGGACCCATGACCCCGGACCCATTACCACGGACCCATGACCCCGGACCCACGACCCCGGACCCACGACCCCGGACCCACGACCCCGGACCCACGACCCCGGACCCACGACCCCGGACCCAGGACCCCGGACACATGACCCCGGACACATGACCCCGGACCCACGACCCCGGACCCACGACCCCGGACCCACGACCCCAGACCCACGACCCCAGACCCACGACCCCAGACCCAAGACCCCAGACCCATGACCCCAGACCCATGACCCCAGACCCATGACCCCAGACCCATGACCCCAGACCCATGACCCCAGACCCATGACCCCAGACCCATGACCCCAGACCCATGACCCCAGACCCATGACCCCAGACCCATGACCCCAGACCCATGACCCCAGACCCATGACCCCAGACCCATGACCCCAGACCCATGACCCCAGACCCATGACCCCAGACCCATGACCCCAGACCCATGACCCCAGACCCATGACCCCAGACCCATGACCCCAGACCCATGACCCCAGACCCATGACCCCAGACCCATGACCCCAGACCCATGACCCCAGACCCATGACCCCAGACCCATGACCCCAGACCCATGACCCCAGACCCATGACCCCAGACCCATGACCCCAGACCCATGACCCCAGACCCATGACCCCAGACCCATGACCCCAGACCCATGACCCCAGACCCATGACCCCAGACCCATGACCCCAGACCCATGACCCCAGACCCATGACCCCAGACCCATGACCCCGGACCAATGACCCCGGATCCATGACCCCGGACCCATGACCCCGGACCCATGACCACGGACCCATGACCCCGGACCCATTACCACGGACCCATGACCCCGGACCCACGACCCCGGACCCACGATCCCGGACCCACGACCCCGGACCCACGACCCCGGACCCACGACCCCGGACCCACGACCCCGGACCCACGACCCCGGACCCACGACCCCGGACCCACGACCCCGGACCCACGACCCCGGACCCACGACCCCGGACCCACGACCCCGGACCCACGACCCCGGACCCACGACCCCGGACCCACGACCCCGGACCCACGACCCCGGACCCACGACCCCGGACCCACGACCCCGGACCCACGACCCCGGACCCACGACCCCGGACCCACGACCCCGGACCCATGACACCGGACCCATGACCCCGGACCCATGACCCCGGACCCATGACCCCGGACCCATGACCCCGGACCCATGACCCCGGGCACGTGACCCCGGACCCGTGACCCCGGACCCGTGACTCCGGACCCATGACCACGGACCCAAGACCCCGGACCCACGACCCGGACCCACGACCCCGGACCCATGACCCCGGACCCATGACCCCGGACCCATGACCCCGGACCCAGGACCCCGGAACCACAACCCCGGACCCAGGACCCCGGACACATGACCCCGGACCCATGACCCCGGACCCAGGACCCCGGACACATGACCCCGGACCCATGACCCCGGACCCACGAGCCCGGCCCCACGACCCCGGACCCAAGACCCCAGACCCATGACCCGAGACACATGACCCCAGACCCATTACCCCAGACACATGACCCCGGAGACAGGACCACGGACCCATGACCCCGGACCCAGGACCCCGGACCCACGACCCCGGACCCATGACCCCGGACCCATGACCCCGGTCCCATGACCCCGGACCCATGACCCCGTACCCGTGACCCCGGACCCGTGACCCCGGACCCGTGACACCGGACCCGTGACTCCGGACCCATGACCACGGACCCATGACCCCGGACCCACGACCCCGGACCCACGACCCCGGACCCATGACCCCGGACCCATGACCCCGGACCCAGGACCCCGGAACCACGACCCCGGACCCAGGACCCCGGACACATGACCCCGGACACATGACCCCGGACCCACGACCCCGGACCCACGACCCCGGACCCACGACCCCAGACCCACGACCCCAGACCCACGACCCCAGACCCAAGACCCCAGACCCATGACCCCAGACCCATGACCCCAGACCCATGACCCCAGACCCATGACCCCAGACCCATGACCCCAGACCCATGACCCCAGACCCATGACCCCAGACCCATGACCCCAGACCCATGACCCCAGACCCATGACCCCAGACCCATGACCCCAGACCCATGACCCCAGACCCATGACCCCAGACCCATGACCCCAGACCCATGACCCCAGACCCATGACCCCAGACCCATGACCCCAGACCCATGACCCCAGACCCATGACCCCAGACCCATGACCCCAGACCCATGACCCCAGACCCATGACCCCAGACCCATGACCCCAGACCCATGACCCCAGACCCATGACCCCAGACCCATGACCCCAGACCCATGACCCCAGACCCATGACCCCAGACCCATGACCCCAGACCCATGACCCCAGACCCATGACCCCAGACCCATGACCCCAGACCCATGACCCCAGACCCATGACCCCAGACCCATGACCCCAGACCCATGACCCCAGACCCATGACCCCAGACCCATGACCCCAGACCCATGACCCCGGACCAATGACCCCGGACCCATGACCCCGGACCCATGACCCCGGACCCATGACCACGGACCCATGACCCCGGACCCATTACCACGGACCCATGACCCCGGACCCACGACCCCGGACCCACGATCCCGGACCCACGACCCCGGACCCACGACCCCGGACCCACGACCCCGGACCCACGACCCCGGACCCACGACCCCGGACCCACGACCCCGGACCCACGACCCCGGACCCACGACCCCGGACCCACGACCCCGGACCCACGACCCCGGACCCACGACCCCGGACCCACGACCCTGGACCCACGACCCCGGACCCACGACCCCGGACCCACGACCCCGGTCCCATGACAACGGACCCATGACACCGGACCCATGACCCCGGACCCATGACCCCGGACCCATGACCCCGGACCCGTGACACCGGACCCGTGACCCCGGACCCGTGACTCCGGACCCGTGACTCCGGACCCATGACACCGGACCCATGACCCCGGACCCATGACCCCGGACCCATGACCCCGGACCCGTGACCCCGGACCCGTGACCCCGGACCCGTGACTCCGGACCCATGACCACGGACCCAAGACCCCGGACCCACGACCCGGACCCACGACCCCGGACCCATGACCCCGGACCCATGACCCCGGACCCATGACCCCGGACCCATGACCCCGGACCCATGACCCCGGACCCAGGACCCCGGAACCACAACCCCGGACCCAGGACCCCGGACACATGACCCCGGACCCATGACCCCGGACCCACGACCCCGGACCCACGACCCCGGACCCACGACCCCGGACCCAAGACCCCAGACCCATGACCCGAGACCCATGACCCCAGACCCATTACCCCAGACACATGACCCCGGAGACAGGACCACGGACCCATGACCCCGGACCCAGGACCCCGGACCCATGACCCCGGACCCATGACCCCGGTCCCATGACCCCGGTCCCATGACAACGGACCCATGACACCGGACCCATGACCCCGGACCCGTGACCCCGGACCCGTGACGCCGGACCCGTGACCCCGGACCCGTGACCCCGGACCCGTGACTCCGGACCCATGACCACGGACCCGTGACCCCGGACCCACGACCCCGGACCCATGACCCCGGACCCATGACCCCGGACCCATGACCCCGGCCCCATGACCCCGGCCCCATGACCCCGGACCCATGACCCCGGACCCAGGACCCCGGAACCACGACCCCGGACCCAGGACCCCGGACACATGACCCCGGACCCATGACCCCGGACCCACGACCCCGGACCCACGACCCCGGATCCACGACCCCGGACCCACGACCCCAGACCCACGACCCCAGACCCACGACCCCAGACCCAGGACCCCAGACCCATGACCCCAGACCCATGACCCCAGACCCATGACCCCAGACCCATGACCCCAGACCCATGACCCCGGACCCATGACCCCAGACCCATGACCCCAGACCCATGACCCCAGACCCATGACCCCGGACCCACGACCCCGGACCCACGATCCCGGACCCACGACCCCGGACCCACGACCCCGGACCCACGACCCCGGACCCACGACCCCGGACCCACGACCCCGGACACACGACCCCGGACCCACGACCCCGGACCCACGACCCCGGACCCACGACCCTGGACCCACGACCCCGGACCCACGACCCCGGACCCACGACCCCGGTCCCACGACAACGGACCCATGACACCGGACCCATGACCCCGGACCCATGACCCCGGACCCATGACCCCAGACCCATGACCCCAGACCCATGACCCCAGACCCATGACCCCAGACCCATGACCCCAGACCCATGACCCCAGACCCATGACCCCAGACCCATGACCCCAGACCCATGACCCCAGACCCATGACCCCAGACCCATGACCCCAGACCCATGACCCCAGACCCATGACCCCAGACCCACGACCCCAGACACATGACCCCAGACCCGTGACCCCAGACCCATGACCCCAGACCCATGACCCCAGACCCATGACCCCAGACCCATGACCCCAGACCCATGACCCCAGACCCATGACCCCAGACCCATGACCCCGGACACGTGACCCCGGACCCGTGACCCCGGACCCGTGACTCCGGACCCATGACCACGGACCCAAGACCCCGGACCCACGACCCGGACCCACGACCCCGGACCCATGACCACGGACCCATGACCCCGGACCCACGACCCCAGACCCATGACCCCAGACCCATGACCCCAGACCCATGACCCCAGACCCATGACCCCAGACCCATGACCCCAGACCCATGACCCCAGACCCATGACCCCAGACCCATGACCCCAGACCCATGACCCCAGACCCATGATCCCAGACCCATGACCCCAGACCCATGACCCCAGACCCATGACCCCAGACCCATAACCCCAGACCCATGACCCCAGACCCATGACCCCAGACCCATGACCCCAGACCCATGACCCCAGACCCATGACCCCAGACCCATGACCCCAGACCCATGACCCCAGACCCATGACCCCAGACCCATGACCCCAGACCCATGACCCCAGACCCATGACCCCGGACCCATGACACCGGACCCATGACCCCGGACCCATGACCCCGGACCCATGACCCCGGACCCATGACCCCGGACACGTGACCCCGGACCCGTGACCCCGGACCCGTGACTCCGGACCCATGACCACGGACCCATGACCCCGGACCCACGACCCCGGAACCACAACCCCGGACCCAGGACCCCGGACACATGACCCCGGACCCATGACCCCGGACCCATGACCCCAGACCCATGACCCCAGACCCATGACCCCAGACCCATGACCCCAGACCCATGACCCCAGACCCATGACCCCAGACCCATGACCCCAGACCCATGACCCCAGACCCATGACCCCAGACCCATGACCCCAGACCCATGACCCCAGACCCATGACCCCAGACCCATGACCCCAGACCCATGACCCCAGACCCATGACCCCAGACCCATGACCCCAGACACATGACCCCAGACCCATGACCCCAGACCCATGACCCCAGACCCATGACCCCAGACCCATGACCCCAGACCCATGACCCCAGACCCATGACCCCAGACCCATGACCCCAGACCCATGACCCCAGACCAATGACCCCGGACACATGACCCCGGACCCATGACCCCGGACCCATGACCACGGACCCATGACCCCGGACCCATTACCACGGACCCATGACCCCGGACCCACGACCCCGGACCCACGACCCCGGACCCACGACCCCGGACCCACGACCCCGGACCCACGACCCCGGACCCACGACCCCGGACCCACGACCCCGGACCCACGACCCCGGACCCACGACCCCAGACCCACGACCCCAGACCCACGACCCCAGACCCTCGACCCCAGACCCACGACCCCAGACCCACGACCCCAGACTCACGACCCCAGACCCATGACCCCAGACCCATGACCCCAGACCCATGACCCCAGACCCATGACCCCAAACCCATGACCCCAGACCCATGACCCCAGACCCATGACCCCAGACCCATGACCCCAGACCCATGACCCCAGACCCATGACCCCAGACTCATGACCCCAGACCCATGACCCCAGACCCATGACCCCAGACCCATGACCCCAGACCCATGACCCCAGACCCATGACCCCAGACCCATGACCCCAGACCCATGACCCCAGACCCATGACCCCAGACCCATGACCCCAGACCCATGACCCCAGACCCATGACCCCAGACCCATGACCCCAGACCCATGACCCCAGACCCATGACCCCAGACCCATGACCCCAGACCCATGACCCCAGACCCATGACCCCAGACCCATGACCCCAGACCCACGACCCCAGACCCATGACCCCGGACCCACGACCCCGGACCCACGACCCCGGACCCACGACCCCGGACCCACGACCCCGGACCCACGACCCCGGACCCATGACCCCGGACCCATGACCCCGGACCCGTGACCCCGGACCCGTGACCCCGGACCCATGACTCCGGACCCATGACCACGGACCCAAGACCCCGGACCCACGACCCGGACCCACGACCCCGGACCCACGACCCCGGACCCATGACCCCGGACCCATGACCCCGGACCCATGACCCCGGACCCATGACCCCGGACCCAGGACCCCGGAACCACAACCCCGGACCCAGGACCCCGGACACATGACCCCGGACCCACGACCCCGGACCCACGACCCCGGACCCAAGACCCCAGACCCATGACCCGAGACCCATGACCCCAGACCCATTACCCCAGACACATGACCCCGGAGACAGGACCACGGACCCATGACCCCGGACCCAGGACCCCGGACCCATGACCCCGGACCCATGACCCCGGTCCCATGACCCCGGTCCCATGACAACGGACCCATGACACCGGACCCATGACCCCGGACCCATGACCCCGTACCCATGACCCCGGACCCGTGACCCCGGACCCGTGACCCCGGACCCGTGACCCCGGACCCGTGACTCCGGACCCATGACCACGGACCCGTGACCCCGGACCCACGACCCCGGACCCATGACCCCGGACCCATGACCCCGGACCCATGACCCCGGACCCATGACCCCGGACCCATGACCCCGGACCCAGGACCCCGGACCCACGACCCCGGACCCACGACCCCGGACCCACGACCCCGGACCCACGACCCCGGACCCACGACCCCGGACCCACGACCCCGGACCCACGACCCCAGACCCACGACCCCAGACCCACGACCCCAGACCCTCGACCCCAGACCCACGACCCCAGACCCACGACCCCAGACTCACGACCCCAGACCCATGACCCCAGACCCATGACCCCAGACCCATGACCCCAGACCCATGACCCCAGACCCATGACCCCAGACCCATGACCCCAGACCCATGACCCCAGACCCATGACCCCAGACCCATGACCCCGGACCCATGACCCCGGACCCATGACCCCGGACCCATGACCCCGGACCCATTACCACGGACCCATGACCCCGGACCCACGACCCCGGACCCACGACCCCGGACCCACGACCCCGGACCCACGACCCCGGACCCACGACCCCGGACCCAGGACCCCGGACACATGACCCCGGACACATGACCCCGGACCCACGACCCCGGACCCACGACCCCGGACCCACGACCCCAGACCCACGACCCCAGACCCACGACCCCAGACCCAAGACCCCAGACCCATGACCCCAGACCCATGACCCCAGACCCATGACCCCAGACCCATGACCCCAGACCCATGACCCCAGACCCATGACCCCAGACCCATGACCCCAGACCCATGACCCCAGACCCATGACCCCAGACCCATGACCCCAGACCCATGACCCCAGACCCATGACCCCAGACCCATGACCCCAGACCCATGACCCCAGACCCATGACCCCAGACCCATGACCCCAGACCCATGACCCCAGACCCATGACCCCAGACCCATGACCCCAGACCCATGACCCCAGACCCATGACCCCAGACCCATGACCCCAGACCCATGACCCCAGACCCATGACCCCAGACCCATGACCCCAGACCCATGACCCCAGACCCATGACCCCAGACCCATGACCCCAGACCCATGACCCCAGACCCATGACCCCAGACCCATGACCCCAGACCCATGACCCCAGACCCATGACCCCGGACCAATGACCCCGGACCCATGACCCCGGACCCATGACCCCGGACCCATGACCACGGACCCATGACCCCGGACCCATTACCACGGACCCATGACCCCGGACCCACGACCCCGGACCCACGATCCCGGACCCACGACCCCGGACCCACGACCCCGGACCCACGACCCCGGACCCACGACCCCGGACCCACGACCCCGGACCCACGACCCCGGACCCACGACCCCGGACCCACGACCCCGGACCCACGACCCCGGACCCACGACCCCGGACCCACGACCCCGGACCCACGACCCCGGACCCACGACCCCGGACCCACGACCCCGGACCCACGACCCCGGACCCACGACCCCGGACCCACGACCCCGGACCCACGACCCCGGACCCACGACCCCGGACCCATGACACCGGACCCATGACCCCGGACCCATGACCCCGGACCCATGACCCCGGACCCATGACCCCGGACCCATGACCCCGGGCACGTGACCCCGGACCCGTGACCCCGGACCCGTGACTCCGGACCCATGACCACGGACCCAAGACCCCGGACCCACGACCCGGACCCACGACCCCGGACCCATGACCCCGGACCCATGACCCCGGACCCATGACCCCGGACCCAGGACCCCGGAACCACAACCCCGGACCCAGGACCCCGGACACATGACCCCGGACCCATGACCCCGGACCCAGGACCCCGGACACATGACCCCGGACCCATGACCCCGGACCCACGAGCCCGGCCCCACGACCCCGGACCCAAGACCCCAGACCCATGACCCGAGACACATGACCCCAGACCCATTACCCCAGACACATGACCCCGGAGACAGGACCACGGACCCATGACCCCGGACCCAGGACCCCGGACCCACGACCCCGGACCCATGACCCCGGACCCATGACCCCGGTCCCATGACCCCGGACCCATGACCCCGTACCCGTGACCCCGGACCCGTGACCCCGGACCCGTGACACCGGACCCGTGACTCCGGACCCATGACCACGGACCCATGACCCCGGACCCACGACCCCGGACCCACGACCCCGGACCCATGACCCCGGACCCATGACCCCGGACCCAGGACCCCGGAACCACGACCCCGGACCCAGGACCCCGGACACATGACCCCGGACACATGACCCCGGACCCACGACCCCGGACCCACGACCCCGGACCCACGACCCCAGACCCACGACCCCAGACCCACGACCCCAGACCCAAGACCCCAGACCCATGACCCCAGACCCATGACCCCAGACCCATGACCCCAGACCCATGACCCCAGACCCATGACCCCAGACCCATGACCCCAGACCCATGACCCCAGACCCATGACCCCAGACCCATGACCCCAGACCCATGACCCCAGACCCATGACCCCAGACCCATGACCCCAGACCCATGACCCCAGACCCATGACCCCAGACCCATGACCCCAGACCCATGACCCCAGACCCATGACCCCAGACCCATGACCCCAGACCCATGACCCCAGACCCATGACCCCAGACCCATGACCCCAGACCCATGACCCCAGACCCATGACCCCAGACCCATGACCCCAGACGCATGACCCCAGACCCATGACCCCAGACCCATGACCCCAGACCCATGACCCCAGACCCATGACCCCAGACCCATGACCCCAGACCCATGACCCCAGACCCATGACCCCAGACCCATGACCCCAGACCCATGACCCCAGACCCATGACCCCAGACCCATGACCCCGGACCAATGACCCCGGACCCATGACCCCGGACCCATGACCCCGGACCCATGACCACGGACCCATGACCCCGGACCCATTACCACGGACCCATGACCCCGGACCCACGACCCCGGACCCACGATCCCGGACCCACGACCCCGGACCCACGACCCCGGACCCACGACCCCGGACCCACGACCCCGGACCCACGACCCCGGACCCACGACCCCGGACCCACGACCCCGGACCCACGACCCCGGACCCACGACCCCGGACCCACGACCCCGGACCCACGACCCCGGACCCACGACCCTGGACCCACGACCCCGGACCCACGACCCCGGACCCACGACCCCGGTCCCATGACAACGGACCCATGACACCGGACCCATGACCCCGGACCCATGACCCCGGACCCATGACCCCGGACCCGTGACACCGGACCCGTGACCCCGGACCCGTGACTCCGGACCCGTGACTCCGGACCCATGACACCGGACCCATGACCCCGGACCCATGACCCCGGACCCATGACCCCGGACCCGTGACCCCGGACCCGTGACCCCGGACCCGTGACTCCGGACCCATGACCACGGACCCAAGACCCCGGACCCACGACCCGGACCCACGACCCCGGACCCATGACCCCGGACCCATGACCCCGGACCCATGACCCCGGACCCATGACCCCGGACCCATGACCCCGGACCCAGGACCCCGGAACCACAACCCCGGACCCAGGACCCCGGACACATGACCCCGGACCCATGACCCCGGACCCACGACCCCGGACCCACGACCCCGGACCCACGACCCCGGACCCAAGACCCCAGACCCATGACCCGAGACCCATGACCCCAGACCCATTACCCCAGACACATGACCCCGGAGACAGGACCACGGACCCATGACCCCGGACCCAGGACCCCGGACCCAGGACCCCGGACCCATGACCCCGGACCCATGACCCCGGTCCCATGACCCCGGTCCCATGACAACGGACCCATGACACCGGACCCATGACCCCGGACCCGTGACCCCGGACCCGTGACGCCGGACCCGTGACCCCGGACCCGTGACCCCGGACCCGTGACTCCGGACCCATGACCACGGACCCGTGACCCCGGACCCACGACCCCGGACCCATGACCCCGGACCCATGACCCCGGACCCATGACCCCGGCCCCATGACCCCGGACCCATGACCCCGGACCCAGGACCCCGGAACCACGACCCCGGACCCAGGACCCCGGACACATGACCCCGGACCCATGACCCCGGACCCACGACCCCGGACCCACGACCCCGGATCCACGACCCCGGACCCACGACCCCAGACCCACGACCCCAGACCCACGACCCCAGACCCAGGACCCCAGACCCATGACCCCAGACCCATGACCCCAGACCCATGACCCCAGACCCATGACCCCAGACCCATGACCCCAGACCCATGACCCCAGACCCATGACCCCAGACCCATGACCCCAGACCCATGACCCCAGACCCATGACCCCAGACCCATGACCCCAGACCCATGACCCCAGACCCATGACCCCAGACCCATGACCCCAGACCCATGACCCCAGACCCATGACCCCAGACCCATGACCCCAGACCCATGACCCCAGACCCATGACCCCAGACCCATGACCCCAGACCCATGACCCCAGACCCATGACCCCAGACCCATGACCCCAGACCCATGACCCCAGACCCATGACCCCAGACCCATGACCCCAGACCCATGACCCCAGACCCATGACCCCAGACCCATGACCCCAGACCCACGACCCCGGACCCATGACCCCGGACCCATGACCCCGGACCCATGACCCCGGACCCAGGACCCCGGAACCACGACCCCGGACCCACGACCCCGGACCCATGACCCCGGACCCATGACCCCGGACCCATGACCCCGAACCCAGGACCCCGGAACCACAACCCCGGACCCAGGACCCCGGAGACATGACCCCAGACCCACGACCCCGGACCCACGACCCCGGACCCACGACACCGGACCCACGACCCCGGACCCACGACCCCGGACCCACGACCCCGGACCCACGACCCCGGACCCACGACCCCGGACCCACGACCCCGGACCCACGACCCCGGACCCACGACCCCGGACCCACGACCCCGGACCCACGACCCCGGACCCACGACCCCGGACCCACGACCCCGGACCCACGACCCCGGACCCACGACCCCGGACCCACGACCCCGGACCCACGACCCCGGACCCACGACCCCGGACCCACGACCCCGGACCCACGACCCCGGACCCATGACACCGGACCCATGACACCGGACCCATGACCCCGGACCCATGACCCCGGACCCATGACCCCGGGCACGTGACCCTGGACCCGTGACCCCGGACCCGTGACTCCGGACCCATGACCACGGACCCAAGACCCCGGACCCACGACCCCGACCCACGACCCCGGACCCATGACCCCGGACCCATGACCCCGGACCCATGACCACGGACCCAGGACCCCGGAACCACAACCCCGGACCCAGGACCCCGGACACATGACCCCGGACCCATGACCCCGGACCCACGAGCCCGGCCCCACGACCCCGGACCCAAGACCCCAGACCCATGACCCGAGACACATGACCCCAGACCCATTACCCCAGACACATGACCCCGGAGACAGGGCCACGGACCCATGACCCCGGACCCAGGACCCCGGACCCACGACCCCGGACCCATGACACCGGACCCATGACCCCAGTCCCATGACCCCGGTCCCATGACAACGGACCCATGACACCGGACCCATGACCCCGGACCCATGACCCCGTACCCATGACCCCGGACCCGTGACCCCGGACCCGTGACACCGGACCCGTGACTCCGGACCCATGACCACGGACCCATGACCCCGGACCCACGACCCCGGACCCACGACCCCGGACCCATGACCCCGGACCCATGACCCCGGACCCAGGACCCCGGAACCACGACCCCGGACCCAGGACCCCGGACACATGACCCCGGACACATGACCCCGGACCCACGACCCCGGACCCACGACCCCGGACCCACGACCCCAGACCCACGACCCCAGACCCACGACCCCAGACCCAAGACCCCAGACCCATGACCCCAGACCCATGACCCCAGACCCATGACCCCAGACCCATGACCCCAGACCCATGACCCCAGACCCATGACCCCAGACCCATGACCCCAGACCCATGACCCCAGACCCATGACCCCAGACCCATAACCCAGACCCATGACCCCAGACCCATGACCCCAGACCCATGACCCCAGACCCATGACCCCAGACCCATGACCCCAGACCCATGACCCCAGACCCATGACCCCAGACCCATGACCCCAGACCCATGACCCCAGACCCATGACCCCAGACCCATGACCCCAGACCCATGACCCCAGACCCATGACCCCAGACCCATGACCCCAGACCCATGACCCCAGACCCATGACCCCAGACCCATGACCCCAGACCCATGACCCCAGACCCATGACCCCAGACCCATGACCCCGGACCCATGACCCCGGACCAATGACCCCGGACCCATGACCCCGGACCCATGACCCCGGACCCATGACCACGGACCCATGACCCCGGACCCATTACCACGGACCCATGACCCCGGACCCACGACCCCGGACCCACGATCCCGGACCCACGACCCCGGACCCACGACCCCGGACCCACGACCCCGGACCCACGACCCCGGACCCACGACCCCGGACCCACGACCCCGGACCCACGACCCCGGACCCACGACCCCGGACCCACGACCCCGGACCCACGATCCCGGACCCACGACCCCGGACCCACGACCCCGGACCCACGACCCCGGTCCCATGACAACGGACCCATGACACCGGACCCATGACCCCGGACCCATGACCCCGGACCCGTGACACCGGACCCGTGACCCCGGACCCGTGACTCCGGACCCGTGACTCCGGACCCATGACACCGGACCCATGACACCGGACCCATGACCCCGGACCCATGACCCCAGACACATGACCCCAGACCCATGACCCCAGACCCATGACCCCAGACCCATGACCCCAGAACCATGACCCCAGACCCATGACCCCAGAACCATGACCCCAGACCCATGACCCCAGACCCATGACCCCAGACCCATGACCCCAGACCCATGACCCCAGACCCATGACCCCAGACCCATGACCCCAGACCCATGACCCCAGACCCATGACCCCAGACCCATGACCCCAGACCCATGACCCCAGACCCATGACCCCAGACCCATGACCCCAGACCCATGACCCCAGACCCATGACCCCAGACCCATGACCCCAGACCCATGACCCCAGACCCATGACCCCAGACCCATGACCCCAGACCCATGACCCCAGACCCATGACCCCAGACCCATGACCCCAGACCCATGACCCCAGACCCATGACCCCAGACCCATGACCCCAGACCCATGACCCCAGACCCATGACCCCAGACCCATGACCCCAGACCCATGACCCCAGACCCATGACCCCAGACCCATGACCCCAGACCCATGACCCCAGACCCATGACCCCAGACCCATGACCCCAGACCCATGACCCCAGACCCATGACCCCAGACCCATGACCCCAGACCCATGACCCCAGACCCATGACCCCAGACCCATGACCCCAGACCCATGACCCCAGACCCATGACCCCAGACCCATGACCCCAGACCCACGACCCCGGACCCATGACCCCGGACCCATGACCCCGGACCCATGACCCCGGACCCAGGACCCCGGAACCACGACCCCGGACCCACGACCCCGGACCCATGACCCCGGACCCATGACCCCGGACCCATGACCCCGAACCCAGGACCCCGGAACCACAACCCCGGACCCAGGACCCCGGAGACATGACCCCAGACCCACGACCCCGGACCCACGACCCCGGACCCACGACACCGGACCCACGACCCCGGACCCACGACCCCGGACCCACGACCCCGGACCCACGACCCCGGACCCACGACCCCGGACCCACGACCCCGGACCCACGACCCCGGACCCACGACCCCGGACCCACGACCCCGGACCCACGACCCCGGACCCACGACCCCGGACCCACGACCCCGGACCCACGACCCCGGACCCACGACCCCGGACCCACGACCCCGGACCCACGACCCCGGACCCACGACCCCGGACCCACGACCCCGGACCCACGACCCCGGACCCATGACACCGGACCCATGACACCGGACCCATGACCCCGGACCCATGACCCCGGACCCATGACCCCGGGCACGTGACCCTGGACCCGTGACCCCGGACCCGTGACTCCGGACCCATGACCACGGACCCAAGACCCCGGACCCACGACCCCGACCCACGACCCCGGACCCATGACCCCGGACCCATGACCCCGGACCCATGACCACGGACCCAGGACCCCGGAACCACAACCCCGGACCCAGGACCCCGGACACATGACCCCGGACCCATGACCCCGGACCCACGAGCCCGGCCCCACGACCCCGGACCCAAGACCCCAGACCCATGACCCGAGACACATGACCCCAGACCCATTACCCCAGACACATGACCCCGGAGACAGGGCCACGGACCCATGACCCCGGACCCAGGACCCCGGACCCACGACCCCGGACCCATGACACCGGACCCATGACCCCAGTCCCATGACCCCGGTCCCATGACAACGGACCCATGACACCGGACCCATGACCCCGGACCCATGACCCCGTACCCATGACCCCGGACCCGTGACCCCGGACCCGTGACACCGGACCCGTGACTCCGGACCCATGACCACGGACCCATGACCCCGGACCCACGACCCCGGACCCACGACCCCGGACCCATGACCCCGGACCCATGACCCCGGACCCAGGACCCCGGAACCACGACCCCGGACCCAGGACCCCGGACACATGACCCCGGACACATGACCCCGGACCCACGACCCCGGACCCACGACCCCGGACCCACGACCCCAGACCCACGACCCCAGACCCACGACCCCAGACCCAAGACCCCAGACCCATGACCCCAGACCCATGACCCCAGACCCATGACCCCAGACCCATGACCCCAGACCCATGACCCCAGACCCATGACCCCAGACCCATGACCCCAGACCCATGACCCCAGACCCATGACCCCAGACCCATAACCCAGACCCATGACCCCAGACCCATGACCCCAGACCCATGACCCCAGACCCATGACCCCAGACCCATGACCCCAGACCCATGACCCCAGACCCATGACCCCAGACCCATGACCCCAGACCCATGACCCCAGACCCATGACCCCAGACCCATGACCCCAGACCCATGACCCCAGACCCATGACCCCAGACCCATGACCCCAGACCCATGACCCCAGACCCATGACCCCAGACCCATGACCCCAGACCCATGACCCCAGACCCATGACCCCAGACCCATGACCCCGGACCCATGACCCCGGACCAATGACCCCGGACCCATGACCCCGGACCCATGACCCCGGACCCATGACCACGGACCCATGACCCCGGACCCATTACCACGGACCCATGACCCCGGACCCACGACCCCGGACCCACGATCCCGGACCCACGACCCCGGACCCACGACCCCGGACCCACGACCCCGGACCCACGACCCCGGACCCACGACCCCGGACCCACGACCCCGGACCCACGACCCCGGACCCACGACCCCGGACCCACGACCCCGGACCCACGATCCCGGACCCACGACCCCGGACCCACGACCCCGGACCCACGACCCCGGTCCCATGACAACGGACCCATGACACCGGACCCATGACCCCGGACCCATGACCCCGGACCCGTGACACCGGACCCGTGACCCCGGACCCGTGACTCCGGACCCGTGACTCCGGACCCATGACACCGGACCCATGACACCGGACCCATGACCCCGGACCCATGACCCCAGACACATGACCCCAGACCCATGACCCCAGACCCATGACCCCAGACCCATGACCCCAGAACCATGACCCCAGACCCATGACCCCAGAACCATGACCCCAGACCCATGACCCCAGACCCATGACCCCAGACCCATGACCCCAGACCCATGACCCCAGACCCATGACCCCAGACCCATGACCCCAGACCCATGACCCCAGACCCATGACCCCAGACCCATGACCCCAGACCCATGACCCCAGACCCATGACCCCAGACCCATGACCCCAGACCCATGACCCCAGACCCATGACCCCAGACCCATGACCCCAGACCCATGACCCCAGACCCATGACCCCAGACCCATGACCCCAGACCCATGACCCCAGACCCATGACCCCAGACCCATGACCCCAGACCCATGACCCCAGACCCATGACCCCAGACCCATGACGCCAGACCCATGACCCCAGACCCATGACCCCAGACCCATGACCCCAGACCCATGACCCCAGACCCATGACCCCAGACCCATGACCCCAGACCCATGACCCCAGACCCATGACCCCAGACCCATGACCCCAGACCCATGACCCCAGACCCATGACCCCAGACCCATGACCCCAGACCCATGACCCCAGACCCATGACCCCAGACCCATGACCCCAGAACCATGACCCCAGACCCATGACCCCAGACCCATGACCCCAGACCCATGACCCCAGACCCATGACCCCAGACCCATGACCCCAGACCCATGACCCCAGACCCATGACCCCAGACCCATGACCCCAGACCCATGACC
This sequence comes from Andrena hattorfiana, assembly GCA_944738655.2. Taxonomy (NCBI): domain Eukaryota; kingdom Metazoa; phylum Arthropoda; class Insecta; order Hymenoptera; family Andrenidae; genus Andrena; species Andrena hattorfiana. Next base: position 71,846,652 of record OX122889.2, read on the forward strand.
CCAGACCCATGACCCCAGACCCATGACCCCGGACCAATGACCCCGGACCCATGACACCGGACCCATGACCACGGACCCATGACCCCGGACCCATTACCACGGACCCATGACCCCGGACCCACGACCCCGGACCCACGACCCCGGACCCACGACCTCGGACCCACGACCCCGGACCCAAGACCCCAGACCCATGACCCGAGACCCATGACCCCAGACCCATTACCCCAGACACATGACCCCGGAGACAGGACAACGGACCCATGACCCCGGACCCAGGACCCCGGACCCAGGACCCCGGACCCATGACCCCGGACCCATGACCCCGGTCCCATGACCCCGGTCCCATGACAACGGACCCATGACACCGGACCCATGACCCCGGACCCATGACCCCAGACACATGACCCCAGACCCATGACCCCAGACCCATGACCCCAGACCCATGACCCCAGAACCATGACCCCAGACCCATGACCCCAGAACCATGACCCCAGACCCATGACCCCAGACCCATGACCCCAGACCCATGACCCCAGACCCATGACCCCAGACCCATGACCCCAGACCCATGACCCCAGACCCATGACCCCAGACCCATGACCCCAGACCCATGACCCCAGACCCATGACCCCGGACCCATGACCCCGGACCCATGACCCCGGACCCAGGACCCCGGAACCACAACCCCGGACCCAGGACCCCGGACACATGACCCCGGACCCATGACCCCGGACCCACGACCCCGGACCCACGACCCCGGACCCAAGACCCCAGACCCATGACCCGAGACCCATGACCCCAGACCCATTACCCCAGACACATGACCCCGGAGACAGGACCACGGACCCATGACCCCGGACCCAGGACCCCGGACCCAGGACCCCGGACCCATGACCCCGGACCCATGACCCCGGTCCCATGACCCCGGTCCCATGACAACGGACCCATGACACCGGACCCATGACCCCGGACCCATGACCCCGTACCCATGACCCCGGACCCGTGACCCCGGACCCGTGACTCCGGACCCGTGACCCCGGACCCGTGACCCCGGACCCGTGACTCCGGACCCATGACCACGGACCCGTGACCCCGGACCCACGACCCCGGACCCATGACCCCGGACCCATGACCCCGGACCCATGACCCCGGCCCCATGACCCCGGACCCATGACCCCGGACCCAGGACCCCGGAACCACGACCCCGGACCCAGGACCCCGGACACATGACCCCGGACCCATGACCCCGGACCCACGACCCCGGACCCACGACCCCGGATCCACGACCCCGGACCCACGACCCCAGACCCACGACCCCAGACCCACGACCCCAGACCCAGGACCCCAGACCCATGACCCCAGACCCATGACCCCAGACCCATGACCCCAGACCCATGACCCCAGACCCATGACCCCAGACCCATGACCCCAGACCCATGACCCCAGACCCATGACCCCAGACCCATGACCCCAGACCCATGACCCCAGACCCATGACCCCAGACCCATGACCCCAGACCCATGACCCCAGACCCATGACCCCAGACCCATGACCCCAGACCCATGACCCCAGACCCATGACCCCAGACCCATGACCCCAGACCCATGACCCCAGACCCATGACCCCAGACCCATGACCCCAGACCCATGACCCCAGACCCATGACCCCAGACCCATGACCCCAGACCCATGACCCCAGACCCATGACCCCAGACCCATGACCCCAGACCCATGACCCCAGACCCATGACCCCAGACCCATGACCCCAGACCCATGACCCCAGACCCATGACCCCAGACCCATGACCCCAGACCCATGACCCCAGACCCATGACCCCAGACCCATGACCCCAGACCCATGACCCCAGACCCATGACCCCGGACCCATGACCCCGGACCCATGACCCCGGACCCAGGACCCCGGAACCACAACCCCGGACCCAGGACCCCGGACACATGACCCCGGACCCATGACCCCGGACCCACGACCCCGGACCCACGACCCCGGACCCACGACCCCGGACCCACGACCCCGGACCCACGACCCCGGACCCACGACCCCGGACCCACGACCCCGGACCCACGACCCCGGACCCACGACCCCGGACCCACGACCCCGGACCCACGACCCCGGACCCACGACCCCGGACCCACGACCCCGGACCCATGACACCGGACCCATGACCCCGGACCCATGACCCCGGACCCATGACCCCGGGCACGTGACCCTGGACCCGCGACCCCGGACCCGTGACTCCGGACCCATGACCACGGACCCAAGACCCCGGACCCACGACCCCGACCCACGACCCCGGACCCATGACCCCGGACCCATGACCCCGGACCCATGACCCCGGACCCAGGACTCCGGAACCACAACCCCGGACCCAGGACCCCGGACACATGACCCCGGACCCATGACCCCGGACCCACGACCCCGGCCCCACGACCCCGGACCCAAGACCCCAGACCCATGACCCGAGACACATGACCCCAGACCCATTACCCCAGACACATGACCCCGGAGACAGGGCCACGGACCCATGACCCCGGACCCAGGACCCCGGACCCACGACCCCGGACCCATGACACCGGACCCATGACCCCAGTCCCATGACCCCGGTCCCATGACAACGGACCCATGACACCGGACCCATGACCCCGGACCCATGACCCCGTACCCATGACCCCGGACCCGTGACCCCGGACCCGTGACACCGGACCCGTGACTCCGGACCCACGACCCCGGTCCCATGACAACGGACCCATGACACCGGACCCATGACCCCGGACCCATGACCCCGGACCCGTGACACCGGACCCGTGACCCCGGACCCGTGACTCCGGACCCGTGACTCCGGACCCATGACACCGGACCCATGACACCGGACCCATGACCCCGGACCCATGACCCCAGACACATGACCCCAGACCCATGACCCCAGACCCATGACCCCAGACCCATGACCCCAGAACCATGACCCCAGACCCATGACCCCAGAACCATGACCCCAGACCCATGACCCCAGACCCATGACCCCAGACCCATGACCCCAGACCCATGACCCCAGACCCATGACCCCAGACCCATGACCCCAGACCCATGACCCCAGACCCATGACCCCAGACCCATGACCCCAGACCCATGACCCCAGACCCATGACCCCAGACCCATGACCCCAGACCCATGACCCCAGACCCATGACCCCAGACCCATGACCCCAGACCCATGACCCCGGACCCATGACCCCGGACCCACGACCCCGGACCCACGACCCCGGACCCACGACCCCGGACCCACGACCCCGGACCCACGACCCCGGACCCACGACCCCGGACCCACGACCCCGGACCCACGACCCCGGACCCACGACCCCGGACCCACGACCCCGGACCCACGACCCCGGACCCACGACCCCGGACCCACGACCCCGGACCCATGACACCGGACCCATGACCCCGGACCCATGACCCCGGACCCATGACCCCGGGCACGTGACCCTGGACCCGCGACCCCGGACCCGTGACTCCGGACCCATGACCACGGACCCAAGACCCCGGACCCACGACCCCGACCCACGACCCCGGACCCATGACCCCGGACCCATGACCCCGGACCCATGACCCCGGACCCAGGACTCCGGAACCACAACCCCGGACCCAGGACCCCGGACACATGACCCCGGACCCATGACCCCGGACCCACGACCCCGGCCCCACGACCCCGGACCCAAGACCCCAGACCCATGACCCGAGACACATGACCCCAGACCCATTACCCCAGACACATGACCCCGGAGACAGGGCCACGGACCCATGACCCCGGACCCAGGACCCCGGACCCACGACCCCGGACCCATGACACCGGACCCATGACCCCAGTCCCATGACCCCGGTCCCATGACAACGGACCCATGACACCGGACCCATGACCCCGGACCCATGACCCCGTACCCATGACCCCGGACCCGTGACCCCGGACCCGTGACACCGGACCCGTGACTCCGGACCCACGACCCCGGTCCCATGACAACGGACCCATGACACCGGACCCATGACCCCGGACCCATGACCCCGGACCCGTGACACCGGACCCGTGACCCCGGACCCGTGACTCCGGACCCGTGACTCCGGACCCATGACACCGGACCCATGACACCGGACCCATGACCCCGGACCCATGACCCCAGACACATGACCCCAGACCCATGACCCCAGACCCATGACCCCAGACCCATGACCCCAGAACCATGACCCCAGACCCATGACCCCAGAACCATGACCCCAGACCCATGACCCCAGACCCATGACCCCAGACCCATGACCCCAGACCCATGACCCCAGACCCATGACCCCAGACCCATGACCCCAGACCCATGACCCCAGACCCATGACCCCAGACCCATGACCCCAGACCCATGACCCCAGACCCATGACCCCAGACCCATGACCCCAGACCCATGACCCCAGACCCATGACCCCAGACCCATGACCCCAGACCCATGACCCCGGACCCATGACCCCAGACCCATGACCCCAGACCCATGACCCCAGACCCATGACCCCAGACCCATGACCCCAGACCCATGACCCCAGACCCATGACCCCAGACCCATGACCCCAGACCCATGACCCCAGAACCATGACCCCAGACCCATGACCCCAGACCCATGACCCCAGACCCATGACCCCAGACCCATGACCCCAGACCCATGACCCCAGACCCATGACCCCAGACCCATGACCCCAGACCCATGACCCCAGACCCATGACCCCAGACCCATGACCCCAGACCCATGACCCCAGACCCATGACCCCAGACCCATGACCCCGGACCAATGACCCCGGACCCATGACACCGGACCCATGACCACGGACCCATGACCCCGGACCCATTACCACGGACCCATGACCCCGGACCCACGACCCCGGACCCACGACCCCGGACCCACGACCTCGGACCCACGACCCCGGACCCAAGACCCCAGACCCATGACCCGAGACCCATGACCCCAGACCCATTACCCCAGACACATGACCCCGGAGACAGGACAACGGACCCATGACCCCGGACCCAGGACCCCGGACCCAGGACCCCGGACCCATGACCCCGGACCCATGACCCCGGTCCCATGACCCCGGTCCCATGACAACGGACCCATGACACCGGACCCATGACCCCGGACCCATGACCCCAGACACATGACCCCAGACCCATGACCCCAGACCCATGACCCCAGACCCATGACCCCAGAACCATGACCCCAGACCCATGACCCCAGAACCATGACCCCAGACCCATGACCCCAGACCCATGACCCCAGACCCATGACCCCAGACCCATGACCCCAGACCCATGACCCCAGACCCATGACCCCAGACCCATGACCCCAGACCCATGACCCCAGACCCATGACCCCGGACCCATGACCCCGGACCCATGACCCCGGACCCAGGACCCCGGAACCACAACCCCGGACCCAGGACCCCGGACACATGACCCCGGACCCATGACCCCGGACTCACGACCCCGGACCCACGACCCCGGACCCAAGACCCCAGACCCATGACCCGAGACCCATGACCCCAGACCCATTACCCCAGACACATGACCCCGGAGACAGGACCACGGACCCATGACCCCGGACCCAGGACCCCGGACCCAGGACCCCGGACCCATGACCCCGGACCCATGACCCCGGTCCCATGACCCCGGTCCCATGACAACGGACCCATGACACCGGACCCATGACCCCGGACCCATGACCCCGTACCCATGACCCCGGACCCGTGACCCCGGACCCGTGACTCCGGACCCGTGACCCCGGACCCGTGACCCCGGACCCGTGACTCCGGACCCATGACCACGGACCCGTGACCCCGGACCCACGACCCCGGACCCATGACCCCGGACCCATGACCCCGGACCCATGACCCCGGCCCCATGACCCCGGACCCATGACCCCGGACCCAGGACCCCGGAACCACGACCCCGGGCCCAGGACCCCGGACACATGACCCCGGACCCATGACCCCGGACCCACGACCCCGGACCCACGACCCCGGATCCACGACCCCGGACCCACGACCCCAGACCCACGACCCCAGACCCACGACCCCAGACCCAGGACCCCAGACCCATGACCCCAGACCCATGACCCCAGACCCATGACCCCAGACCCATGACCCCAGACCCATGACCCCAGACCCATGACCCCAGACCCATGACCCCAGACCCATGACCCCAGACCCATGACCCCAGACCCATGACCCCAGACCCATGACCCCAGACCCATGACCCCAGACCCATGACCCCAGACCCATGACCCCAGACCCATGACCCCAGACCCATGACCCCAGACCCATGACCCCAGACCCATGACCCCAGACCCATGACCCCAGACCCATGACCCCAGACCCATGACCCCAGACCCATGACCCCAGACCCATGACCCCAGACCCATGACCCCAGACCCATGACCCCAGACCCATGACCCCAGACCCATGACCCCAGACCCATGACCCCAGACCCATGACCCCAGACCCATGACCCCAGACCCATGACCCCAGACCCATGACCCCAGACCCATGACCCCAGACCCATGACCCCGGACCCATGACCCCGGACCCATGACCCCGGACCCATGACCCCGGACCCAGGACCCCGGAACCACAACCCCGGACCCAGGACCCCGGACACATGACCCCGGACCCATGACCCCGGACCCACGACCCCGGACCCACGACCCCGGACCCACGACCCCGGACCCACGACCCCGGACCCACGACCCCGGACCCACGACCCCGGACCCACGACCCCGGACCCACGACCCCGGACCCACGACCCCGGACCCACGACCCCGGACCCACGACCCCGGACCCATGACACCGGACCCATGACCCCGGACCCATGACCCCGGACCCATGACCCCGGGCACGTGACCCTGGACCCGTGACCCCGGACCCGTGACTCCGGACCCATGACCACGGACCCAAGACCCCGGACCCACGACCCCGACCCACGACCCCGGACCCATGACCCCGGACCCATGACCCCGGACCCAGGACCCCGGAACCACAACCCCGGACCCAGGACCCCGGACACATGACCCCGGACCCATGACCCCGGACCCACGACCCCGGCCCCACGACCCCGGACCCAAGACCCCAGACCCATGACCCGAGACACATGACCCCAGACCCATTACCCCAGACACATGACCCCGGAGACAGGGCCACGGACCCATGACCCCGGACCCAGGACCCCGGACCCACGACCCCGGACCCATGACACCGGACCCATGACCCCAGTCCCATGACCCCGGTCCCATGACAACGGACCCATGACAACGGACCCATGACACCGGACCCATGACCCCGGACCCATGACCCCGTACCCATGACCCCGGACCCGTGACCCCGGACCCGTGACACCGGACCCGTGACTCCGGACCCATGACCACGGACCCATGACCCCGGACCCACGACCCCGGACCCACGACCCCGGACCCATGACCCCGGACCCATGACCCCGGACCCAGGACCCCGGAACCACGACCCCGGACCCAGGACCCCGGACACATGACCCCGGACACATGACCCCGGACCCACGACCCCGGACCCACGACCCCGGACCCACGACCCCAGACCCACGACCCCAGACCCACGACCCCAGACCCAAGACCCCAGACCCATGACCCCAGACCCATGACCCCAGACCCATGACCCCAGACCCATGACCCCAGACCCATGACCCCAGACCCATGACCCCAGAACCATGACCCCAGACCCATGACCCCAGACCCATGACCCCAGACCCATGACCCCGGACCCACGACCCCGGACCCACGACCCCGGACCCACGACCCCGGACCCACGACCCCGGACCCACGACCCCGGACCCACGACCCCGGACCCACGACCCCGGACCCACGACCCCGGACCCACGACCTCGGACCCACGACCCCGGACCCAAGACCCCAGACCCATGACCCGAGACCCATGACCCCAGACCCATTACCCCAGACACATGACCCCGGAGACAGGACAACGGACCCATGACACCGGACCCAGGACCCCGGACCCAGGACCCCGGACCCATGACCCCAGACCCATGACCCCAGACCCATGACCCCAGACCCATGACCCCAGAACCATGACCCCAGACCCATGACCCCAGACCCATGACCCCAGACCCATGACCCCAGACCCATGACCCCAGACCCATGACCCCAGACCCATGACCCCATACCCATGACCCCAGACCCATGACCCCAGACCCATGACCCCGGACCAATGACCCCGGACCCATGACCCCGGACCCATGACCCCGGACCCATGACCACGGACCCATGACCCCGGACCCATTACCACGGACCCATGACCCCGGACCCACGACCCCGGACCCACGACCCCGGACCCACGACCCCGGACCCACGACCCCGGACCCACGACCCCGGACCCACGACCCCGGACCCACGACCCCGGACCCACGACCCCGGACCCACGACCCCGGACCCACGACCCCGGACCCACGACCCCGGACCCACGACCCCGGACCCACGACCCCGGACCCACGACCCCGGTCCCATGACAACGGACCCATGACACCGGACCCATGACCCCGGACCCATGACCCCGGAACCATGACCCCGGACCCGTGACACCGGACCCGTGACCCCGGACCCGTGACTCCGGACCCGTGACTCCGGACCCATGACACCGGACCCATGACCCCGGACCCATGACCCCGGACCCATGACCCCGGACCCGTGACTCCGGACCCGTGACCCCGGACCCGTGACACCGGACCCGTGACTCCGGACCCAAGACCACGGACCCAAGACCCCGGACCCACGACCCGGACACACGACCCCGGACCCATGACCCCGGACCCATGACCCCGGACCCATGACGCCGGACCCATGACCCCGGACCCAGGACCCCGGAACCACAACCCCGGACCCAGGACCCCGGACACATGACCCCGGACCCATGACCCCGGACCCACGACCCCGGACCCAAGACCCCAGACCCATGACCCGAGACCCATGACCCCAGACCCATTACCCCAGACACATGACCCCGGAGACAGGACCACGGACCCATGACCCCGGACCCAGGACCCCGGACCCAGGACCCCGGACCCATGACCCCGGACCCATGACCCCGGTCCCATGACCCCGGTCCCATGACAACGGACCCATGACACCGGACCCATGACCCCGGACCCATGACCCCGTACCCATGACCCCGGACCCGTGACCCCGGACCCGTGACCCCGGACCCGTGACCCCGGACCCGTGACCCCGGACCCGTGACTCCGGACCCATGACCACGGACGCGTGACCCCGGACCCACGACCCCGGACCCACGACCCCGGACCCACGACCCCGGACCCACGACCCCGGACCCATGACCCCGGACCCAGGACCCCGGACCCAGGACCCCGGAACCACGACCCCGGACCCAGGACCCCGGACACATGACCCCGGACCCATGACCCCGGACCCACGACCCCGGACCCACGACCCCGGACCCACGACCCCCGACCCACGACCCCAGACCCACGACCCCAGACCCAAGACCCCAGACCCATGACCCCAGACCCATGACCCCAGACCCATGACCCCAGAACCATGACCCCAGACCCATGACCCCAGACCCATGACCCCAGACCCATGACCCCGGACCCATGACCCCAGACCCATGACCCCAGACCCATGACCGCAGACCCATGACCCCAGACCCATGACCCCAGACCCATGACCCCAGACCCATGACCCCAGACCCATGACCCCAGACCCACGACCCCAGACCCACGACCCCAGACCCACGACCCCAGACCCACGACCCCAGACCCACGACCCCAGACCCACGACCCCAGACCCACGACCCCAGACCCACGACCCCAGACCCACGACCCCAGACCCACGACCCCAGACCCATGACCCCAGACCCATGACCCCAGACCCATGACCCCAGACCCATGACCCCAGACCCATGACCCCAGACCCATGACCCCAGACCCATGACCCCAGACCCATGACCCCAGGCCCATGACCCCAGACCCATGACCCCAGACCCATGACCCCAGACCCATGACCCCAGACCCATGACCCCAGACCCATGACCCCAGACCCATGACCCCAGACCCATGACCCCAGACCCATGACCCCAGACCCATGACCCCAGACCCATGACCCCAGACCCATGACCCCAGACCCATGACCCCAGACCCATGACCCCAGACCCATGACCCCAGACCCATGACCCCAGACCCATGACCCCAGACCCATGACCCCAGACCCATGACCCCAGACCCATGACCCCAGACCCATGACCCCAGACCCATGACCCCAGACCCATGACCCCAGACCCATGACCCCAGACCCATGACCCCAGACCCATGACCCCGGACCAATGACCCCGGACCCATGACCCCGGACCCATGACCCCGGACCCATGACCCCGGACCCATGACCACGGACCCATGACCCCGGACCCATTACCACGGACCCATGACCCCGGACCCACGACCCCGGACCCACGACCCCGGACCCACGACCCCGGACCCAAGACCCCGGACCCACGACCCGGACACACGACCCCGGACCCATGACCCCGGACCCATGACCCCGGACCCATGACGCCGGACCCATGACCCCGGACCCAGGACCCCGGAACCACAACCCCGGACCCAGGACCCCGGACACATTACCCCGGACCCATGACCCCGGACCCGCGACCCCGGACCCACGACCCCGGACCCAAGACCCCAGACCCATGACCCGAGACCCATGACCCCAGACCCATTACCCCAGACACATGACCCCGGAGACAGGACCACGGACCCATGACCCCGGACCCAGGACCCCGGACCCAGGACCCCGGACCCATGACCCCGGACCCATGACCCCGGTCCCATGACCCCGGTCCCATGACAACGGACCCATGACACCGGACCCATGACCCCGGACCCATGAACCCGTACCCATGACCCCGGACCCGTGACCCCGGACCCGTGACCCCAGACCCATGACCCCAGAACCATGACCCCAGACCCATGACCCCACACCCATGACCCCAGACCCATGACCCCAGACCCATGACCCCAGACCCATGACCCCAGACCCATGACCCCAGACCCATGACCCCAGACCCATGACCCCAGACCCATGACCCCAGACCCATGACCCCAGACCCATGACCCCAGACCCATGACCCCAGACCCATGACCCCAGACCCATGACCCCGGACCCAAGACCCCAGACCCATGACCCGAGACCCATGACCCCAGACCCATGACCCCAGACCCATGACCCCAGACCCATGACCCCAGACCCATGACCCCAGACCCATGACCCCAGACCCATGACCCCAGACCCATGACCCCAGACCCATGACCCCAGACCCATGACCCCAGACCCATGACCCCAGACCCATGACCCCAGACCCATGACCCCAGACCCATGACCCCAGACCCATGACCCCAGACCCATGACCCCAGACCCATGACCCCAGACCCATGACCCCAGACCCATGACCCCAGACCCATGACCCCAGACCCATGACCCCAGACCCATGACCCCAGACCCATGACCCCAGACCCATGACCCCAGACCCATGACCCCAGACCCATGACCCCAGACCCATGACCCCAGACCCATGACCCCAGACCCATGACCCCAGACCCATGACCCCAGACCCATGACCCCAGACCCATGACCCCAGACCCATGACCCCAGACCCATGACCCCAGACCCATGACCCCAGACCCATGACCCCAGACCCATGACCCCAGACCCATGACCCCAGACCCATGACCCCAGACCCATGACCCCAGACCCATGACCCCAGACCCATGACCCCAGACCCATGACCCCAGACCCATGACCCCAGACCCATGACCCCAGACCCATGACCCCAGACCCATGACCCCAGACCCATGACCACAGACCCATGACCACAGACCCATGACCCCAGACCCATGACCCCAGACCCATGACCCCAGACCCATGACCCCAGACCCATGACCCCAGACCCATGACCCCAGACCCATGACCCCGGACCCGTGACCCCGGACCCGTGACCCCGGACCCGTGACCCCGGACCCGTGACTCCGGACCCATGACCACGGACCCGTGACCCCGGACCCACGACCCCGGACCCACGACCCCGGACTCATGACCCCGGACCCATGACCCCGGACCCATGACCCCGGACCCAGGACCCCGGAACCACGACCCCGGACCCAGGACCCCGGACACATGACCCCGGACCCATGACCACGGACCCACGACCCCGGACCCACGACCCCGGACCCACGACCCCCGACCCACGACCCCAGACCCACGACCCCAGACCCAAGACCCCAGACCCATGACCCCAGACACATGACCCCAGACCCATGACCCCAGACCCATGACCCCAGACCCATGACCCCGGACCCATGACCCCGGACCCATGACCCCGGACCCATGACCACGGACCCATGACCCCGGACCCATTACCACGGACCCATGAACCCGTACCCATGACCCCGGACCCGTGACCCCGGACCCGTGACCCCGGACCCGTGACCCCGGACCCGTGACCCCGGACCCGTGACTCCGGACCCGTGACTCCGGACCCATGACACCGGACCCATGACCCCGGACCCATGACCCCGGACCCATGACCCCAGACCCATGACCCCAGACACATGACCCCAGACCCATGACCCCAGACCCATGACCCCAGACCCATGACTCCAGACCCATGACCCCAGACCCATGAACCCAGACCCATGACCCCAGACCCATGACCCCAGACGCATGACCCCACACCCATGACCCCAGACCCATGACCCCAGACCCATGACCCCAGACCCATGACCCCAGACCCATGACCCCAGACCCATGACCCCAGACCCATGACCCCAGACCCATGACCCCAGACCCATGACCCCAGACCCATGACCCCAGACCCATGACCCCAGACCCATGACCCCAGACCCATGACCCCAGACACATGACCCCAGACCCATGACCCCAGACCCATGACCCCAGACCCATGACCCCAGACCCATGACCCCAGACCCATGAACCCAGACCCATGACCCCAGACCCATGACCCCAGACCCATGACCCCAGACCCATGACCCCAGACCCATGACCCCAGACCCATGACCCCAGACCCATGACCCCAGACCCATGACCCCAGACCCATGACCCCAGACCCATGACCCCAGACCCATGACCCCAGACCCATGACCCCAGACCCATGACCCCAGACCCATGACCCCAGACCCATGACCCTAGACCCATGACCCCAGACCCATGACCCCAGACCCATGACCCCAGACCCATGACCCCAGACCCATGACCCCAGACCCATGACCCCAGACCCATGACCCCAGACCCATGACCCCAGACCCATGACCCCAGACCCATGACCCCGGACCAATGACCCCGGACCCATGACCCCGGACCCATGACCCCGGACCCATGACCACGGACCCATGACCCCGGACCCATTACCACGGACCCATGACCCCGGACCCACGACCCCGGACCCACGACCCCGGACCCACGACCCCGGACCCACGACCCCGGACCCACGACCCCGGACCCACGACCCCGGACCCACGACCCCGGACCCACGACCCCGGACCCACGACCCCGGACCCACGACCCCGGACCCACGACCCCGGACCCACGACCCCGGACCCACGACCCCGGACCCACGACCCCGGACCCACGACCCCGGACCCACGACCCCGGTCCCATGACAACGGACCCATGACACCGGACCCATGACCCCGGACCCATGACCCCGGACCCATGACCCCGGACCCGTGACCCCGGACCCGTGACCCCGGACCCGTGACTCCGGACCCGTGACTCCGGACCCATGACACCGGACCCATGACCCCGGACCCATGACCCCGGACCCATGACCCCGGACCCGTGACCCCGGACCCGTGACCCCGGACCCGTGACCCCGGACCCGTGACTCCGGACCCATGACCACGGACCCAAGACCCCGGACCCACGACCCGGACACACGACCCCGGACCCATGACCCCGGACCCATGACCCCGGACCCATGACGCCGGACCCATGACCCCGGACCCAGGACCCCGGAACCACAACCCCGGACCCAGGACCCCGGACACATGACCCCGGACCCATGACCCCGGACCCACGACCCCGGACCCACGACCCCGGACCCAAGACCCCAGACCCATGACCCGAGACCCATGACCCCAGACCCATTACCCCAGACACATGACCCCGGAGACAGGACCACGGACCCATGACCCCGGACCCAGGACCCCGGACCCAGGACCCCGGACCCAGGACCCCGGACCCATGACCCCGGACCCATGACCCCGGTCCCATGACCCCGGTCCCATTACAACGGACCCATGACACCGGACCCATGACCCCGGACCCATGACCCCGTACCCATGACACCGGACCCGTGACCCCGGACCCGTGACCCCGGACCCGTGACCCCGGACCCGTGACTCCGGACCCGTGACTCCGGACCCATGACCACGGACCCGTGACCCCGGACCCACGACCCCGGACCCACGACCCCGGACCCAAGACCCCAGACCCATGACCCGAGACCCATGACCCCAGACCCATGACCCCAGACCCATGACCCCAGACCCATGACCCCAGACCCATGACCCCAGACCCATGACCCCAGACCCATGACCCCAGACCCATGACCCCAGACCCATGACCCCAGACCCATGACCCCAGACCCATGACCCCAGACCCATGACCCCAGACCCATGACCCCAGACCCATGACCCCAGACCCATGACCCCAGACCCATGACCCCAGACCCATGACCCCAGACCCATGACCCCAGACCCATGACCCCAGACCCATGACCCCAGACCCATGACCCCAGACCCATGACCCCAGACCCATGACCCCAGACCCATGACCCCAGACCCATGACCCCAGACCCATGACCCCAGACCCATGACCCCAGACCCATGACCCCAGACCCATGACCCCAGACCCATGACCCCAGACCCATGACCCCAGACCCATGACCCCAGACCCATGACCCCAGACCCATGACCCCAGACCCATGACCCCAGACCCATGACCCCAGACCCATGACCCCAGACCCATGACCCCAGACCCATGACCCCAGACCCATGACCCCAGACCCATGACCCCAGACCCATGACCCCAGACCCATGACCCCAGACCCATGACCCCAGACCCATGACCCCAGACCCATGACCCCAGACCCATGACCCCAGACCCATGACCCCAGACCCATGACCCCAGACCCATGACCCCAGACCCATGACCCCAGACCCATGACCCCAGACCCATGACCCCAGACCCATGACCCCAGACCCATGACCCCAGACCCATGACCCCAGACCCATGACCCCAGACCCATGACCACAGACCCATGACCCCAGACCCATGACCCCAGACCCATGACCCCAGACCCATGACCCCAGACCCATGACCCCGGACCAATGACCCCGGACCCATGACCCCGGACCCATGACCCCGGACCCATGACCCCGGACCCATGACCACGGACCCATGACCACGGACCCATGACCACGGACCCATGACCCCGGACCCATTACCACGGACCCATGACCCCGGACCCACGACCCCGGACCCACGACCCCGGACCCACGACCCCGGACCCACGACCCCGAACCCAAGACCCCGGACCCACGACCCGGACACACGACCCCGGACCCATGACCCCGGACCCATGACGCCGGACCCATGACCCCGGACCCAGGACCCCGGAACCACAACCCCGGACCCAGGACCCCGGACACATGACCCCGGACCCATGACCCCGGACCCGCGACCCCGGACCCACGACCCCGGACCCAAGACCCCAGACCCATGACCCGAGACCCATGACCCCAGACCCATTACCCCAGACACATGACCCCGGAGACAGGACCACGGACCCATGACCCCGGACCCAGGACCCCGGACCCAGGACCCCGGACCCATGACCCCGGACCCATGACCCCGGTCCCATGACCCCGGTCCCATGACAACGGACCCATGACACCGGACCCATGACCCCGGACCCATGACACCGGACCCATGACCCCGGACCCATGAACCCGTACCCATGACCCCGGACCCGTGACCCCGGACCCGTGACCCCGGACCCGTGACCCCGGACCCGTGACTCCGGACCCATGACCACGGACCCGTGACCCCGGACCCACGACCCCGGACTCATGACCCCGGACCCATGACCCCGGACCCATGACCCCGGACCCAGGACCCCGGAACCACGACCCCGGACCCAGGACCCCGGACACATGACCCCGGACCCATGACCACGGACCCACGACCCCGGACCCACGACCCCGGACCCACGACCCCCGACCCACGACCCCAGACCCACGACCCCAGACCCAAGACCCCAGACCCATGACCCCAGACCCATGACCCCAGACCCATGACCCCAGACCCATGACCCCGGACCCATGACCCCGGACCCGTGACCCCGGACCCGTGACCCCGGACCCGTGACCCCGGACCCGTGACCCCGGACGCGTGACCCCGGACCCGTGACCCCGGACCCGTGACCCCGGACCCGTGACTCCGGACCCGTGACTCCGGACCCATGACACCGGACCCATGACCCCGGACCCATGACCCCGGACCCATGACCCCAGACCCATGACCCCAGACCCATGACCCCAGACCCATGACCCCAGACCCATGACCCCAGACCCATGACCCCAGACCCATGACCCCAGACCCATGACCCCAGACCCATGACCCCAGACCCATGACCCCACACCCATGACCCCACACCCATGACCCCAGACCCATGACCCCAGACCCATGACCCCAGACCCATGACCCCAGACCCATGACCCCACACCCATGACCCCACACCCATGACCCCAGACCCATGACCCCAGACCCATGACCCCAGACCCATGACCCCAGACCCATGACCCCAGACCCATGACCCCAGACCCATGACCCCAGACCCATGACCCCAGACCCATGACCCCAGACCCATGACACCAGACCCATGACCCCAGACCCATGACCCCAGACCCATGACCCCAGACCCATGACCCCAGACCCATGACCCCAGACCCATGACCCCAGACCCATGACCCCAGACCCATGACCCCAGACCCATGACCCCAGACCCATGACCCCAGACCCATGACCCCAGACCCATGACCCCAGACCCATGACCCCAGACCCATGACCCCAGACCCATGACCCCAGACCCATGACCACAGACCCATGACCCCAGACCCATGACCCCAGACCCATGACCCCAGACCCATGACCCCAGACCCATGACCCCAGACCCATGACCCCAGACCCATGACCCCAGACCCATGACCCCAGACCCATGACCCCAGACCCATGACCCCAGACCCATGACCCCAGACCCATGACCCCAGACCCATGACCCCAGACCCATGACCCCAGACCCATGACCCCAGACCCATGAACCCAGACCCATGACCCCAGACCCATGACCCCAGACCCATGACCCCAGACCCATGACCCCAGACCCATGACCCCGGACCAATGACCCCGGACCCATGACCCCGGACCCATGACCCCGGACCCATGACCACGGACCCATGACAGCGGACCCATTACCACGGACCCATGACCCCGGACCCACGACCCCGGACCCACGACCCCGGACCCACGACCCCGGACCCACGACCCCGGACCCACGACCCCGGACCCACGACCCCGGACCCACGACCCCGGACCCACGACCCCGGACCCACGACCCCGGACCCACGACCCCGGACCCACGACCCCGGACCCACGACCCCGGACCCACGACCCCGGACCCACGACCCCGGACCCACGACCCCGGACCCACGACCCCGGACCCACGACCCCGGACCCACGACCCCGGTCCCATGACAACGGACCCATGACCCCGGACCCATGACCCCGGACCCATGACCCCGGACCCATGACCCCGGACCCATGACCACGGACCCATGACCCCGGACCCATTACCACGGACCCATGACCCCGGACCCACGACCCCGGACCCACGACACCGGACCCACGACCCCGGACCCAAGACCCCGGACCCACGACCCGGACACACGACCCCGGACCCATGACCCCGGACCCATGACCCCGGACCCATGACGCCGGACCCATGACCCCGGACCCAGGACCCCGGAACCACAACCCCGGACCCAGGACCCCGGACACATTACCCCGGACCCATGACCCCGGACCCGCGACCCCGGACCCACGACCCCGGACCCAAGACCCCAGACCCATGACCCGAGACCCATGACCCCAGACCCATTACCCCAGACACATGACCCCGGAGACAGGACCACGGACCCATGACCCCGGACCCAGGACCCCGGACCCAGGACCCCGGACCCATGACCCCGGACCCATGACCCCGGTCCCATGACCCCGGTCCCATGACAACGGACCCATGACACCGGACCCATGACCCCGGACCCATGAACCCGTACCCTTGACCACAGACCCATGACCCCAGACCCATGACCCCAGACCCATGACCCCAGACCCATGACCCCAGACCCATGACCCCAGACCCATGACCCCAGACCCATGACCCCAGACCCATGACCCCAGACCCATGACCCCAGACCCATGACCCCAGACCCATGACCCCAGACCCATGACCCCAGACCCATGACCCCAGACCCATGACCCCAGACCCATGACCTCAGACCCATGACCCCAGACCCATGACCCCGGACCAATGACCCCGGACCCATGACCCCGGACCCATGACCCCGGACCCATGACCACGGACCCATGACCCCGGACCCATTACCACGGACCCATGACCCCGGACCCACGACCCCGGACCCACGACCCCGGACCCACGACCCCGGACCCACGACCCCGGACCCACGACCCCGGACCCACGACCCCGGAACCACGACCCCGGACCCACGACCCCGGACCCACGACCCCGGACCCACGACCCCGGACCCTCGACCCCGGACCCACGACCCCGGACCCACGACCCCGGACCCACGACCCCGGACCCACGACCCCGGACCCACGACCCCGGACCCACGACCCCGGTCCCATGACAACGGACCCATGACCCCAGACCCATGACCCCAGACCCATGACCCCAAACCCATGACCCCAGACCCATGACCCCAGACCCATGACCCCAGACCCATGACCCCAGACCCATGACCCTAGACCCATGACCCCAGACCCATGACCCCAGACCCATGACCCCAGACCCATGACCCCAGACCCATGACCCCAGACCCATGACCCCAGACCCATGACCCCAGACCCATGACCCCAGACCCATGACCCCAGACCCATGACACCAGACCCAGGACCCCAGACCCAGGAACGCAGACCCATGACCCCAGACCCATGACCCCAGACCCATGACCCCGGACCCATGACCCCGGACCCATGACCCCGGACCCATGACCCCGGACCCATGACCCCGGACCCATGACCCCAGACCCATGACCCCAGACCCATGACCCCAGACCCATGACCCCAGACCCATGACCCCAGACCCATGACCCCAGACCCATGACCCCAGACCCATGACCCCAGACCCATGACCCCAGACCCATGACCCCAGACCCATGACCCCAGACCCATGACCCCAGACCCATGACCCCAGACCCATGACCCCAGACCCATGACCCCAGACCCATGACCCCAGACCCATGACCCCAGACCCATGACCCCAGACCCATGACCCCAGACCCATGACCCCAGACCCATGACCCCAGACCCATGACCCCAGACCCATGACCCCAGACCCATGACCCCAGACCCATGACCCCAGACCCATGACCCCAGACCCATGACCCCAGACCCATGACCCCAGACCCATGACCCCAGACCCATGACCCCAGACCCATGACCCCAGACCCATGACCCCAGACCCATGACCCCAGACCCATGACCCCAGACCCATGACCCCAGACCCATGACCCCAGACCCATGACCCCAGACCCATGACCCCAGACCCATGACCCCAGACCCATGACCCCAGACCCATGACCCCAGACCCATGACCCCAGACCCATGACCCCAGACCCATGACCCCAGACCCATGACCCCAGACCCATGACCCCAGACCCATGACCCCAGACCCATGACCCCAGACCCATGACCCCAGACCCATGACCCCAGACCCATGACACCAGACCCATGACCCCAGACCCATGACCCCAGACCCATGACCCCAGACCCATGACCCCAGACCCATGACCCCAGACCCATGACCCCAGACCCATGACCCCAGACCCATGACCCCAGACCCATGACCCCAGACCCATGACCCCAGACCCATGACCCCAGACCCATGACCCCAGACCCATGACCCCAGACCCATGACCCCAGACCCATGACCCCAGACCCATGACCCCAGACCCATGACCCCAGACCCATGACCCCAGACCCATGACCCCAGACCCATGACCCCAGACCCATGACCCCAGACCCATGACCCCAGACCCATGACCCCAGACCCATGACCCCAGACCCATGACCCCAGACCCATGACCCCAGACCCATGACCCCAGACCCATGACCCCAGACCCATGACCCCAGACCCATGACCCCAGACCCATGACCCCAGACCCATGACCCCAGACCCATGACCCCAGACCCATGACCCCAGACCCATGACCCCAGACCCATGACCCCAGACCCATGACCCCAGACCCATGACCCCAGACCCATGACCCCAGACCCATGACCCCAGACCCATGACACCAGACCCAGGACCCCAGACCCAGGAACCCAGACCCATGACCCCAGACCCATGACCCCAGACCCATGACCCCGGACCCATGACCCCGGACCCATGACCCCGGACCCATGACCACGGACCCATGACCCCGGACCCATGACCCCAGACCCATGACCCCAGACCCATGACCCCAGACCCATGACCCCAGACCCATGACCCCAGACCCATGACCCCAGACCCATGACCCCAGACCCATGACCCCAGACCCATGACCCCAGACCCATGACCCCAGACCCATGACCCCAGACCCATGACCCCAGACCCATGACACCAGACCCATGACCCCAGACCCATGAGCCCAGACCCATGACCCCAGACCCATGACCCCAGACCCATGACCCCAGACCCATGACCCCAGACCCATGACCCCAGACCCATGACCCCAGACCCATGACCCCAGACCCATGACCCCAGACCCATGACCCCAGACCCATGACCCCAGACCCATGACCCCAGACCCATGACCCCAGACCCATGACCCCAGACCCATGACCCCAGACCCATGACCCCAGACCCATGACCCCAGACCCATGACCCCAGACCCATGACCCCAGACCCATGACCCCAGACCCATGACCCCAGACCCATGACCCCAGACCCATGACCCCAGACCCATGACCCCAGACCCATGACCCCAGACCCATGACCCCAGACCCATGACCCCAGACCCATGACCCCAGACCCATGACCCCAGACCCATGACCCCAGACCCATGACCCCAGACCCATGACCCCAGACCCATGACCCCAGACCCATGACCCCAGACCCATGACCCCGGACCCACGACCCCGGACCCACGACCCCGGACCCACGACCCCGGACCCACGACCCCGGACCCATGACACCGGACCCATGACCCCGGACCCAGGACCCCGGAGCCACAACCCCGGACCCAGGACCCCGGACACATGACCCCGGACCCATGACCCCGGACCCACGACCCCGGACCCACGACCCCAGACCCACGACCCCAGACCCACGACCCCAGACCCATGACCCCAGACCCATGACCCCAGACCCATGACCCCAGACCCATGACCCCAGACCCATGACCCCAGACCCATGACCCCAGACCCATGACCCCAGACCCATGACCCCAGACCCATGACCCCAGACCCATGACCCCAGACCCATGACCCCAGACCCATGACCCCAGACCCATGACCCCAGACCCATGACCCCAGACCCATGACCCCAGACCCATGACCCCAGACCCATGACCCCAGACCCATGACCCCAGACCCATGACCCCAGACCCATGACCCCAGACCCATGACCCCAGACCCATGACCCCAGACCCATGACCCCAGACCCATGACCCCAGACCCATGACCCCAGACCCATGACCCCAGACCCATGACCCCAGACCCATGACCCCAGACCCATGACCCCAGACCCATGACCCCAGACCCATGACCCCAGACCCATGACCCCAGACCCATGACCCCAGACCCATGACCCCAGACCCATGAACCCAGACCCATGACCCCAGACCCATGACCCCAGACCCATGACCCCAGACCCATGACCCCAGACCCATGACCCCAGACCCATGACCCCAGACCCATGACCCCAGACCCATGACCCCAGACCCATGACCCCAGACCCATGACCCCAGACCCATGACCCCAGACCCATGACCCCAGACCCATGACCCCGGACCAATGACCCCGGACCCATGACCCCGGACCCATGACCCCGGACCCATGACCCCGGACCCATGACCACGGACCCATGACCCCAGACCCATGACCCCGGACCAATGACCCCGGACCCATGACCCCGGACCCATGACCCCGGACCCATGACCCCGGACCCAGGACCCCGGACCCAGGACCCCGGACCCATGACCCCGGACCCATGACCCCGGTCCCATGACCCCGGTCCCATTACAACGGACCCATGACACCGGACCCATGACCCCGGACCCATGACCCCGTACCCATGACACCGGACCCGTGACCCCGGACCCGTGACCCCGGACCCGTGACCCCGGACCCGTGACTCCGGACCCGTGACTCCGGACCCATGACCACGGACCCGTGACCCCGGACCCACGACCCCGGACCCACGACCCCGGACCCAAGACCCCAGACCCATGACCCGAGACCCATGACCCCAGACCCATGACCCCAGACCCATGACCCCAGACCCATGACCCCAGACCCATGACCCCAGACCCATGACCCCAGACCCATGACCCCAGACCCATGACCCCAGACCCATGACCCCAGACCCATGACCCCAGACCCATGACCCCAGACCCATGACCCCAGACCCATGACCCCAGACCCATGACCCCAGACCCATGACCCCAGACCCATGACCCCAGACCCATGACCCCAGACCCATGACCCCAGACCCATGACCCCAGACCCATGACCCCAGACCCATGACCCCAGACCCATGACCCCAGACCCATGACCCCAGACCCATGACCCCAGACCCATGACCCCAGACCCATGACCCCAGACCCATGACCCCAGACCCATGACCCCAGACCCATGACCCCAGACCCATGACCCCAGACCCATGACCCCAGACCCATGACCCCAGACCCATGACCCCAGACCCATGACCCCAGACCCATGACCCCAGACCCATGACCCCAGACCCATGACCCCAGACCCATGACCCCAGACCCATGACCCCAGACCCATGACCCCAGACCCATGACCCCAGACCCATGACCCCAGACCCATGACCCCAGACCCATGACCCCAGACCCATGACCCCAGACCCATGACCCCAGACCCATGACCCCAGACCCATGACCCCAGACCCATGACCCCAGACCCATGACCCCAGACCCATGACCCCAGACCCATGACCCCAGACCCATGACCCCAGACCCATGACCCCAGACCCATGACCCCAGACCCATGACCCCAGACCCATGACCCCAGACCCATGACCCCGGACCAATGACCCCGGACCCATGACCCCGGACCCATGACCCCGGACCCATGACCCCGGACCCATGACCACGGACCCATGACCACGGACCCATGACCACGGACCCATGACCCCGGACCCATTACCACGGACCCATGACCCCGGACCCACGACCCCGGACCCACGACCCCGGACCCACGACCCCGGACCCACGACCCCGAACCCAAGACCCCGGACCCACGACCCGGACACACGACCCCGGACCCATGACCCCGGACCCATGACGCCGGACCCATGACCCCGGACCCAGGACCCCGGAACCACAACCCCGGACCCAGGACCCCGGACACATGACCCCGGACCCATGACCCCGGACCCGCGACCCCGGACCCACGACCCCGGACCCAAGACCCCAGACCCATGACCCGAGACCCATGACCCCAGACCCATTACCCCAGACACATGACCCCGGAGACAGGACCACGGACCCATGACCCCGGACCCAGGACCCCGGACCCAGGACCCCGGACCCATGACCCCGGACCCATGACCCCGGTCCCATGACCCCGGTCCCATGACAACGGACCCATGACACCGGACCCATGACCCCGGACACATGACACCGGACCCATGACCCCGGACCCATGAACCCGTACCCATGACCCCGGACCCGTGACCCCGGACCCGTGACCCCGGACCCGTGACCCCGGACCCGTGACTCCGGACCCATGACCACGGACCCGTGACCCCGGACCCACGACCCCGGACTCATGACCCCGGACCCATGACCCCGGACCCATGACCCCGGACCCAGGACCCCGGAACCACGACCCCGGACCCAGGACCCCGGACACATGACCCCGGACCCATGACCACGGACCCACGACCCCGGACCCACGACCCCGGACCCACGACCCCCGACCCACGACCCCAGACCCACGACCCCAGACCCAAGACCCCAGACCCATGACCCCAGACCCATGACCCCAGACCCATGACCCCAGACCCATGACCCCAGACCCATGACCCCGGACCCGTGACCCCGGACCCGTGACCCCGGACCCGTGACCCCGGACCCGTGACCCCGGACGCGTGACCCCGGACCCGTGACCCCGGACCCGTGACCCCGGACCCGTGACTCCGGACCCGTGACTCCGGACCCATGACACCGGACCCATGACCCCGGACCCATGACCCCGGACCCATGACCCCAGACCCATGACCCCAGACCCATGACCCCAGACCCATGACCCCAGACCCATGACCCCAGACCCATGACCCCAGACCCATGACCCCAGACCCATGACCCCAGACCCATGACCCCAGACCCATGACCCCACACCCATGACCCCACACCCATGACCCCAGACCCATGACCCCAGACCCATGACCCCAGACCCATGACCCCAGACCCATGACCCCACACCCATGACCCCACACCCATGACCCCAGACCCATGACCCCAGACCCATGACCCCAGACCCATGACCCCAGACCCATGACCCCAGACCCATGACCCCAGACCCATGACCCCAGACCCATGACCCCAGACCCATGACCCCAGACCCATGACACCAGACCCATGACCCCAGACCCATGACCCCAGACCCATGACCCCAGACCCATGACCCCAGACCCATGACCCCAGACCCATGACCCCAGACCCATGACCCCAGACCCATGACCCCAGACCCATGACCCCAGACCCATGACCCCAGACCCATGACCCCAGACCCATGACCCCAGACCCATGACCCCAGACCCATGACCCCAGACCCATGACCCCAGACCCATGACCACAGACCCATGACCCCAGACCCATGACCCCAGACCCATGACCCCAGACCCATGACCCCAGACCCATGACCCCAGACCCATGACCCCAGACCCATGACCCCAGACCCATGACCCCAGACCCATGACCCCAGACCCATGACCCCAGACCCATGACCCCAGACCCATGACCCCAGACCCATGACCCCAGACCCATGACCCCAGACCCATGACCCCAGACCCATGAACCCAGACCCATGACCCCAGACCCATGACCCCAGACCCATGACCCCAGACCCATGACCCCAGACCCATGACCCCGGACCAATGACCCCGGACCCATGACCCCGGACCCATGACCCCGGACCCATGACCACGGACCCATGACAGCGGACCCATTACCACGGACCCATGACCCCGGACCCACGACCCCGGACCCACGACCCCGGACCCACGACCCCGGACCCACGACCCCGGACCCACGACCCCGGACCCACGACCCCGGACCCACGACCCCGGACCCACGACCCCGGACCCACGACCCCGGACCCACGACCCCGGACCCACGACCCCGGACCCACGACCCCGGACCCACGACCCCGGACCCACGACCCCGGACCCACGACCCCGGACCCACGACCCCGGTCCCATGACAACGGACCCATGACCCCGGACCCATGACCCCGGACCCATGACCCCGGACCCATGACCCCGGACCCATGACCACGGACCCATGACCCCGGACCCATTACCACGGACCCATGACCCCGGACCCACGACCCCGGACCCACGACACCGGACCCACGACCCCGGACCCAAGACCCCGGACCCACGACCCGGACACACGACCCCGGACCCATGACCCCGGACCCATGACCCCGGACCCATGACGCCGGACCCATGACCCCGGACCCAGGACCCCGGAACCACAACCCCGGACCCAGGACCCCGGACACATTACCCCGGACCCATGACCCCGGACCCGCGACCCCGGACCCACGACCCCGGACCCAAGACCCCAGACCCATGACCCGAGACCCATGACCCCAGACCCATTACCCCAGACACATGACCCCGGAGACAGGACCACGGACCCATGACCCCGGACCCAGGACCCCGGACCCAGGACCCCGGACCCATGACCCCGGACCCATGACCCCGGTCCCATGACCCCGGTCCCATGACAACGGACCCATGACACCGGACCCATGACCCCGGACCCATGACCCCAGACCCATGACCCCAGACCCATGACCCCAGACCCATGACCCCAGACCCATGACCCCAGACCCATGACCCCAGACCCATGACCCCAGACCCATGACCCCAGACCCATGACCCCAGACCCATGACCCCAGACCCATGACACCAGACCCATGACCCCAGACCCATGAGCCCAGACCCATGACCCCAGACCCATGACCCCAGACCCATGACCCCAGACCCATGACCCCAGACCCATGACCCCAGACCCATGACCCCAGACCCATGACCCCAGACCCATGACCCCAGACCCATGACCCCAGACCCATGACCCCAGACCCATGACCCCAGACCCATGACCCCAGACCCATGACCCCAGACCCATGACCCCAGACCCATGACCCCAGACCCATGACCCCAGACCCATGACCCCAGACCCATGACCCCAGACCCATGACCCCAGACCCATGACCCCAGACCCATGACCCCAGACCCATGCTCCCAGACCCATGACCCCAGACCCATGACCCCAGACCCATGACCCCAGACCCATGACCCCAGACCCATGACCCCAGACCCATGACCCCAGACCCATGACCCCAGACCCATGACCCCAGACCCATGACCCCAGACCCATGACACCAGACCCAGGACCCCAGACCCAGGAACCCAGACCCATGACCCCAGACCCATGACCCCAGACCCATGACCCCGGACCCATGACCCCGGACCCATGACCCCGGACCCATGACCACGGACCCATGACCCCGGACCCATGACCCCAGACCCATGACCCCAGACCCATGACCCCAGACCCATGACCCCAGACCCATGACCCCAGACCCATGACCCCAGACCCATGACCCCAGACCCATGACCCCAGACCCATGACCCCAGACCCATGACCCCAGACCCATGACCCCAGACCCATGACCCCAGACCCATGACCCCAGACCCATGACACCAGACCCATGACCCCAGACCCATGAGCCCAGACCCATGACCCCAGACCCATGACCCCAGACCCATGACCCCAGACCCATGACCCCAGACCCATGACCCCAGACCCATGACCCCAGACCCATGACCCCAGACCCATGACCCCAGACCCATGACCCCAGACCCATGACCCCAGACCCATGACCCCAGACCCATGACCCCAGACCCATGACCCCAGACCCATGACCCCAGACCCATGACCCCAGACCCATGACCCCAGACCCATGACCCCAGACCCATGACCCCAGACCCATGACCCCAGACCCATGACCCCAGACCCATGACCCCAGACCCATGACCCCAGACCCATGACCCCAGACCCATGACCCCAGACCCATGACCCCAGACCCATGACCCCAGACCCATGACCCCAGACCCATGACCCCAGACCCATGACCCCAGACCCATGACCCCAGACCCATGACCCCAGACCCATGACCCCAGACCCATGACCCCGGACCCACGACCCCGGACCCACGACCCCGGACCCACGACCCCGGACCCACGACCCCGGACCCATGACACCGGACCCATGACCCCGGACCCAGGACCCCGGAGCCACAACCCCGGACCCAGGACCCCGGACACATGACCCCGGACCCATGACCCCGGACCCACGACCCCGGACCCACGACCCCAGACCCACGACCCCAGACCCATGACCCCAGACCCATGACCCCAGACCCATGACCCCAGACCCATGACCCCAGACCCATGACCCCAGACCCATGACCCCAGACCCATGACCCCAGACCCATGACCCCAGACCCATGACCCCAGACCCATGACCCCAGACCCATGACCCCAGACCCATGACCCCAGACCCATGACCCCAGACCCATGACCCCAGACCCATGACCCCAGACCCATGACCCCAGACCCATGACCCCAGACCCATGACCCCAGACCCATGACCCCAGACCCATGACCCCAGACCCATGACCCCAGACCCATGACCCCAGACCCATGACCCCAGACCCATGACCCCAGACCCATGACCCCAGACCCATGACCCCAGACCCATGACCCCAGACCCATGACCCCAGACCCATGACCCCAGACCCATGACCCCAGACCCATGACCCCAGACCCATGACCCCAGACCCATGACCCCAGACCCATGACCCCAGACCCATGAACCCAGACCCATGACCCCAGACCCATGACCCCAGACCCATGACCCCAGACCCATGACCCCAGACCCATGACCCCAGACCCATGACCCCAGACCCATGACCCCAGACCCATGACCCCAGACCCATGACCCCAGACCCATGACCCCAGACCCATGACCCCAGACCCATGACCCCAGACCCATGACCCCAGACCCATGACCCCGGACCAATGACCCCGGACCCATGACCCCGGACCCATGACCCCGGACCCATGACCCCGGACCCATGACCACGGACCCATGACCCCAGACCCATGACCCCGGACCAATGACCCCGGACCCATGACCCCGGACCCATGACCCCGGACCCATGACCCCGGACCCAGGACCCCGGACCCAGGACCCCGGACCCATGACCCCGGACCCATGACCCCGGTCCCATGACCCCGGTCCCATTACAACGGACCCATGACACCGGACCCATGACCCCGGACCCATGACCCCGTACCCATGACACCGGACCCGTGACCCCGGACCCGTGACCCCGGACCCGTGACCCCGGACCCGTGACTCCGGACCCGTGACTCCGGACCCATGACCACGGACCCGTGACCCCGGACCCACGACCCCGGACCCACGACCCCGGACCCAAGACCCCAGACCCATGACCCGAGACCCATGACCCCAGACCCATGACCCCAGACCCATGACCCCAGACCCATGACCCCAGACCCATGACCCCAGACCCATGACCCCAGACCCATGACCCCAGACCCATGACCCCAGACCCATGACCCCAGACCCATGACCCCAGACCCATGACCCCAGACCCATGACCCCAGACCCATGACCCCAGACCCATGACCCCAGACCCATGACCCCAGACCCATGACCCCAGACCCATGACCCCAGACCCATGACCCCAGACCCATGACCCCAGACCCATGACCCCAGACCCATGACCCCAGACCCATGACCCCAGACCCATGACCCCAGACCCATGACCCCAGACCCATGACCCCAGACCCATGACCCCAGACCCATGACCCCAGACCCATGACCCCAGACCCATGACCCCAGACCCATGACCCCAGACCCATGACCCCAGACCCATGACCCCAGACCCATGACCCCAGACCCATGACCCCAGACCCATGACCCCAGACCCATGACCCCAGACCCATGACCCCAGACCCATGACCCCAGACCCATGACCCCAGACCCATGACCCCAGACCCATGACCCCAGACCCATGACCCCAGACCCATGACCCCAGACCCATGACCCCAGACCCATGACCCCAGACCCATGACCCCAGACCCATGACCCCAGACCCATGACCCCAGACCCATGACCCCAGACCCATGACCCCAGACCCATGACCCCAGACCCATGACCCCAGACCCATGACCCCAGACCCATGACCCCAGACCCATGACCCCAGACCCATGACCCCAGACCCATGACCCCGGACCAATGACCCCGGACCCATGACCCCGGACCCATGACCCCGGACCCATGACCCCGGACCCATGACCACGGACCCATGACCACGGACCCATGACCACGGACCCATGACCCCGGACCCATTACCACGGACCCATGACCCCGGACCCACGACCCCGGACCCACGACCCCGGACCCACGACCCCGGACCCACGACCCCGAACCCAAGACCCCGGACCCACGACCCGGACACACGACCCCGGACCCATGACCCCGGACCCATGACGCCGGACCCATGACCCCGGACCCAGGACCCCGGAACCACAACCCCGGACCCAGGACCCCGGACACATGACCCCGGACCCATGACCCCGGACCCGCGACCCCGGACCCACGACCCCGGACCCAAGACCCCAGACCCATGACCCGAGACCCATGACCCCAGACCCATTACCCCAGACACATGACCCCGGAGACAGGACCACGGACCCATGACCCCGGACCCAGGACCCCGGACCCAGGACCCCGGACCCATGACCCCGGACCCATGACCCCGGTCCCATGACCCCGGTCCCATGACAACGGACCCATGACACCGGACCCATGACCCCGGACCCATGACACCGGACCCATGACCCCGGACCCATGAACCCGTACCCATGACCCCGGACCCGTGACCCCGGACCCGTGACCCCGGACCCGTGACCCCGGACCCGTGACTCCGGACCCATGACCACGGACCCGTGACCCCGGACCCACGACCCCGGACTCATGACCCCGGACCCATGACCCCGGACCCATGACCCCGGACCCAGGACCCCGGAACCACGACCCCGGACCCAGGACCCCGGACACATGACCCCGGACCCATGACCACGGACCCACGACCCCGGACCCACGACCCCGGACCCACGACCCCCGACCCACGACCCCAGACCCACGACCCCAGACCCAAGACCCCAGACCCATGACCCCAGACCCATGACCCCAGACCCATGACCCCAGACCCATGACCCCAGACCCATGACCCCGGACCCGTGACCCCGGACCCGTGACCCCGGACCCGTGACCCCGGACCCGTGACCCCGGACGCGTGACCCCGGACCCGTGACCCCGGACCCGTGACCCCGGACCCGTGACTCCGGACCCGTGACTCCGGACCCATGACACCGGACCCATGACCCCGGACCCATGACCCCGGACCCATGACCCCAGACCCATGACCCCAGACCCATGACCCCAGACCCATGACCCCAGACCCATGACCCCAGACCCATGACCCCAGACCCATGACCCCAGACCCATGACCCCAGACCCATGACCCCAGACCCATGACCCCAGACCCATGACCCCACACCCATGACCCCACACCCATGACCCCAGACCCATGACCCCAGACCCATGACCCCAGACCCATGACCCCAGACCCATGACCCCACACCCATGACCCCACACCCATGACCCCAGACCCATGACCCCAGACCCATGACCCCAGACCCATGACCCCAGACCCATGACCCCAGACCCATGACCCCAGACCCATGACCCCAGACCCATGACCCCAGACCCATGACCCCAGACCCATGACACCAGACCCATGACCCCAGACCCATGACCCCAGACCCATGACCCCAGACCCATGACCCCAGACCCATGACCCCAGACCCATGACCCCAGACCCATGACCCCAGACCCATGACCCCAGACCCATGACCCCAGACCCATGACCCCAGACCCATGACCCCAGACCCATGACCCCAGACCCATGACCCCAGACCCATGACCCCAGACCCATGACCCCAGACCCATGACCACAGACCCATGACCCCAGACCCATGACCCCAGACCCATGACCCCAGACCCATGACCCCAGACCCATGACCCCAGACCCATGACCCCAGACCCATGACCCCAGACCCATGACCCCAGACCCATGACCCCAGACCCATGACCCCAGACCCATGACCCCAGACCCATGACCCCAGACCCATGACCCCAGACCCATGACCCCAGACCCATGAACCCAGACCCATGACCCCAGACCCATGACCCCAGACCCATGACCCCAGACCCATGACCCCAGACCCATGACCCCGGACCAATGACCCCGGACCCATGACCCCGGACCCATGACCCCGGACCCATGACCACGGACCCATGACAGCGGACCCATTACCACGGACCCATGACCCCGGACCCACGACCCCGGACCCACGACCCCGGACCCACGACCCCGGACCCACGACCCCGGACCCACGACCCCGGACCCACGACCCCGGACCCACGACCCCGGACCCACGACCCCGGACCCACGACCCCGGACCCACGACCCCGGACCCACGACCCCGGACCCACGACCCCGGACCCACGACCCCGGACCCACGACCCCGGACCCACGACCCCGGACCCACGACCCCGGACCCACGACCCCGGTCCCATGACAACGGACCCATGACCCCGGACCCATGACCCCGGACCCATGACCCCGGACCCATGACCCCGGACCCATGACCACGGACCCATGACCCCGGACCCATTACCACGGACCCATGACCCCGGACCCACGACCCCGGACCCACGACACCGGACCCACGACCCCGGACCCAAGACCCCGGACCCACGACCCGGACACACGACCCCGGACCCATGACCCCGGACCCATGACCCCGGACCCATGACGCCGGACCCATGACCCCGGACCCAGGACCCCGGAACCACAACCCCGGACCCAGGACCCCGGACACATTACCCCGGACCCATGACCCCGGACCCGCGACCCCGGACCCACGACCCCGGACCCAAGACCCCAGACCCATGACCCGAGACCCATGACCCCAGACCCATTACCCCAGACACATGACCCCGGAGACAGGACCACGGACCCATGACCCCGGACCCAGGACCCCGGACCCAGGACCCCGGACCCATGACCCCGGACCCATGACCCCGGTCCCATGACCCCGGTCCCATGACAACGGACCCATGACACCGGACCCATGACCCCGGACCCATGAACCCGTACCCTTGACCACAGACCCATGACCCCAGACCCATGACCCCAGACCCATGACCCCAGACCCATGACCCCAGACCCATGACCCCAGACCCATGACCCCAGACCCATGACCCCAGACCCATGACCCCAGACCCATGACCCCAGACCCATGACCCCAGACCCATGACCCCAGACCCATGACCCCAGACCCATGACCCCAGACCCATGACCCCAGACCCATGACCCCAGACCCATGACCTCAGACCCATGACCCCAGACCCATGACCCCGGACCAATGACCCCGGACCCATGACCCCGGACCCATGACCCCGGACCCATGACCACGGACCCATGACCCCGGACCCATTACCACGGACCCATGACCCCGGACCCACGACCCCGGACCCACGACCCCGGACCCACGACCCCGGACCCACGACCCCGGACCCACGACCCCGGACCCACGACCCCGGAACCACGACCCCGGACCCACGACCCCGGACCCACGACCCCGGACCCACGACCCCGGACCCACGACCCCGGACCCACGACCCCGGACCCACGACCCCGGTCCCATGACAACGGACCCATGACCCCAGACCCATGACCCCAGACCCATGACCCCAAACCCATGACCCCAGACCCATGACCCCAGACCCATGACCCCAGACCCATGACCCCAGACCCATGACCCTAGACCCATGACCCCAGACCCATGACCCCAGACCCATGACCCCAGACCCATGACCCCAGACCCATGACCCCAGACCCATGACCCCAGACCCATGACCCCAGACCCATGACCCCAGACCCATGACCCCAGACCCATGACACCAGACCCAGGACCCCAGACCCAGGAACGCAGACCCATGACCCCAGACCCATGACCCCAGACCCATGACCCCGGACCCATGACCCCGGACCCATGACCCCGGACCCATGACCCCGGACCCATGACCCCGGACCCATGACCCCAGACCCATGACCCCAGACCCATGACCCCAGACCCATGACCCCAGACCCATGACCCCAGACCCATGACCCCAGACCCATGACCCCAGACCCATGACCCCAGACCCATGACCCCAGACCCATGACCCCAGACCCATGACCCCAGACCCATGACCCCAGACCCATGACCCCAGACCCATGACCCCAGACCCATGACCCCAGACCCATGACCCCAGACCCATGACCCCAGACCCATGACCCCAGACCCATGACCCCAGACCCATGACCCCAGACCCATGACCCCAGACCCATGACCCCAGACCCATGACCCCAGACCCATGACCCCAGACCCATGACCCCAGACCCATGACCCCAGACCCATGACCCCAGACCCATGACCCCAGACCCATGACCCCAGACCCATGACCCCAGACCCATGACCCCAGACCCATGACCCCAGACCCATGACCCCAGACCCATGACCCCAGACCCATGACCCCAGACCCATGACCCCAGACCCATGACCCCAGACCCATGACCCCAGACCCATGACCCCAGACCCATGACCCCAGACCCATGACCCCAGACCCATGACCCCAGACCCATGACCCCAGACCCATGACCCCAGACCCATGACCCCAGACCCATGACCCCAGACCCATGACCCCAGACCCATGACCCCAGACCCATGACACCAGACCCATGACCCCAGACCCATGACCCCAGACCCATGACCCCAGACCCATGACCCCAGACCCATGACCCCAGACCCATGACCCCAGACCCATGACCCCAGACCCATGACCCCAGACCCATGACCCCAGACCCATGACCCCAGACCCATGACCCCAGACCCATGACCCCAGACCCATGACCCCAGACCCATGACCCCAGACCCATGACCCCAGACCCATGACCCCAGACCCATGACCCCAGACCCATGACCCCAGACCCATGACCCCAGACCCATGACCCCAGACCCATGACCCCAGACCCATGACCCCAGACCCATGACCCCAGACCCATGACCCCAGACCCATGACCCCAGACCCATGACCCCAGACCCATGACCCCAGACCCATGACCCCAGACCCATGACCCCAGACCCATGACCCCAGACCCATGACCCCAGACCCATGACCCCAGACCCATGACCCCAGACCCATGACCCCAGACCCATGACCCCAGACCCATGACCCCAGACCCATGACCCCAGACCCATGACACCAGACCCAGGACCCCAGACCCAGGAACCCAGACCCATGACCCCAGACCCATGACCCCAGACCCATGACCCCGGACCCATGACCCCGGACCCATGACCCCGGACCCATGACCACGGACCCATGACCCCGGACCCATGACCCCAGACCCATGACCCCAGACCCATGACCCCAGACCCATGACCCCAGACCCATGACCCCAGACCCATGACCCCAGACCCATGACCCCAGACCCATGACCCCAGACCCATGACCCCAGACCCATGACCCCAGACCCATGACCCCAGACCCATGACCCCAGACCCATGACCCCAGACCCATGACACCAGACCCATGACCCCAGACCCATGAGCCCAGACCCATGACCCCAGACCCATGACCCCAGACCCATGACCCCAGACCCATGACCCCAGACCCATGACCCCAGACCCATGACCCCAGACCCATGACCCCAGACCCATGACCCCAGACCCATGACCCCAGACCCATGACCCCAGACCCATGACCCCAGACCCATGACCCCAGACCCATGACCCCAGACCCATGACCCCAGACCCATGACCCCAGACCCATGACCCCAGACCCATGACCCCAGACCCATGACCCCAGACCCATGACCCCAGACCCATGACCCCAGACCCATGACCCCAGACCCATGACCCCAGACCCATGACCCCAGACCCATGACCCCAGACCCATGACCCCAGACCCATGACCCCAGAACCATGACCCCAGACCCATGACCCCAGACCCATGACCCCAGACCCATGACCCCGGACCCACGACCCCGGACCCACGACCCCGGACCCACGACCCCGGACCCACGACCCCGGACCCATGACACCGGACCCATGACCCCGGACCCAGGACCCCGGAGCCACAACCCCGGACCCAGGACCCCGGACACATGACCCCGGACCCATGACCCCGGACCCACGACCCCGGACCCACGACCCCAGACCCACGACCCCAGACCCATGACCCCAGACCCATGACCCCAGACCCATGACCCCAGACACATGACCCCAGACCCATGACCCCAGACCCATGACCCCAGACCCATGACCCCAGACCCATGACCCCAGACCCATGACCCCAGACCCATGACCCCAGACCCATGACCCCAGACCCATGACCCCAGACCCATGACCCCAGACCCATGACCCCAGACCCATGACCCCAGACCCATGACCCCAGACCCATGACCCCAGACCCATGACCCCAGACCCATGACCCCAGACCCATGACCCCAGACCCATGACCCCAGACCCATGACCCCAGACCCATGACCCCAGACCCATGACCCCAGACCCATGACCCCAGACCCATGACCCCAGACCCATGACCCCAGACCCATGACCCCAGACCCATGACCCCAGACCCATGACCCCAGACCCATGACCCCAGACCCATGACCCCAGACCCATGACCCCAGACCCATGACCCCAGACCCATGACCCCAGACCCATGACCCCAGACCCATGACCCCAGACCCATGACCCCAGACCCATGACCCCAGACCCATGACCCCAGACCCATGACCCCAGACCCATGACCCCAGACCCATGACCCCAGACCCATGACCCCAGACCCATGACCCCAGACCCATGACCCCAGACCCATGACCCCAGACCCATGACCCCAGACCCATGACCCCAGACCCATGACCCCAGACCCATGACCCCAGACCCATGACCCCAGACCCATGACCCCAGACCCATGACCCCAGACCCATGACCCCAGACCCATGACCCCAGACCCATGACCCCAGACCCATGACCCCAGACCCATGACC
The DNA here is from genome assembly GCA_944738655.2 of Andrena hattorfiana. NCBI lineage: Eukaryota > Metazoa > Arthropoda > Insecta > Hymenoptera > Andrenidae > Andrena > Andrena hattorfiana. The sequence goes on from OX122889.2 coordinate 71,883,852, forward strand.
CCAGACCCATGACCCCAGACCCATGACCCCAGACCCATGACCCCAGACCCATGACCCCAGACCCATGACCCCAGACCCATGACCCCAGACCCATGACCCCAGACCCATGACCCCAGACCCATGACCCCAGACCCATGACCCCAGACCCATGACCCCAGACCCATGACCCCAGACCCATGACCCCAGACCCATGACCCCAGACCCATGACCCCAGACCCATGACCCCAGACCCATGACCCCAGACCCATGACCCCAGACCCATGACCCCAGACCCATGACCCCAGACCCATGACCCCAGACCCATGACCCCAGACCCATGACCCCAGACCCATGACACCAGACCCAGGACCCCAGACCCAGGAACCCAGACCCATGACCCCAGACCCATGACCCCAGACCCATGACCCCGGACCCATGACCCCGGACCCATGACCCCGGACCCATGACCCCGGACCCATGACCCCGGACCCATGACCCCAGACCCATGACCCCAGACCCATGACCCCAGACCCATGACCCCAGACCCATGACCCCAGACCCATGACCCCAGACCCATGACCCCAGACCCATGACCCCAGACCCATGACACCAGACCCATGACCCCAGACCCATGACCCCAGACCCATGACCCCAGACCCATGACCCCAGACCCATGACCCCAGACCCATGACCCCAGACCCATGACCCCAGACCCATGACCCCAGACCCATGACCCCAGACCCATGACCCCAGACCCATGACCCCAGACCCATGACCCCAGACCCATGACCCCAGACCCATGACCCCAGACCCATGACCCCAGACCCATGACCCCAGACCCATGACCCCAGACCCATGACCCCAGACCCATGACCCCAGACCCATGACCCCAGACCCATGACCCCAGACCCATGACCCCAGACCCATGACCCCAGACCCATGACCCCAGACCCATGACCCCAGACCCATGACCCCAGACCCATGACCCCAGACCCATGACCCCAGACCCATGACCCCAGACCCACGACCCCAGACCCACGACCCCGGACCCACGACCCCGGACCCATGACACCGGACCCATGACCCCGGACCCAGGACCCCGGAGCCACAACCCCGGACCCAGGACCCCGGACACATGACCCCGGACCCATGACCCCGGACCCACGACCCCGGACCCACGACCCCAGACCCACGACCCCAGACCCATGACCCCAGACCCATGACCCCAGACCCATGACCCCAGACCCATGACCCCAGACCCATGACCCCAGACCCATGACCCCAGACCCATGACCCCAGACCCATGACCCCAGACCCATGACCCCAGACCCATGACCCCAGACCCATGACCCCAGACCCATGACCCCAGACCCATGACCCCAGACCCATGACCCCAGACCCATGACCCCAGACCCATGGCCCCAGACCCATGACCCCAGACCCATGACCCCAGACCCATGACCCCAGACCCATGACCCCAGACCCATGACCCCAGACCCATGACCCCAGACCCATGACCCCAGACCCATGACCCCAGACCCATGACCCCAGACCCATGACCCCAGACCCATGACCCCAGACCCATGACCCCAGACCCATGACCCCAGACCCATGACCCCAGACCCATGACCCCAGACCCATGACCCCAGACCCATGACCCCAGACCCATGACCCCAGACCCATGACCCCAGACCCATGACCCCAGACCCATGACCCCAGACCCATGACCCCAGACCCATGACCCCAGACCCATGACCCCAGACCCATGACCCCAGACCCATGACCCCAGACCCATGACCCCAGACCCATGACCCCAGACCCATGACCCCAGACCCATGACCCCAGACCCATGACCCCAGACCCATGACCCCAGACCCATGACCCCAGACCCATGACCCCAGACCCATGACCCCAGACCCATGACCCCAGACCCATGACACCAGACCCAGGACCCCAGACCCAGGAACCCAGACCCATGACCCCAGACCCATGACCCCAGACCCATGACCCCGGACCCATGACCCCGGACCCATGACCCCGGACCCATGACCCCGGACCCATGACCCCGGACCCATGACCCCAGACCCATGACCCCAGACCCATGACCCCAGACCCATGACCCCAGACCCATGACCCCAGACCCATGACCCCAGACCCATGACCCCAGACCCATGACACCAGACCCATGACCCCAGACCCATGACCCCAGACCCATGACCCCAGACCCATGACCCCAGACCCATGACCCCAGACCCATGACCCCAGACCCATGACCCCAGACCCATGACCCCAGACCCATGACCCCAGACCCATGACCCCAGACCCATGACCCCAGACCCATGACCCCAGACCCATGACCCCAGACCCATGACCCCAGACCCATGACCCCAGACCCATGACCCCAGACCCATGACCCCAGACCCATGACCCCAGACCCATGACCCCAGACCCATGACCCCAGACCCATGACCCCAGACCCATGACCCCAGACCCATGACCCCAGACCCATGACCCCAGACCCATGACCCCAGACCCATGACCCCAGACCCATGACCCCAGACCCATGACCCCAGACCCATGACCCCAGACCCATGACCCCAGACCCATGACCCCAGACCCATGACCCCAGACCCATGACCCCAGACCCATGACCCCAGACCCATGACCCCAGACCCATGACCCCAGACCCATGACCCCAGACCCATGACCCCAGACCCATGACCCCAGACCCATGACCCCAGACCCATGACCCCAGACCCATGACCCCAGACCCATGACCCCAGACCCATGACCCCAGACCCATGACCCCAGACCCATGACCCCAGACCCATGACCCCAGACCCATGACCCCAGACCCATGACCCCAGACCCATGACCCCAGACCCATGACCCCAGACCCATGACCCCAGACCCATGACCCCAGACCCATGACCCCAGACCCATGACCCCAGACCCATGACCCCAGACCCATGACCCCAGACCCATGACCCCAGACCCATGACCCCAGACCCATGACCCCAGACCCATGACCCCAGACCCATGACCCCAGACCCATGACCCCGGACCCATGACCCCGGACCCATGACCCCGGACCCATGACCCCGGACCCATGACCCCGGACCCATGACCCCAGACCCATGACCCCAGACCCATGACCCCAGACCCATGACCCCAGACCCATGACCCCAGACCCATGACCCCAGACCCATGACCCCAGACCCATGACCCCAGACCCATGACCCCAGACCCATGACCCCAGACCCATGACCCCAGACCCATGACCCCAGACCCATGACCCCAGACCCATGACCCCAGACCCATGACCCCAGACCCATGACCCCAGACCCATGACCCCAGACCCATGACCCCAGACCCATGACCCCAGACCCATGACCCCAGACCCATGACCCCAGACCCATGACCCCAGACCCATGACCCCAGACCCATGACCCCAGACCCATGACCCCAGACCCATGACCCCAGACCCATGACCCCAGACCCACGACCCCAGACCCACGACCCCGGACCCACGACCCCGGACCCATGACACCGGACCCATGACCCCGGACCCAGGACCCCGGAGCCACAACCCCGGACCCAGGACCCCGGACACATGACCCCGGACCCATGACCCCGGACCCACGACCCCGGACCCACGACCCCAGACCCACGACCCCAGACCCATGACCCCAGACCCATGACCCCAGACCCATGACCCCAGACCCATGACCCCAGACCCATGACCCCAGACCCATGACCCCAGACCCATGACCCCAGACCCATGACCCCAGACCCATGACCCCAGACCCATGACCCCAGACCCATGACCCCAGACCCATGACCCCAGACCCATGACCCCAGACCCATGACCCCAGACCCATGACCCCAGACCCATGACCCCAGACCCATGACCCCAGACCCATGGCCCCAGACCCATGACCCCAGACCCATGACCCCAGACCCATGACCCCAGACCCATGACCCCAGACCCATGACCCCAGACCCATGACCCCAGACCCATGACCCCAGACCCATGACCCCAGACCCATGACCCCAGACCCATGACCCCAGACCCATGACCCCAGACCCATGAACCCCGACCCATGACCCCAGACCCATGACCCCAGACCCATGACCCCAGACCCATGACCCCAGACCCATGACCCCAGACCCATGACACCAGACCCATGACCCCAGACCCATGACCCCAGACCCATGACCCCAGACCCATGACCCCAGACCCATGACCCCAGACCCATGACCCCAGACCCATGACCCCAGACCCATGACCCCAGACCCATGACCCCAGACCCATGACCCCAGACCCATGACCCCAGACCCATGACCCCAGACCCATGACCCCAGACCCATGACCCCAGACCCATGACCCCAGACCCATGACCCCAGACCCATGACCCCAGACCCATGACCCCAGACCCATGACCCCAGACCCATGACCCCAGACCCATGACCCCAGACCCATGACCCCAGACCCATGACCCCAGACCCATGACCCCAGACCCATGACCCCAGACCCATGACCCCAGACCCATGACCCCAGACCCATGACCCCAGACCCATGACCCCAGACCCATGACCCCAGACCCATGACCCCAGACCCATGACCCCAGACCCATGACCCCAGACCCATGACCCCAGACCCATGACCCCAGACCCATGACCCCAGACCCATGACCCCAGACCCATGACCCCAGACCCATGACCCCAGACCCATGACCCCAGACCCATGACCCCAGACCCATGAACCCCGACCCATGACCCCAGACCCATGACCCCAGACCCATGACCCCAGACCCATGACCCCAGACCCATGACCCCAGACCCATGACACCAGACCCATGACCCCAGACCCATGACCCCAGACCCATGACCCCGGACCCATGACCCCGGACCCATGACCCCGGACCCATGACCCCGGACCCATGACCCCGGACCCATGACCCCGGACCCATGACCCCGGACCCATGACCCCGGACCCATGACCCCGGACCCATGACCCCGGACCCATGACCCCAGACCCATGACCCCAGACCCATGACCCCAGACCCATGACCCCAGACCCATGACCCCAGACCCATGACCCCAGACCCATGACCCCAGACCCATGACCCCAGACCCATGACCCCAGACCCATGACCCCAGACCCATGACCCCAGACCCATGACCCCAGACCCACGACCCCGGACCCATGACACCGGACCCATGACACCGGACCCATGACCCCGGACCCAGGACCCCGGAGCCACAACCCCGGACACATGACCCCGGACCCATGACCCCGGACCCACGACCCCAGACCCATGACCCGAGACCCATGGCCCCAGACCCATTACCCCAGACCCATTACACCAGACACATGACCCCGGAGACAGGACCACGACCCATGACCCCGGACCCAGGACCCCGGACCCATGACCCCGGACCCATGACCCCGGACCCATGACCCCGGTCCCATGACCCCGGTCCCATGACCCCGGTCCCATGACAACGGACCCATGACACCGGACCCATGACCCCAGACCCATGACCCCAGACCCATGACCCCAGACCAATGACCCCAGACCCATGACCCCGGACCCATGACCCCGGACCCATGACCCCGGACCCATGACCCAGGACCCATGACCCCGGACCCATGACCCCGGACCCATGACCCCGGACCCATGACCCCGGACCCATGACCCCGGACCCATGACCCCGGACCCATTACCACGGACCCACGACCCCGGACCCAGGACCCCGGACCCACGACCCAGGATCCACGACCCCGGACCCACGACCCCGGACCCACGACCCCGGACCCACGACCCCGGACCCACGACCCCGGACCCACGACCCCGGACCCACGACCCCGGACCCACGACCCCGGACCCAGGACCCCGGACCCACGACCCCGGACCCACGACCCCAGACCCATGACCCGAGACCCATAACCCCAGACCCATTACCCCAGACCCATGACCCCGGAGACAGGACCACGGACCCATGACCCCGGACCCAGGACCCCGGACCCATGACCCCGGACCCATGACCCCGGTCCCATGACCCCGGTCCCATGACAACGGACCCATGACACCGGACCCATGACCCCGGACCCATGACCCCGGACCCATGAACCCGGACCCGTGACCCCGCACCCGTGACCCCGGACCCGTGACTCCGGACCCATGACCACGGACCCATGACCCCGGACCCACGACCCCGGACCCACGACCCCGGACCCATGACCCCGGACCCGTGACCCCGGACCCGTGACCCCGGACCCGTGACTCCGGACCCATGACCACGGACCCAAGACCCCGGACCCATGACCCCAGACCCATGACCCCAGACCCATGACCCCAGACCCATGACCCCAGACCCATGACCCCAGACCCATGACCCCAGACCCATGACCCCAGACCCATGACCCCAGACCCATGACCCCAGACCCATGACCCCAGACCCTTGACCCCAGACCCATGACCCCAGACCCATGACCCCAGACCCATGACCCCAGACCCATGACCCCGGACCCACGAACCCGGACCCACGAAACCGGACCCACGACCCCAGACCCATGACCCGAGACCCATGACCCCAGACCCATTACCCCAGACCCGTGACCCCGGAGACAGGACCACGGACCCATGACCCCGGACCCAGGACCTCGGACCCAGGACCCCGGGCCCATGACCCCAGACCCATGACCCCAGACCCATGACCCCAGACACATGACCCCAGATCCATGACCCCAGACCCATGACCCCAGACCCATGACCCCAGACCCATGACCCCAGACCCATGACCCCAGACCCATGACCCCAGACCCATGACCCCAGACCCATGACCCCAGACCCATGACCCCAGACCCATGACCCCAGACCCATGACCCCAGACCCATGACCCCAGACCCACGACCCCGGACCCACGACCCCGGACCCACGACCCCGGACCCATGACCCCAGACCCATGACCCCAGACCCATGACCCCAGACCCATGACCCCAGACCCATGACCCCAGACCCATGACCCCAGACCCATGACCCCAGACCCATGACCCCAGACCCATGACCCCAGACCCATGACCCCAGACCCATGACCCCAGACCCATGACCCCAGACCCATGACCCCAGACCCATGACCCCAGACCCATGACCCCAGACCCATGACCCCAGACCCAGGAACCCAGACCCATGACCCCAGACCCAGGAACCCAGACCCATGACCCCAGACCCATGACCCCGGACCCATGACCCCGGACCCATGACCCCGGACCCATGACCCCGGACCCATGACCCCGGACCCATGACCCCGGACCCATGACCCCGGACCCATGACCCCGGACCCATGACCCCGGACCCATGACCCCGGACCCATGACCCCGGACCCATGACCCCGGACCCATGACCCCAGACCCATGACCCCAGACCCATGACCCCAGACCCATGACACCAGACCCATGACCCCAGACCCATGACCCCAGACCCATGACCCCAGACCCATGACCCCAGACCCATGACCCCAGACCCATGACCCCAGACCCATGACCCCAGACCCATGACCCCAGACCCATGACCCCAGACCCATGACCCCAGACCCATGACCCCAGACCCATGACCCCAGACCCATGACCCCAGACCCATGACCCCAGACCCATGACCCCAGACCCATGACCCCAGACCCATGACCCCAGACCCATGACCCCAGACCCATGACCCCAGACCCATGACCCCAGACCCATGACCCCAGACCCATGACCCCAGACCCATGAACCCCGACCCATGACCCCAGACCCATGACCCCAGACCCATGACCCCAGACCCATGACCCCAGACCCATGACCCCAGACCCATGACACCAGACCCATGACCCCAGACCCATGATCCCAGACCCATGACCCCAGACCCATGACCCCAGACCCATGACCCCAGACCCATGACCCCAGACCCATGACCCCAGACCCATGACCCCAGACCCATGACCCCAGACCCATGACCCCAGACCCATGACCCCAGACCCATGACCCCAGACCCATGACCCCAGACCCATGACCCCAGACCCATGACCCCAGACCCATGACCCCAGACCCATGACCCCAGACCCATGACCCCAGACCCATGACCCCAGACCCATGACCCCAGACCCATGACCCCAGACCCATGACCCCAGACCCATGACCCCAGACCCATGACCCCAGACCCATGACCCCAGACCCATGACCCCAGACCCATGACCCCAGACCCATGACCCCAGACCCATGACCCCAGACCCATGACCCCAGACCCATGACCCCAGACCCATGACCCCAGACCCATGACCCCAGACCCATGACCCCAGACCCATGACCCCAGACCCATGACCCCAGACCCATGACCCCAGACCCATGACCCCAGACCCATGACCCCAGACCCATGAACCCCGACACATGACCCCAGACCCATGACCCCAGACCCATGACCCCAGACCCATGACCCCAGACCCATGACCCCAGACCCATGACACCAGACCCATGACCCCAGACCCATGACCCCAGACCCATGACCCCAGACCCATGACCCCGGACCCATGACCCCGGACCCATGACCCCGGACCCATGACCCCGGACCCATGACCCCGGACCCATGACCCCGGACCCATGACCCCGGACCCATGACCCCGGACCCATGACCCCGGACCCATGACCCCGGACCCATGACCCCAGACCCATGACCCCAGACCCATGACCCCAGACCCATGACACCAGACCCATGACCCCAGACCCATGACCCCAGACCCATGACCCCAGACCCATGACCCCAGACCCATGACCCCAGACCCATGACCCCAGACCCATGACCCCAGACCCATGACCCCAGACCCATGACCCCAGACCCATGACCCCAGACCCATGACCCCAGACCCATGACCCCAGACCCATGACCCCAGACCCATGACCCCAGACCCATGACCCCAGACCCATGACCCCAGACCCATGACCCCAGACCCATGACCCCAGACCCATGACCCCAGACCCATGACCCCAGACCCATGACCCCAGACCCATGACCCCAGACCCATGACCCCAGACCCATGACCCCAGACCCATGACCCCAGACCCATGACCCCAGACCCATGACCCCAGACCCATGACCCCAGACCCATGACCCCAGACCCATGACCCCAGACCCATGACCCCAGACCCATGACCCCAGACCCATGACCCCAGACCCATGACCCCAGACCCATGACCCCAGACCCATGACCCCAGACCCATGACCCCAGACCCATGACCCCAGACCCATGACCCCAGACCCATGACCCCAGACCCATGACCCCAGACCCATGACCCCAGACCCATGACCCCAGACCCATGACCCCAGACCCATGACCCCAGACCCATGACCCCAGACCCATGACCCCAGACCCATGACCCCAGACCCATGACCCCAGACCCATGACCCCAGACCCATGACCCCAGACCCATGACCCCAGACCCATGACCCCAGACCCATGACCCCAGACCCATGACCCCAGACCCATGACCCCAGACCCACGACCCCGGACCCATGACACCGGACCCATGACACCGGACCCATGACCCCGGACCCAGGACCCCGGAGCCACAACCCCGGACCCAGGACCCCGGACACATGACCCCGGACCCATGACCCCGGACCCACGACCCCAGACCCATGACCCGAGACCCATGGCCCCAGACCCATTACCCCAGACCCATTACACCAGACACATGACCCCGGAGACAGGACCACGACCCATGACCCCGGACCCAGGACCCCGGACCCAGGACCCCGGACCCATGACCCCGGACCCATGACCCCGGACCCATGACCCCGGTCCCATGACCCCGGTCCCATGACCCCGGTCCCATGACAACGGACCCATGACACCGGACCCATGACCCCAGACCCATGACCCCAGACCCATGACCCCAGACCAATGACCCCAGACCCATGACCCCGGACCCATGACCCCGGACCCATGACCCCGGACCCATGACCCCGGACCCATGACCCCGGACCCATGACCCCGGACCCATGACCCCGGACCCATGACCCCGGACCCATGACCCCGGACCCATGACCCCGGACCCATGACCCCGGACCCATTACCACGGACCCACGACCCCGGACCCAGGACCCCGGACCCACGACCCAGGATCCACGACCCCGGACCCACGACCCCGGACCCACGACCCCGGACCCACGACCCCGGACCCACGACCCCGGACCCACGACCCCGGACCCACGACCCCAGACCCATGACCCCAGACCCATGACCCCAGACCCATGACCCCAGACCCATGACACCAGACCCATGACCCCAGACCCATGACCCCAGACCCATGACCCCAGACCCATGACCCCGGACCCATGACCCCGGACCCATGACCCCGGACCCATGACCCCGGACCCATGACCCCGGACCCATGACCCCGGACCCATGACCCCGGACCCATGACCCCGGACCCATGACCCCCGACCCATGACCCCAGACCCATGACCCCAGACCCATGACCCCAGACCCATGACCCCAGACCCATGACCCCAGACCCATGACCCCAGACCCATGACCCCAGACCCATGACCCCAGACCCATGACCCCAGACCCATGACCCCAGACCCATGACCCCAGACCCATGACCCCAGACCCATGACCCCAGACCCATGACCCCAGACCCATGACCCCAGACCCATGACCCCAGACCCATGACCCCAGACCCATGACCCCAGACCCATGACCCCAGACCCATGACCCCAGACCCATGACCCCAGACCCATGACCCCAGACCCACGACCCCGGACCCATGACACCGGACCCATGACCCCGGACCCAGGACCCCGGAGCCACAACCCCGGACCCAGGACCCCGGACACATGACCCCGGACCCATGACCCCGGACCCACGACCCCAGACCCATGACCCGAGACCCATGGCCCCAGACCCATTACCCCAGACCCATTACACCAGACACATGACCCCGGAGACAGGACCACGACCCATGACCCCGGACCCAGGACCCCGGACCCAGGACCCCGGACCCATGACCCCGGACCCATGACCCCGGACCCATGACCCCAGACCCATGACCCCGGACCCGTGACCCCGGACCCGTGACCCCGGACCCGTGACTCCGGACCCATGACCACGGACCCAAGACCCCGGACCCATGACCCCAGACCCATGACACCAGACCCATGACCCCAGACCCATGACCCCAGACCCATGACCCCAGACCCATGACCCCAGACCCATGACCCCAGACCCATGACCCCAGACCCATGACCCCAGACCCATGACCCCAGACCCATGACCCCAGACCCTTGACCCCAGACCCATGACCCCAGACCCATGACCCCAGACCCATGACCCCAGACCCATGACCCCAGACCCATGACCCCGGACCCACGAACCCGGACCCACGAAACCGGACCCACGACCCCAGACCCATGACCCGAGACCCATGACCCCAGACCCATTACCCCAGACCCGTGACCCCGGAGACAGGACCACGGACCCATGACCCCGGACCCAGGACCTCGGACCCAGGACCCCGGACCCATGACCCCAGACCCATGACCCCAGACCCATGACCCCAGACACATGACCCCAGATCCATGACCCCAGACCCATGACCCCAGACCCATGACCCCAGACCCATGACCCCAGACCCATGACCCCAGACCCATGACCCCAGACCCATGACCCCAGACCCATGACCCCAGACCCATGACCCCAGACCCATGACCCCAGACCCATGACCCCAGACCCACGACCCCAGACCCACGACCCCGGACCCACGACCCCGGACCCACGACCCCGGACCCATGACCCCAGACCCATGACCCCAGACCCATGACCCCAGACCCATGACCCCAGACCCATGACCCCAGACCCATGACCCCAGACCCATGACCCCAGACCCATGACCCCAGACCCATGACCCCAGACCCATGACCCCAGACCCATGACCCCAGACCCATGACCCCAGACCCAGGAACCCAGACCCATGACCCCAGACCCAGGAACCCAGACCCATGACCCCAGACCCATGACCCCAGACCCATGACCCCGGACCCATGACCCCGGACCCATGACCCCGGACCCATGACCCCGGACCCATGACCCCGGACCCATGACCCCGGACCCATGACCCCGGACCCATGACCCCGGACCCATGACCCCGGACCCATGACCCCGGACCCATGACCCCGGACCCATGACCCCAGACCCATGACCCCAGACCCATGACCCCAGACCCATGACACCAGACCCATGACCCCAGACCCATGACCCCAGACCCATGACCCCAGACCCATGACCCCAGACCCATGACCCCAGACCCATGACCCCAGACCCATGACCCCAGACCCATGACCCCAGACCCATGACCCCAGACCCATGACCCCAGACCCATGACCCCAGACCCATGACCCCAGACCCATGACCCCAGACCCATGACCCCAGACCCATGACCCCAGACCCATGACCCCAGACCCATGACCCCAGACCCATGACCCCAGACCCATGACCCCAGACCCATGACCCCAGACCCATGACCCCAGACCCATGACCCCAGACCCATGACCCCAGACCCATGACCCCAGACCCATGACCCCAGACCCATGACCCCAGACCCATGACCCCAGACCCATGACCCCAGACCCATGACCCCAGACCCATGACCCCAGACCCATGACCCCAGACCCATGACCCCAGACCCATGACCCCAGACCCATGACCCCAGACCCATGACCCCAGACCCATGACCCCAGACCCATGACCCCAGACCCATGAACCCCGACACATGACCCCAGACCCATGACCCCAGACCCATGACCCCAGACCCATGACCCCAGACCCATGACCCCAGACCCATGACACCAGACCCATGACCCCAGACCCATGACCCCAGACCCATGACCCCAGACCCATGACCCCGGACCCATGACCCCGGACCCATGACCCCGGACCCATGACCCCGGACCCATGACCCCGGACCCATGACCCCGGACCCATGACCCCGGACCCATGACCCCGGACCCATGACCCCGGACCCATGACCCCGGACCCATGACCCCAGACCCATGACCCCAGACCCATGACCCCAGACCCATGACACCAGACCCATGACCCCAGACCCATGACCCCAGACCCATGACCCCAGACCCATGACCCCAGACCCATGACCCCAGACCCATGACCCCAGACCCATGACCCCAGACCCATGACCCCAGACCCATGACCCCAGACCCATGACCCCAGACCAATGACCCCAGACCCATGACCCCGGACCCATGACCCCGGACCCATGACCCCGGACCCATGACCCCGGACCCATGACCCCGGACCCATGACCCCGGACCCATGACCCCGGACCCATTACCACGGACCCACGACCCCGGACCCAGGACCCCGGACCCACGACCCAGGATCCACGACCCCGGACCCACGACCCCGGACCCACGACCCCGGACCCACGACCCCGGACCCACGACCCCGGACCCACGACCCCGGACCCACGACCCCGGACCCACGACCCCGGACCCAGGACCCCGGACCCACGACCCCGGACCCACGACCCCAGACCCATGACCCGAGACCCATAACCCCAGACCCATTACCCCAGACCCATGACCACGGAGACAGGACCACGGACCCATGACCCCGGACCCAGGACCCCGGACCCATGACCCCGGACCCATGACCCCGGTCCCATGACCCCGGTCCCATGACAACGGACCCATGACACCGGACCCATGACCCCGGACCCATGACCCCGGACCCATGAACCCGGACCCGTGACCCCGCACCCGTGACCCCGGACCCGTGACTCCGGACCCATGACCACGGACCCATGACCCCGGACCCACGACCCCGGACCCACGACCCCGGACCCATGACACCGGACCCGTGACCCCGGACCCGTGACCCCGGACCCGTGACTCCGGACCCATGACCACGGACCCAAGACCCCGGACCCATGACCCCAGACCCATGACCGCAGACCCATGACCCCAGACCCATGACCCCAGACCCATGACCCCAGACCCATGACCCCAGACCCATGACCCCAGACCCATGACCCCAGACCCATGACCCCAGACCCTTGACCCCAGACCCATGACCCCAGACCCATGACCCCAGACCCATGACCCCGGACCCACGAACCCGGACCCACGAACCCGGACCCACGACCCCAGACCCATGACCCGAGACCCATGACCCCAGACCCATTACCCCAGACCCGTGACCCCGGAGACAGGACCACGGACCCATGACCCCGGACCCAGGACCTCGGACCCAGGACCCCGGACCCATGACCCCAGACCCATGACCCCAGACCCATGACCCCAGACACATGACCCCAGATCCATGACCCCAGACCCATGACCCCAGACCCATGACCCCAGACCCATGACCCCAGACCCATGACCCCAGACCCATGACCCCAGACCCATGACCCCAGACCCATGACCCCAGACCCATGACCCCAGACCCATGACCCCAGACCCACGACCCCGGACCCACGACCCCGGACCCACGACCCCGGACCCATGACACCGGACCCATGACCCCGGACCCATGACGCCGGACCCATGACCCCGGACCCATGACCCCGGACCCAGGACCCCGGAACCACAACCCCGGACCCAGGACCCCGGACGCATGACCCCGGACCCATGACCCCGGACCCACGACCCCGGACCCACGACCCCAGACCCATGACCCGAGACCCATGACCCCAGACCCATTACCCCAGACTCATGACCCCGGAGACAGGACCACGGACCCATGACCCCGGACCCAGGACCCCGGACCCAGGACCCCGGACCCATGACCCCGGACACATGACCCCGGTCCCATGACAACGGACCCATGACCCCGGACCCATGACCCCGGACCCATGACCCCGGACCCATGACCCCGGACCCATGACCCCGGACCCATGACCCCGGACCCATGACCCCGGACCCATGACCCGGGACCCATGACCCCGGACCCATGACCCCGGACCCATTACCACGGACCCATGACCCCGGACCCAGGACCCCGGACCCACGACCCCGGATCCACGACCCCGGATCCACGACCCCGGATCCACGACCCCGGACCCACGACCCCGGACCCACGACCCCGGACCCACGACCCCGGACCCACGACCCCGGACCCACGACCCCGGACCCACGACCCCGGACCCACGACCCCGGACCCACGACCCCGGACCCACGACCCCGGACCCACGACCCCGGACCCACGAACCCGGACCCACGACCCCAGACCCATGACCCGAGACCCATGACCCCAGACCCATTACCCCAGACCCATGACCCCGGAGACAGGACCACGGACCCATGACCCCGGACCCATGACCCCAGACCCATGACCCCAGACCCATGACCCCAGACCCATGACCCCAGACCCATGACCCCAGACCCATGACCCCAGACCCACGACCCCAGACCCACGACCCCGGACCCACGACCCCGGACCCATGACACCGGACCCATGACCCCGGACCCAGGACCCCGGAGCCACAACCCCGGACCCATGACCCCGGACACATGACCCCGGACCCATGACCCCGGACCCATGACCCCGGACCCATGACCCCGGACCCATTACCACGGACCCATGACCCCGGACCCATGACCCCGGACCCATGACCCCGGAACCATGACCCCGGACCCATGACCCCGGACCCATGACCCCGGACCCATGACCCCGGACCCATGACCCCGGACCCATGACCCCGGACCCATGACCCCGGACCCATGACCCCGGACCCATGACCCCGGACCCATGACCCCGGACCCATGACCCCGGACCCATGACCCCGGACCCATGACCCCGGACCCATGACCCCGGACCCATGACCCCGGACCCATGACCCCGGACCCATGACCCCGGACCCATGACCCCGGACCCATGACCCCGGACCCATGACCCCGGACCCATGACCCCGGACCCATGACCCCGGACCCATGACCCCGGACCCATGACCCCGGACCCATGACCCCGGACCAATTACCACGGACCCATGACCCCGGACCCACGACCCCGGACCCACGACCCCAGACCCATGACCCGAGACCCATTACCCCAGACCCATGACCCCGGAGACAGGACCACGGACCCATGACCCCGGACCCAGGACCCCGGACCCATGACCCCGGACCCATGACCCCGGTCCCATGACCCCGGTCCCATGACAACGGACCCATGACACCGGACCCATGACCCCGGACCCATGACCCCGGACCCATGAACCCGGACCCGTGACTCCGGACCCATGACCACGGACCCATGACCCCGGACCCACGACCCCGGACCCACGACCCCGGACCCATGACCCCGGACCCGTGACCCCGGACCCGTGACCCCGGACCCGTGACTCCGGACCCATGACCACGGACCCAAGACCCCGGACCCATGACCCCAGACCCATGACCCCAGACCCATGACCCCAGACCCATGACCCCAGACCCATGACCCCAGACCCATGACCCCAGACCCATGACCCCAGACCCATGACCCCAGACCCATGACCCCAGACCCATGACCCCAGACCCTTGACCCCAGACCCATGACCCCAGACCCATGACCCCAGACCCATGACCCCGGACCCACGAACCCGGACCCACGAACCCGGACCCACGACCCCAGACCCATGACCCGAGACCCATGACCCCAGACCCATTACCCCAGACCCATGACCACGGAGACAGGACCACGGACCCATGACCCCGGACCCAGGACCTCGGACCCAGGACCCCGGACCCATGACCCCAGACCCATGACCCCAGACCCATGACCCCAGACACATGACCCCAGATCCATGACCCCAGACCCATGACCCCAGACCCATGACCCCAGACCCATGACCCCAGACCCATGACCCCAGACCCATGACCCCAGACCCATGACCCCAGACCCATGACCCCAGACCCACGACCCCGGACCCACGACCCCGGACCCACGACCCCGGACCCATGACACCGGACCCATGACCCCGGACCCATGACGCCGGACCCATGACCCCGGACCCATGACCCCGGACCCAGGACCCCGGAACCACAACCCCGGACCCAGGACCCCGGACGCATGACCCCGGACCCATGACCCCGGACCCACGACCCCGGACCCACGACCCCAGACCCATGACCCGAGACCCATGACCCCAGACCCATTACCCCAGACCCATGACCCCGGAGACAGGACCACGGACCCATGACCCCGGACCCAGGACCCCGGACCCAGGACCCCGGACCCATGACCCCGGACACATGACCCCGGTCCCATGACAACGGACCCATGACCCCGGACCCATGACCCCGGACCCATGACCCCGGACCCATGACCCCGGACCCATGACCCCGGACCCATGACCCCGGACCCATGACCCCGGACCCATGACCCCGGACCCATGACCCGGGACCCATGACCCCGGACCCATGACCCCGGACCCATTACCACGGACCCATGACCCCGGACCCAGGACCCCGGACCCACGACCCCGGATCCACGACCCCGGATCCACGACCCCGGATCCACGACCCCGGACCCACGACCCCGGACCCACGACCCCGGACCCACGACCCCGGACCCACGACCCCGGACCCACGACCCCGGACCCACGACCCCGGACCCACGACACCGGACCCACGACCCCGGACCCACGACCCCGGACCCACGACCCCGGACCCAGGACCCCGGACCCACGAACCCGGACCCACGACCCCAGACCCATGACCCGAGACCCATGACCCCAGACCCATTACCCCAGACCCATGACCCCGGAGACAGGACCACGGACCCATGACCCCGGACCCATGACCCCAGACCCATGACCCCAGACCCATGACCCCAGACCCATGACCCCAGACCCATGACCCCAGACACATGACCCCAGACCCATGACCCCAGACCCATGACCCCAGACCCATGACCCCAGACCCATGACCCCAGACCCATGAACCCAGACCCATGACCCCGGACCCATGACCCCAGACCCATGACCACAGACCCATGACCCCAGACCCATGACCCCAGACCCATGACCCCAGACCCATGACCCCAGACCCATGACCCCAGACCCATGACCCCAGACCCATGACCCCAGACCCATGACCCCAGACCCATGACCCCAGACCCATGACCCCAGACCCATGACCCCAGACCCATGACCCCAGACCCATGACCCCAGACCCATGACCCCAGACCCATGACCCCAGACCCATGACCCCAGACCCATGACCCCAGACCCATGACCCCAGACCCATGACCCCAGACCCATGACCCCAGACCCATGACCCCAGACCCATGACCCCAGACCCATGACCCCAGACCCATGACCCCAGACCCATGACCCCAGACCCATGACCCCAGACCCAGGACCCCAGACCCACGACCCCAGACCCACGACCCCGGACCCACGACCCCGGACCCATGACACCGGACCCATGACCCCGGACCCAGGACCCCGGAGCCACAACCCCGGACCCAGGACCCCGGACACATGACCCCGGACCCATGACCCCGGACCCACGACCCCGGACCCACGACCCCAGACCCATGACCCGAGACCCATGACCCCAGACCCATTACCCCAGACCCATTACCCCAGACCCATGAGCCCGGAGACAGGACCACGACCCATGACCCCGGACCCAGGACCCCGGACCCAGGACCCCGGACCCATGACCCCGGACCCATGACCCCGGACCCATGACCCCAGACCCATGACCCCAGACCCATGACCCCAGACCCACGACCCCGGACCCACGACCCCGGACCCATGACACCGGATCCATGACCCCGGACCCAGGACCCCGGAGCCACAACCCCGGACCCATGACCCCAGACCCATGACCCCAGACCCATGACCCCAGACCCATGACCCCAGACCCATGACACCAGACCCAGGACCCCAGACCCAGGAACCCAGACCCATGACCCCAGACCCATGACCCCAGACCCATGACCCCAGACCCATGACCCCAGACCCATGACCCCAGACCCATGACCCCAGACCCATGACCCCAGACCCATGACCCCAGACCCATGACCCCAGACCCATGACCCCAGACCCACGACCCCAGACCCACGACCCCGGACCCACGACCCCGGACCCACGACCCCGGACCCACGACCCCAGACCCATGACCCGAGACCCATGACCCCAGACCCATTACCCCAGACCCATTACCCCAGACCCATTACCCCAGACCCATTACCCCAGACCCATTACCCCAGACCCATTACCCCAGACCCATGACCCCGGAGACAGGACCACGGACCCATGACCCCGGACCCATGACCCCAGACCCATGACCCCAGACCCATGACCCCAGACCCATGACCCCAGACCCATGACCCCAGACCCATGACCCCAGACCCATGACCCCAGACCCATGACCCCAGACCCATGACCCCAGACCCATGACACCAGACCCATGACCCCAGACCCATGACCCCAGACCCATGACCCCAGACCCATGACCCCAGACCCATGACCCCAGACCCATGACCCCAGACCCATGACCCCAGACCCATGACCCCAGACCCATGACCCCAGACCCATGACCCCAGACCCATGACCCCAGACCCATGACCCCAGACCCATGACCCCAGACCCATGACCCCAGACCCATGACCCCAGACCCATGACCCCAGACCCATGACCCCAGACCCATGACCCCAGACCCATGACCCCAGACCCATGACCCCAGACCCATGACACCAGACCCAGGACCCCAGACCCAGGAACCCAGACCCATGACCCCAGACCCATGACCCCGGACCCATGACCCCGGACCCATGACCCCGGACCCATGACCCCGGACCCATGACCCCGGACCCATGACCCCGGACCCATGACCCCAGACCCATGACCCCAGACCCATGTCCCCAGACCCATGACCCCAGACCCATGACCCCAGACCCATGACCCCAGACCCATGACCCCAGACCCATGACACCAGACCCATGACCCCAGACCCATGACCCCAGACCCATGACCCCAGACCCATGACCCCAGACCCATGACCCCAGACCCATGACCCCAGACCCATGACCCCAGACCCATGACCCCAGACCCATGACCCCAGACCCATGACCCCAGACCCATGACCCCAGACCCATGACCCCAGACCCATGACCCCAGACCCATGACCCCAGACCCATGACCCCAGACCCATGACCCCAGACCCATGACCCCAGACCCATGACCCCAGACCCATGACCCCAGACCCATGACCCCAGACCCATGACCCCAGACCCATGACCCCAGACCCATGACCCCAGACCCATGACCCCAGACCCATGACCCCAGACCCACGACCCCAGACCCACGACCCCGGACCCACGACCCCGGACCCATGACACCGGACCCATGACCCCGGACCCAGGACCCCGGAGCCACAACCCCGGACCCAGGACCCCGGACACATGACCCCAGACCCATGACCCCAGACCCATGACCCCAGACCAATGACCCCAGACCCATGACCCCGGACCCATGACCCCAACCCATGACCCCGGACCCATGACCCCGGACCCATGACCCCGGACCCATGACCCCGGACCCATGACCCCGGACCCATGACCCCGGACCCATGACCCCGGACCCATGACCCCGGACCCATGACCCCGGACCCATTACCACGGACCCATGACCCCGGACCCAGGACCCCGGACCCACGACCCAGGATGCACGACCCCGGACCCACGACCCCGGACCCACGACCCCGGACCCACGACCCCGGACCCACGACCCCGGACCCACGACCCCGGACCCAGGACCCCGGACCCACGAACCCGGACCCACGACCCCAGACCCATGACCCGAGACCCATGACCCCAGACCCATTACCCCAGACCCATGACCCCAGACCCATGACCCCAGACCCATGACCCCAGACCCATGACCCCAGACCCATGACCCCAGACCCATGACCCCAGACCCATGACCCCAGACCCATGACCCCAGACCCATGACCCCAGACCCATGACCCCAGACCCATGACCCCAGACCCATGACCCCAGACCCATGACCCCAGACCCATGACCCCAGACCCATGACCCCAGACCCATGACCCCAGACCCATGACCCCAGACCCATGACCCCAGACCCATGACCCCAGACCCATGACCCCGGACCCATGACCCCGGACCCATGACCCCGGACCCATGACCCCGGACCCATGACCCCGGACCCATGACCCCGGACCCATGACCCCGGACCCATGACCCCGGACCCATGACCCCGGACCCATGACCCCAGACCCATGACCCCAGACCCATGACCCCAGACCCATGACCCCAGACCCATGACCCCAGACACATGACCCCAGACCCATGACCCCAGTCCCATGACCCCAGACCCATGACCCCAGACCCATGACCCCAGACCCATGACCCCAGACCCATGACCCCAGACCCATGACCCCAGACCCATGACCCCAGACCCATGACCCCAGACCCATGACCCCAGACCCATGACCCCAGACCCATGACCCCAGACCCATGACCCCAGACCCATGACCCCAGACCCATGACCCCAGACCCATGACCCCAGACCCATGACCCCAGACCCATGACCCCAGACCCATGACCCCAGACCCATGACCCCAGACCCATGACCCCAGACCCATGACCCCAGACCCATGACCCCAGGCCCATGACCCCAGACCCATGACCCCAGACCCATGACCCCAGACCCATGACCCCAGACCCATGACCCCAGACCCATGACCCCAGACCCATGACCCCAGACCCACGACCCCAGACCCACGACCCCGGACCCACGACCCCGGACCCACGACCCCGGACCCATGACACCGGACCCATGACCCCGGACCCAGGACCCCGGAGCCACAACCCCGGACCCAGGACCCCGGACACATGACCCCGGACCCATGACCCCGGACCCACGACCCCGGACCCACGACCCCAGACCCATGACCCGAGACCCATGACCCCAGACCCATTACCCCAGACCCATTACACCAGACCCATGACCCCGGAGACAGGACCACGACCCATGACCCCGGACCCAGGACCCCGGACCCATGACCCCAGACCCATGACCCCAGACCCATGACCCCAGGCCCATGACCCCAGACCCATGACCCCAGTCCCATGACCCCAGACCCATGACCCCAGACCCATGACCCCAGACCCATGACCCCAGACCCATGACCCCAGACCCATGACCCCAGACCCATGACCCCAGACCCATGACCCCAGACCCATGACCCCAGACCCATGACCCCAGACCCATGACCCCAGACCCATGACCCCAGACCCATGACCCCAGACCCATGACCCCAGACCCATGACCCCAGACCCATGACCCCAGACCCATGACCCCAGACCCATGACCCCAGACCCATGACCCCAGACCCATGACCCCAGACCCATGACCCCAGACCCATGACCCCAGGCCCATGACCCCAGACCCATGACCCCAGACCCATGACCCCAGACCCATGACCCCAGACCCATGACCCCAGACCCATGACCCCAGACCCATGACCCCAGACCCACGACCCCAGACCCACGACCCCGGACCCACGACCCCGGACCCACGACCCCGGACCCATGACACCGGACCCATGACCCCGGACCCAGGACCCCGGAGCCACAACCCCGGACCCAGGACCCCGGACACATGACCCCGGACCCATGACCCCGGACCCACGACCCCGGACCCACGACCCCAGACCCATGACCCGAGACCCATGACCCCAGACCCATTACCCCAGACCCATTACACCAGACCCATGACCCCGGAGACAGGACCACGACCCATGACCCCGGACCCAGGACCCCGGACCCAGGACCCCGGACCCATGACCCCGGACCCATGACCCCGGACCCATGACCCCGGTCCCATGACCCCGGTCCCATGACCCCGGTCCCATGACAACGGACCCATGACACCGGACCCATGACCCCAGACCCATGACCCCAGACAAATGACCCCAGACCCATGACCCCGGACCCATGATCCCAACCCATGACCCCGGACCCATGACCCCGGACCCATGACCCCGGACCCATGACCCCGGACCCATGACCCCGGACCCATGACCCCAGACCCATGACCCCAGACCCATGACCCCAGACCCATGACCCCAGACCCATGACCCCAGACCCATGACCCCAGACCCACGACCCCAGACCCACGACCCCGGACCCACGACCCCGGACCCATGACACCGGACCCATGACCCCGGACCCAGGACCCCGGAGCCACAACCCCGGACCCAGGACCCCGGACACATGACCCCAGACCCATGACCCCAGACCCATGACCCCAGACCAATGACCCCAGACCCATGACCCCGGACCCATGACCCCAACCCATGACCCCGGACCCATGACCCCGGACCCATGACCCCGGACCCATGACCCCGGACCCATGACCCCGGACCCATGACCCCGGACCCATGACCCCGGACCCATGACCCCGGACCCATGACCCCGGACCCATTACCACGGACCCATGACCCCGGACCCAGGACCCCGGACCCACGACCCAGGATGCACGACCCCGGACCCACGACCCCGGACCCACGACCCCGGACCCACGACCCCGGACCCACGACCCCGGACCCACGACCCCGGACCCAGGACCCCGGACCCACGAACCCGGACCCACGACCCCAGACCCATGACCCGAGACCCATGACCCCAGACCCATTACCCCAGACCCATGACCCCAGACCCATGACCCCAGACCCATGACCCCAGACCCATGACCCCAGACCCATGACCCCAGACCCATGACCCCAGACCCATGACCCCAGACCCATGACCCCAGACCCATGACCCCAGACCCATGACCCCAGACCCATGACCCCAGACCCATGACCCCAGACCCATGACCCCAGACCCATGACCCCAGACCCATGACCCCAGACCCATGACCCCAGACCCATGACCCCAGACCCATGACCCCAGACCCATGACCCCAGACCCATGACCCCAGACCCATGACCCCGGACCCATGACCCCGGACCCATGACCCCGGACCCATGACCCCGGACCCATGACCCCGGACCCATGACCCCGGACCCATGACCCCGGACCCATGACCCCGGACCCATGACCCCAGACCCATGACCCCAGACCCATGACCCCAGACCCATGACCCCAGACCCATGACCCCAGACACATGACCCCAGACCCATGACCCCAGTCCCATGACCCCAGACCCATGACCCCAGACCCATGACCCCAGACCCATGACCCCAGACCCATGACCCCAGACCCATGACCCCAGACCCATGACCCCAGACCCATGACCCCAGACCCATGACCCCAGACCCATGACCCCAGACCCATGACCCCAGACCCATGACCCCAGACCCATGACCCCAGACCCATGACCCCAGACCCATGACCCCAGACCCATGACCCCAGACCCATGACCCCAGACCCATGACCCCAGACCCATGACCCCAGACCCATGACCCCAGACCCATGACCCCAGACCCATGACCCCAGGCCCATGACCCCAGACCCATGACCCCAGACCCATGACCCCAGACCCATGACCCCAGACCCATGACCCCAGACCCATGACCCCAGACCCATGACCCCAGACCCACGACCCCAGACCCACGACCCCGGACCCACGACCCCGGACCCACGACCCCGGACCCATGACACCGGACCCATGACCCCGGACCCAGGACCCCGGAGCCACAACCCCGGACCCAGGACCCCGGACACATGACCCCGGACCCATGACCCCGGACCCACGACCCCGGACCCACGACCCCAGACCCATGACCCGAGACCCATGACCCCAGACCCATTACCCCAGACCCATTACACCAGACCCATGACCCCGGAGACAGGACCACGACCCATGACCCCGGACCCAGGACCCCGGACCCAGGACCCCGGACCCATGACCCCGGACCCATGACCCCGGACCCATGACCCCGGTCCCATGACCCCGGTCCCATGACCCCGGTCCCATGACAACGGACCCATGACACCGGACCCATGACCCCAGACCCATGACCCCAGACAAATGACCCCAGACCCATGACCCCGGACCCATGATCCCAACCCATGACCCCGGACCCATGACCCCGGACCCATGACCCCGGACCCATGACCCCGGACCCATGACCCCGGACCCATGACCCCGGACCCATGACCCCGGACCCATGACCCCGGACCCATGACCCCGGACCCATTACCACGGACCCATGACCCCGGACCCAGGACCCCGGACCCACGACCCAGGATCCACGACCCCGGACCCACGACCCCGGACCCACGACCCCGGACCCACGACCCCGGACCCACGACCCCGGACCCACGACCCCGGACCCACGACCCCGGACCCACGACCCCGGACCCACGACCCCGGACCCACGACCCCGGACCCAGGACCCCGGACCCACGAACCCGGACCCACGACCCCAGACCCATGACCCGAGACCCATGACCCCAGACCCATTACCCCAGACCCATGACCCCAGACCCATGACCCCAGACCCATGACCCCAGACCCGTGACCCCAGACCCATGACCCCAGACCCATGACCCCAGACCCATGACCCCAGACCCATGACCCCAGACCCATGACCCCAGACCCATGACCCCAGACCCACGACCCCGGACCCACGACCCCGGACCCATGACCCCGGACCCACGACCCCAGACCCATGACCCGAGACCCATGACCCCAGACCCATTACCCCAGACCCATTACCCCAGACCCATTACCCCAGACCCATGACCCCGGAGACAGGACCACGGACCCATGACCCCGGACCCATGACCCCAGACCCATGACCCCAGACCCATGACCCCAGACCCATGACCCCAGACCCATGACCCCAGACCCATGACCCCAGACCCATGACCCCAGACCCATGACCCCAGACCCATGACCCCAGACCCATGACCCCAGACCCATGACCCCAGACCCATGACCCCAGACCCATGACCCCAGACCCATGACCCCAGACCCATGACCCCAGACCCATGACCCCAGACCCATGACCCCAGACCCATGACCCCAGACCCATGACCCCAGACCCATGACCCCAGACCCATGACCCCAGACCCATGACCCCAGACCCATGACCCCAGACCCATGACCCCAGACCCATGACCCCAGACCCATGACCCCAGACCCATGACCCCAGACCCATGACCCCAGACCCATGACCCCAGACCCATGACCCCAGACCCATGACCCCAGACCCATGACCCCAGACCCATGACACCAGACCCAGGACCCCAGACCCAGGAACCCAGACCCATGACCCCAGACCCATGACCCCAGACCCATGACCCCGGACCCATGACCCCGGACCCATGACCCCGGACCCATGACCCCGGACCCATGACCCCGTACCCATGACCCCAGACCCATGACCCCAGACCCATGTCCCCAGACCCATGACCCCAGACCCATGACCCCAGACCCATGACCCCAGACCCATGACCCCAGACCCATGACACCAGACCCATGACCCCAGACCCATGACCCCAGACCCATGACCCCAGACCCATGACCCCAGACCCATGACCCCAGACCCATGACCCCAGACCCATGACCCCAGACCCATGACCCCAGACCCATGACCCCAGACCCATGACCCCAGACCCATGACCCCAGACCCATGACCCCAGACCCATGACCCCAGACCCATGACCCCAGACCCATGACCCCAGACCCATGACCCCAGACCCATGACCCCAGACCCATGACCCCAGACCCATGACCCCAGACCCATGACCCCAGACCCATGACCCCAGACCCATGACCCCAGACCCACGACCCCAGACCCACGACCCCGGACCCACGACCCCGGACCCATGACACCGGACCCATGACCCCGGACCCAGGACCCCGGAGCCACAACCCCGGACCCAGGACCCCGGACACATGACCCCGGACCCATGACCCCGGACCCACGACCCCGGACCCACGACCCCAGACCCATGACCCGAGACCCATGACCCCAGACCCATTACCCCAGACCCATTACACCAGACCCATGACCCCGGAGACAGGACCACGACCCATGACCCCGGACCCAGGACCCCGGACCCAGGACCCCGGACCCATGACCCCGGACCCATGACCCCGGACCCATGACCCCGGTCCCATGACCCCGGTCCCATGACCCCGGTCCCATGACAACGGACCCATGACACCGGACCCATGACCCCAGACCCATGACCCCAGACCCATGACCCCAGACCAATGACCCCAGACCCATGACCCCGGACCCATGACCCCAACCCATGACCCCGGACCCATGACCCCGGACCCATGACCCCGGACCCATGACCCCGGACCCATGACCCCGGACCCATGACCCCGGACCCATTACCCCGGACCCATGACCCCGGACCCATGACCCCGGACCCATGACCCCGGACCCATGACCCCGGACCCATTACCACGGACCCATGACCCCGGACCCAGGACCCCGGACCCACGACCCAGGATGCACGACCCCGGACCCACGACCCCGGACCCACGACCCCGGACCCACGACCCCGGATCCACGACCCCGGACCCACGACCCCGGACCCACGACCCCGGACCCAGGACCCCGGACCCACGAACCCGGACCCACGACCCCAGACCCATGACCCGAGACCCATGACCCCAGACCCATTACCCCAGACCCATGACCCCAGACCCATGACCCCAGACCCATGACCCCAGACCCATGACCCCAGACCCATGACCCCAGACCCATGACCCCAGACCCATGACCCCAGACCCATGACCCCAGACCCATGACCCCAGACCCATGACCCCAGACCCATGACCCCAGACCCATGACCCCAGACCCATGACCCCAGACCCATGACCCCAGACCCATGACCCCAGACCCATGACCCCAGACCCATGACCCCAGACCCATGACCCCAGACCCATGACCCCAGACCCATGACCCCAGACCCATGACCCCGGACCCATGACCCCGGACCCATGACCCCGGACCCATGACCCCGGACCCATGACCCCGGACCCATGACCCCGGACCCATGACCCCGGACCCATGACCCCGGACCCATGACCCCGGACCCATGACCCCGGACCCATGACCCCGGACCCATGACCCCGGACCCATGACCCCGGACCCATGACCCCGGACCCATTACCACGGACCCATGACCCCGGACCCAGGACCCCGGACCCACGACCCAGGATGCACGACCCCGGACCCACGACCCCGGACCCACGACCCCGGACCCACGACCCCGGACCCACGACCCCGGACCCACGACCCCGGACCCACGACCCCGGACCCACGACCCCGGACCCAGGACCCCGGACCCACGAACCCGGACCCACGACCCCAGACCCATGACCCGAGACCCATGACCCCAGACCCATTACCCCAGACCCATGACCCCAGACCCATGACCCCAGACCCATGACCCCAGACCCATGACCCCAGACCCATGACCCCAGACCCATGACCCCAGACCCATGACCCCAGACCCATGACCCCAGACCCATGACCCCAGACCCATGACCCCAGACCCATGACCCCAGACCCATGACCCCAGACCCATGACCCCAGACCCATGACCCCAGACCCATGACCCCAGACCCATGACCCCAGACCCATGACCCCAGACCCATGACCCCAGACCCATGACCCCAGACCCATGACCCCGGACCCATGACCCCGGACCCATGACCCCGGACCCATGACCCCGGACCCATGACCCCGGACCCATGACCCCGGACCCATGACCCCGGACCCATGACCCCAGACCCATGACCCCAGACCCATGACCCCAGACCCATGACCCCAGACCCATGACCCCAGACCCATGACCCCAGACCCATGACCCCAGACCCACGACCCCAGACCCACGACCCCGGACCCACGTCCCCGGACCCATGACACCGGACCCATGACCCCGGACCCAGGACCCCGGAGCCACAACCCCGGACCCAGGACCCCGGACACATGACCCCGGACCCATGACCCCGGACCCACGACCCCGGACCCACGACCCCAGACCCATGACCCGAGACCCATGACCCCAGACCCATTACCCCAGACCCATTACACCAGACCCATGACCCCGGAGACAGGACCACGACCCATGACCCCGGACCCAGGACCCCGGACCCAGGACCCCGGACCCATGACCCCGGACCCATGACCCCGGACCCATGACCCCGGTCCCATGACCCCGGTCCCATGACCCCGGTCCCATGACAACGGACCCATGACACCGGACCCATGACCCCAGACCCATGACCCCAGACCCATGACCCCAGACCAATGACCCCAGACCCATGACCCCGGACCCATGACCCCAACCCATGACCCCGGACCCATGACCCCGGACCCATGACCCCGGACCCATGACCCCGGACCCATGACCCCGGACCCATGACCCCGGACCCATTACCCCGGACCCATGACCCCGGACCCATGACCCCGGACCCATGACCCCGGACCCATGACCCCGGACCCATTACCACGGACCCATGACCCCGGACCCAGGACCCCGGACCCACGACCCAGGATGCACGACCCCGGACCCACGACCCCGGACCCACGACCCCGGACCCACGACCCCGGACCCACGACCCCGGACCCACGACCCCGGACCCACGACCCCGGACCCAGGACCCCGGACCCACGAACCCGGACCCACGACCCCAGACCCATGACCCCAGACCCATTACCCCAGACCCATGACCCCAGACCCATGACCCCAGACCCATGACCCCAGACCCATGACCCCAGACCCATGACCCCAGACCCATGACCCCAGACCCATGACCCCAGACCCATGACCCCAGACCCATGACCCCAGACCCATGACCCCAGACCCATGACCCCAGACCCATGACCCCAGACCCATGACCCCAGACCCATGACCCCAGACCCATGACCCCAGACCCATGACCCCAGACCCATGACCCCAGACCCATGACCCCAGACCCATGACCCCAGACCCATGACCCCAGACCCATGACCCCGGACCCATGACCCCGGACCCATGACCCCGGACCCATGACCCCGGACCCATGACCCCGGACCCATGACCCCGGACCCATGACCCCGGACCCATGACCCCGGACCCATGACCCCGGACCCATGACCCCGGACCCATGACCCCGGACCCATGACCCCGGACCCATGACCCCGGACCCATTACCACGGACCCATGACCCCGGACCCAGGACCCCGGACCCACGACCCAGGATGCACGACCCCGGACCCACGACCCCGGACCCACGACCCCGGACCCACGACCCCGGACCCACGACCCCGGACCCACGACCCCGGACCCACGACCCCGGACCCAGGACCCCGGACCCACGAACCCGGACCCACGACCCCAGACCCATGACCCGAGACCCATGACCCCAGACCCATTACCCCAGACCCATGACCCCAGACCCATGACCCCAGACCCATGACCCCAGACCCATGACCCCAGACCCATGACCCCAGACCCATGACCCCAGACCCATGACCCCAGACCCATGACCCCAGACCCATGACCCCAGACCCATGACCCCAGACCCATGACCCCAGACCCATGACCCCAGACCCATGACCCCAGACCCATGACCCCAGACCCATGACCCCAGACCCATGACCCCAGACCCATGACCCCAGACCCATGACCCCAGACCCATGACCCCAGACCCATGACCCCAGACCCATGACCCCAGACCCATGACCCCAGACCCATGACCCCAGACCCATGACCCCAGACCCATGACCCCAGACCCATGACCCCAGACCCATGACCCCAGACCCATGACCCCAGACCCATGACCCCAGACCCACGACCCCAGACCCACGACCCCGGACCCACGACCCCGGACCCATGACACCGGACCCATGACCCCGGACCCAGGACCCCGGAGCCACAACCCCGGACCCAGGACCCCGGACACATGACCCCGGACCCATGACCCCGGACCCACGACCCCGGACCCACGACCCCAGACCCATGACCCGAGACCCATGACCCCAGACCCATTACCCCAGACCCATTACACCAGACCCATGACCCCGGAGACAGGACCACGACCCATGACCCCGGACCCAGGACCCCGGACCCAGGACCCCGGACCCAGGACCCCGGACCCATGACCCCGGACCCATGACCCCGGACCCATGACCCCGGTCCCATGACCCCGGTCCCATGACCCCGGTCCCATGACAACGGACCCATGACACCGGACCCATGACCCCAGACCCATGACCCCAGACCCATGACCCCAGACCAATGACCCCAGACCCATGACCCCGGACCCATGACCCCAACCCATGACCCCGGACCCATGACCCCGGACCCATGACCCCGGACCCATGACCCCGGACCCATGACCCCGGACCCATGACCCCGGACCCATTACCCCGGACCCATGACCCCGGACCCATGACCCCGGACCCATGACCCCGGACCCATGACCCCGGACCCATTACCACGGACCCATGACCCCGGACCCAGGACCCCGGACCCACGACCCAGGATGCACGACCCCGGACCCACGACCCCGGACCCACGACCCCGGACCCACGACCCCGGACCCACGACCCCGGACCCACGACCCCGGACCCACGACCCCGGACCCAGGACCCCGGACCCACGAACCCGGACCCACGACCCCAGACCCATGACCCGAGACCCATGACCCCAGACCCATTACCCCAGACCCATGACCCCAGACCCATGACCCCAGACCCATGACCCCAGACCCATGACCCCAGACCCATGACCCCAGACCCATGACCCCAGACCCATGACCCCAGACCCATGACCCCAGACCCATGACCCCAGACCCATGACCCCAGACCCATGACCCCAGACCCATGACCCCAGACCCATGACCCCAGACCCATGACCCCAGACCCATGACCCCAGACCCATGACCCCAGACCCATGACCCCAGACCCATGACCCCAGACCCATGACCCCAGACCCATGACCCCAGACCCATGACCCCGGACCCATGACCCCGGACCCATGACCCCGGACCCATGACCCCGGACCCATGACCCCGGACCCATGACCCCGGACCCATGACCCCGGACCCATGACCCCGGACCCATGACCCCGGACCCATGACCCCGGACCCATGACCCCGGACCCATGACCCCGGACCCATTACCACGGACCCATGACCCCGGACCCAGGACCCCGGACCCACGACCCAGGATGCACGACCCCGGACCCACGACCCCGGACCCACGACCCCGGACCCACGACCCCGGACCCACGACCCCGGACCCACGACCCCGGACCCACGACCCCGGACCCAGGACCCCGGACCCACGAACCCGGACCCACGACCCCAGACCCATGACCCGAGACCCATGACCCCAGACCCATTACCCCAGACCCATGACCCCAGACCCATGACCCCAGACCCATGACCCCAGACCCATGACCCCAGACCCATGACCCCAGACCCATGACCCCAGACCCATGACCCCAGACCCATGACCCCAGACCCATGACCCCAGACCCATGACCCCAGACCCATGACCCCAGACCCATGACCCCAGACCCATGACCCCAGACCCATGACCCCAGACCCATGACCCCAGACCCATGACCCCAGACCCATGACCCCAGACCCATGACCCCGGACCCATGACCCCGGACCCATGACCCCGGACCCATGACCCCGGACCCATGACCCCGGACCCATGACCCCGGACCCATGACCCCGGACCCATGACCCCAGACCCATGACCCCAGACCCATGACCCCAGACCCATGACCCCAGACCCATGACCCCAGACCCATGACCCCAGACCCATGACCCCAGACCCACGACCCCAGACCCACGACCCCGGACCCACGACCCCGGACCCATGACACCGGACCCATGACCCCGGACCCAGGACCCCGGAGCCACAACCCCGGACCCAGGACCCCGGACACATGACCCCGGACCCATGACCCCGGACCCACGACCCCGGACCCACGACCCCAGACCCATGACCCGAGACCCATGACCCCAGACCCATTACCCCAGACCCATTACACCAGACCCATGACCCCGGAGACAGGACCACGACCCATGACCCCGGACCCAGGACCCCGGACCCAGGACCCCGGACCCATGACCCCGGACCCATGACCCCGGACCCATGACCCCGGTCCCATGACCCCGGTCCCATGACCCCGGTCCCATGACAACGGACCCATGACACCGGACCCATGACCCCAGACCCATGACCCCAGACCCATGACCCCAGACCAATGACCCCAGACCCATGACCCCGGACCCATGACCCCAACCCATGACCCCGGACCCATGACCCCGGACCCATGACCCCGGACCCATGACCCCGGACCCATGACCCCGGACCCATGACCCCGGACCCATTACCCCGGACCCATGACCCCGGACCCATGACCCCGGACCCATGACCCCGGACCCATGACCCCGGACCCATTACCACGGACCCATGACCCCGGACCCAGGACCCCGGACCCACGACCCAGGATGCACGACCCCGGACCCACGACCCCGGACCCACGACCCCGGACCCACGACCCCGGACCCACGACCCCGGACCCACGACCCCGGACCCAGGACCCCGGACCCACGAACCCGGACCCACGACCCCAGACCCATGACCCGAGACCCATGACCCCAGACCCATTACCCCAGACCCATGACCCCAGACCCATGACCCCAGACCCATGACCCCAGACCCATGACCCCAGACCCATGACCCCAGACCCATGACCCCAGACCCATGACCCCAGACCCATGACCCCAGACCCATGACCCCAGACCCATGACCCCAGACCCATGACCCCAGACCCATGACCCCAGACCCATGACCCCAGACCCATGACCCCAGACCCATGACCCCAGACCCATGACCCCAGACCCATGACCCCAGACCCATGACCCCAGACCCATGACCCCAGACCCATGACCCCGGACCCATGACCCCGGACCCATGACCCCGGACCCATGACCCCGGACCCATGACCCCGGACCCATGACCCCGGACCCATGACCCCGGACCCATGACCCCGGACCCATGACCCCGGACCCATGACCCCGGACCCATGACCCCGGACCCATGACCCCGGACCCATGACCCCGGACCCATGACCCCGGACCCATGACCCCGGACCCATTACCACGGACCCATGACCCCGGACCCAGGACCCCGGACCCACGACCCAGGATGCACGACCCCGGACCCACGACCCCGGACCCACGACCCCGGACCCACGACCCCGGACCCACGACCCCGGACCCACGACCCCGGACCCACGACCCCGGACCCAGGACCCCGGACCCACGAACCCGGACCCACGACCCCAGACCCATGACCCGAGACCCATGACCCCAGACCCATTACCCCAGACCCATGACCCCAGACCCATGACCCCAGACCCATGACCCCAGACCCATGACCCCAGACCCATGACCCCAGACCCATGACCCCAGACCCATGACCCCAGACCCATGACCCCAGACCCATGACCCCAGACCCATGACCCCAGACCCATGACCCCAGACCCATGACCCCAGACCCATGACCCCAGACCCATGACCCCAGACCCATGACCCCAGACCCATGACCCCAGACCCATGACCCCAGACCCATGACCCCAGACCCATGACCCCGGACCCATGACCCCGGACCCATGACCCCGGACCCATGACCCCGGACCCATGACCCCGGACCCATGACCCCGGACCCATGACCCCGGACCCATGACCCCGGACCCATGACCCCAGACCCATGACCCCAGACCCATGACCAAAGACCCATGACCCCAGACCCATGAACCCAGACCCATGACCCCAGACCCATGACCCCAGTCCCATGACCCCAGACCCATGACCCCAGACCCATGACCCCAGACCCATGACCCCAGACCCATGACCCCAGACCCATGACCCCAGACCCATGACCCCAGACCCACGACCCCGGACCCACGACCCCGGACCCATGACCCCAGACCCATGACCCCAGACCCATGACCCCAGACCAATGACCCCAGACCCATGACCCCGGACCCATGATCCCAACCCATGACCCCGGACCCATGACCCCGGACCCATGACCCCGGACCCATGACCCCGGACCCATGACCCCGGACCCATGACCCCGGACCCATGACCCCGGACCCATGACCCCGGACCCATGACCCCGGACCCATGACCCCAGACCCATGACCCCAGACCCATGACCCCAGACCCATGACCCCAGACCCATGACCCCAGACCCATGACCCCAGACCCATGACCCCAGACCCATGACCCCAGACCCATGACCCCAGACCCATGACCCCAGACCCATGACCCCAGACCCATGACCCCAGACCCATGACCCCAGACCCATGACCCCAGACCCATGACCCCAGACCCATGACCCCAGACCCATGACCCCAGACCCATGACCCCAGACCCATGACCCCAGACCCATGACCCCAGACCCATGACCCCAGACCCATGACCCCGGACCCATGACCCCGGACCCATGACACCGGACCCATGACCCCGGACCCATGACCCCGGACCCATGACCCCGGACCCATGACACCGGACCCATGACCCCGGACCCATGACCCCGGACCCATGACCCCGGACCCATGACCCCGGACCCATTACCACGGACCCATGACCCCGGACCCAGGACCCCGGACCCACGACCCAGGATGCACGACCCCGGACCCACGACCCCGGACCCACGACCCCGGACCCACGACCCCGGACCCACGACCCCGGACCCACGACCCCGGACCCACGACCCCGGACCCAGGACCCCGGACCCACGAACCCGGACCCACGACCCCAGACCCATGACCCGAGACCCATGACCCCAGACCCATTACCCCAGACCCATGACCCCAGACCCATGACCCCAGACCCATGACCCCAGACCCATGACCCCAGACCCATGACCCCAGACCCATGACCCCAGACCCATGACCCCAGACCCATGACCCCAGACCCATGACCCCAGACCCATGACCCCAGACCCATAACCCCAGACCCATGACCCCAGACCCATGACCCCAGACCCATGACCCCAGACCCATGACCCCAGACCCATGACCCCAGACCCATGACCCCGGACCCATGACCCCGGACCCATGACCCCGGACCCATGACCCCGGACCCATGACCCCGGACCCATGACCCCGGACCCATGACCCCGGACCCATGACCCCGGACCCATGACCCCAGACCCATGACCCCAGACCCATGACCCCAGACCCATGACCCCAGACCCATGACCCCAGACCCATGACCCCAGTCCCATGACCCCAGACCCATGACCCCAGACCCATGACCCCAGACCCATGACCCCAGACCCATGACCCCAGACCCATGACCCCAGACCCATGACCCCAGACCCACGACCCCGGACCCACGACCCCGGACCCATGACCCCAGACCCATGACCCCAGACCCATGACCCCAGACCAATGACCCCAGACCCATGACCCCGGACCCATGATCCCAACCCATGACCCCGGACCCATGACCCCGGACCCATGACCCCGGACCCATGACCCCGGACCCATGACCCCGGACCCATGACCCCGGACCCATGACCCCGGACCCATGACCCCGGACCCATGACCCCGGACCCATTACCACGGACCCATGACCCCGGACCCAGGACCCCGGACCCACGACCCAGGATCCACGACCCCGGACCCACGACCCCGGACCCACGACCCCGGACCCACGACCCCGGACCCACGACCCCGGACCCACGACCCCGGACCCACGACCCCGGACCCAGGACCCCGGACCCACGAACCCGGACCCACGACCCCAGACCCATGACCCGAGACCCATGACCCCAGACCCATTACCCCAGACCCATGACCCCAGACCCATGACCCCAGACCCATGACCCCAGACCCGTGACCCCAGACCCATGACCCCAGACCCATGACCCCAGACCCATGACCCCAGACCCATGACCCCAGACCCATGACCCCAGACCCATGACCCCAGACCCACGACCCCGGACCCACGACCCCGGACCCATGACCCCGGACCCACGACCCCAGACCCATGACCCGAGACCCATGACCCCAGACCCATTACCACAGACCCATTACCCCAGACCCATTACCCCAGACCCATGACCCCGGAGACAGGACCACGGACCCATGACCCCGGACCCATGACCCCAGACCCATGACCCCAGACCCATGACCCCAGACCCATGACCCCAGACCCATGACCCCAGACCCATGACCCCAGACCCATGACCCCAGACCCATGACCCCAGACCCATGACCCCAGACCCATGACCCCAGACCCATGACCCCAGACCCATGACCCCAGACCCATGACCCCAGACCCATGACCCCAGACCCATGACCCCAGACCCATGACCCCAGACCCATGACCCCAGACCCATGACCCCAGACCCATGACCCCAGACCCATGACCCCAGACCCATGACCCCAGACCCATGACCCCAGACCCATGACCCCAGACCCATGACCCCAGACCCATGACCCCAGACCCATGACCCCAGACCCATGACCCCAGACCCATGACCCCAGACCCATGACCCCAGACCCATGACCCCAGACCCATGACCCCAGACCCATGACCCCAGACCCATGACCCCAGACCCATGACCCCAGACCCATGACCCCAGACCCATGACCCCAGACCCATGACCCCAGACCCATGACCCCAGACCCATGACCCCAGACCCATGACCCCAGACCCATGACCCCAGACCCACGACCCCAGACCCACGACCCCGGACCCACGACCCCGGACCCATGACACCGGACCCATGACCCCGGACCCAGGACCCCGGAGCCACAACCCCGGACCCAGGACCCCGGACACATGACCCCGGACCCATGACCCCGGACCCACGACCCCGGACCCACGACCCCAGACCCATGACCCGAGACCCATGACCCCAGACCCATTACCCCAGACCCATTACACCAGACCCATGACCCCGGAGACAGGACCACGACCCATGACCCCGGACCCAGGACCCCGGACCCTGGACCCCGGACCCATGACCCCGGACCCATGACCCCGGACCCATGACCCCGGTCCCATGACCCCGGTCCCATGACCCCGGTCCCATGACAACGGACCCATGACACCGGACCCATGACCCCAGACCCATGACCCCAGACCCATGACCCCAGACCAATGACCCCAGACCCATGACCCCGGACCCATGACCCCAACCCATGACCCCGGACCCATGACCCCGGACCCATGACCCCGGACCCATGACCCCGGACCCATGACCCCGGACCCATGACCCCGGACCCATGACCCCGGACCCATGACCCCGGACCCATGACCCCGGACCCATGACCCCGGACCCATTACCACGGACCCATGACCCCGGACCCAGGACCCCGGACCCACGACCCAGGATGCACGACCCCGGACCCACGACCCCGGACCCACGACCCCGGACCCACGACCCCGGACCCACGACCCCGGACCCACGACCCCGGACCCACGACCCCGGACCCAGGACCCCGGACCCACGAACCCGGACCCACGACCCCAGACCCATGACCCGAGACCCATGACCCCAGACCCATTACCCCAGACCCATGACCCCAGACCCATGACCCCAGACCCATGACCCCAGACCCATGACCCCAGACCCATGACCCCAGACCCATGACCCCAGACCCATGACCCCAGACCCATGACCCCAGACCCATGACCCCAGACCCATGACCCCAGACCCATGACCCCAGACCCATGACCCCAGACCCATGACCCCAGACCCATGACCCCAGACCCATGACCCCAGACCCATGACCCCAGACCCATGACCCCAGACCCATGACCCCAGACCCATGACCCCAGACCCATGACCCCAGACCCATGACCCCGGACCCATGACCCCGGACCCATGACCCCGGACCCATGACCCCGGACCCATGACCCCGGACCCATGACCCCGGACCCATGACCCCGGACCCATGACCCCGGACCCATGACCCCGGACCCATGACCCCGGACCCATGACCCCAGACCCATGACCCCAGACCCATGACCCCAGACCCATGACCCCAGACCCATGACCCCAGACCCATGACCCCAGTCCCATGACCCCAGACCCATGACCCCAGACCCATGACCCCAGACCCATGACCCCAGACCCATGACCCCAGACCCATGACCCCAGACCCATGACCCCAGACCCATGACCCCAGACCCATGACCCCAGACCCATGACCCCAGACCCATGACCCCAGACCCATGACCCCAGACCCATGACCCCAGACCCATGACCCCAGACCCATGACCCCAGACCCATGACCCCAGACCCATGACCCCAGACCCATGACCCCAGACCCATGACCCCAGACCCATGACCCCAGACCCATGACCCCAGACCCATGACCCCAGACCCATGACCCCAGACCCATGACCCCAGACCCATGACCCCAGACCCATGACCCCAGACCCATGACCCCAGACCCACGACCCCAGACCCACGACCCCGGACCCACGACCCCGGACCCATGACCCCGGACCCATGACCCCGGACCCAGGACCCCGGAGCCACAACCCCGGACCCAGGACACCGGACACATGACCCCGGACCCATGACCCCGGACCCACGACCCCAGACCCATGACCCCAGACCCATGACCCCAGACCCATGACACCAGACCCATGACCCCAGACCCATGACCCCAGACCCATGACCCCAGACCCATGACCCCAGACCCATGACCCCAGACCCATGACCCCAGACCCATGACCCCAGACCCATGACCCCAGACCAATGACCCCAGACCCATGACCCCGGACCCACGACCCCAGACCCATGACCCCAGACCCATGACCCCAGACCCATGACCCCAGACCCATGACCCCAGACCCATGACCCCAGACCCATGACCCCAGACCCATGACCCCAGACCCATGACCCCAGACCCATGACCCCAGACCCATGACCCCAGACCCATGACCCCAGACCCATGACCCCAGACCCATGACCCCAGACCCATGACCCCAGACCCATGACCCCAGACCCATGACCCCAGACCCATGACCCCAGACCCATGACCCCAGAACCATGACCCCAGACCCATGACCCCAGACCCATGACCCCAGACCCATGACCCCAGACCCATGACCCCAGACCCATGACCCCAGACCCATGACCCCAGACCCATGACCCCAGACCCATGACACCAGACCCATGACCCCAGACCCATGACCCCAGACCCATGACCCCAGACCCATGACCCCAGACCTATGACCCCAGACCCATGACACCAGACCCAGGACCCCAGACCCAGGAACCCAGACCCATGACCCCAGACCCATGACCCCAGACCCATGACCCCGGACCCATGACCCCGGACCCATGACCCCGGACCCATGACCCCGGACCCATGACCCCGGACCCATGACCCCAGACCCATGACCCCAGACCCATGTCCCCAGACCCATGACCCCAGACCCATGACCCCAGACCCATGACCCCAGACCCATGACCCCAGACCCATGACACCAGACCCATGACCCCAGACCCATGACCCCAGACCCATGACCCCAGACCCATGACCCCAGACCCATGACCCCAGACCCATGACCCCAGACCCATGACCCCAGACCCATGACCCCAGACCCATGACCCCAGACCCATGACCCCAGACCCATGACCCCAGACCCATGACCCCAGACCCATGACCCCAGACCCATGACCCCAGACCCATGACCCCAGACCCATGACCCCAGACCCATGACCCCAGACCCACGACCCCAGACCCACGACCCCGGACCCACGACCCCGGACCCATGACACCGGACCCATGACCCCGGACCCAGGACCCCGGAGCCACAACCCCGGACCCAGGACCCCGGACACATGACCCCGGACCCATGACCCCGGACCCACGACCCCGGACCCACGACCCCAGACCCATGACCCGAGACCCATGACCCCAGACCCATTACCCCAGACCCATTACACCAGACCCATGACCCCGGAGACAGGACCACGACCCATGACCCCGGACCCAGGACCCCGGACCCAGGACCCCGGACCCATGACCCCGGACCCATGACCCCGGACCCATGACCCCGGTCCCATGACCCCGGTCCCATGACCCCGGTCCCATGACAACGGACCCATGACACCGGACCCATGACCCCAGACCCATGACCCCAGACCCATGACCCCAGACCAATGACCCCAGACCCATGACCCCGGACCCATGACCCCAACCCATGACCCCGGACCCATGACCCCGGACCCATGACCCCGGACCCATGACCCCGGACCCATGACCCCGGACCCATGACCCCGGACCCATGACCCCGGACCCATGACCCCGGACCCATGACCCCGGACCCATGACCCCGGACCCATGACCGCGGACCCATTACCACGGACCCATGACCCCGGACCCAGGACCCCGGACCCACGACCCAGGATGCACGACCCCGGACCCACGACCCCGGACCCACGACCCCGGACCCACGACCCCGGACCCACGACCCCGGACCCACGACCCCGGACCCACGACCCCGGACCCAGGACCTCGGACCCACGAACCCGGACCCACGAACCCGGACCCACGACCCCAGACCCATGACCCGAGACCCATGACCCCAGACCCATTACCCCAGACCCATGACCCCAGACCCATGACCCCAGACCCATGACCCCAGACCCATGACCCCAGACCCATGACCCCAGACCCATGACCCCAGACCCATGACCCCAGACCCATGACCCCAGACCCATGACCCCAGACCCATGACCCCAGACCCATGACCCCAGACCCATGACCCCAGACCCATGACCCCAGACCCATGACCCCAGACCCATGACCCCAGACCCATGACCCCAGACCCATGACCCCAGACCCATGACCCCAGACCCATGACCCCAGACCCATGACCCCGGACCCATGACCCCGGACCCATGACCCCGGACCCATGACCCCGGACCCATGACCCCGGACCCATGACCCCGGACCCATGACCCCGGACCCATGACCCCGGACCCATGACCCCGGATCCACGACCCCGGACCCACGACCCCGAACCCACGACCCCGGACCCACGACCCCAGACCCACGACCCCGGACCCACGACCCCGGACCCACGACCCCGGACCCACGACCCCGGACCCAGGACCCCGGACCCACGAACCCGGACCCACGACCCCAGACCCATGACCCGAGACCCATGACCCATTACCCCAGACCCATGACCCCGGAGACAGGACCACGGACCCATGACCCCGGACCCATGACCCCAGACCCATGACCCCAGACCCATAACCCCAGACCCATGACCCCAGACCCATGACCCCAGACCCATGACCCCAGACCCATGACCCCAGACCCATGACCCCAGACCCATGACCCCAGACCCATGACCCCAGACCCACGACCCCAGACCCACGACCCCGGACCCACGACCCCGGACCCATGACACCGGACCCATGACCCCGGACCCAGGACCCCGGAGCCACAACCCCGGACCCAGGACCCCGGACACATGACCCCGGACCCATGACCCCGGACCCACGACCCCGGACCCACGACCCCAGACCCATGACCCGAGACCCATGACCCCAGACCCATTACCCCAGACCCATTACACCAGACCCATGACCCCGGAGACAGGACCACGACCCATGACCCCGGACCCAGGACCCCGGACCCTGGACCCCGGACCCATGACCCCGGACCCATGACCCCGGACCCATGACCCCGGTCCCATGACCCCGGTCCCATGACCCCGGTCCCATGACAACGGACCCATGACACCGGACCCATGACCCCAGACCCATGACCCCAGACCCATGACCCCAGACCAATGACCCCAGACCCATGACCCCGGACCCATGACCCCAACCCATGACCCCGGACCCATGACCCCGGACCCATGACCCCGGACCCATGACCCCGGACCCATGACCCCGGACCCATGACCCCGGACCCATGACCCCGGACCCATGACCCCGGACCCATGACCCCGGACCCATGACCCCGGACCCATGACCCCGGACCCATTACCACGGACCCATGACCCCGGACCCAGGACCCCGGACCCACGACCCAGGATGCACGACCCCGGACCCACGACCCCGGACCCACGACCCCGGACCCACGACCCCGGACCCACGACCCCGGACCCACGACCCCGGACCCACGACCCCGGACCCACGACCCCGGACCCAGGACCCCGGACCCACGAACCCGGACCCACGACCCCAGACCCATGACCCGAGACCCATGACCCCAGACCCATTACCCCAGACCCATGACCCCAGAC
Organism: Andrena hattorfiana; assembly: GCA_944738655.2. Lineage (NCBI taxonomy): Eukaryota > Metazoa > Arthropoda > Insecta > Hymenoptera > Andrenidae > Andrena > Andrena hattorfiana. Next base: position 71,927,140 of record OX122889.2, read on the forward strand.
CCATGACCCCAGACCCATGACCCCAGACCCATGACCCCAGACCCATGACCCCAGACCCATGACCCCAGACCCATGACCCCAGACCCATGACCCCAGACCCATGACCCCAGACCCATGACCCCAGACCCATGACCCCAGACCCATGACCCCAGACCCATGACCCCAGACCCATGACCCCAGACCCATGACCCCAGACCCATGACCCCAGACCCATGACCCCAGACCCATGACCCCAGACCCATGACCCCAGACCCATGACCCCGGACCCATGACCCCGGACCCATGACCCCGGACCCATGACCCCGGACCCATGACCCCGGACCCATGACCCCGGACCCATGACCCCGGACCCATGACCCCGGACCCATGACCCCAGACCCATGACCCCAGACCCATGACCCCAGACCCATGACCCCAGACCCATGACCCCAGACCCATGACCCCAGACCCATGACCCCAGTCCCATGACCCCAGACCCATGACCCCAGACCCATGACCCCAGACCCATGACCCCAGACCCATGACCCCAGACCCATGACCCCAGACCCATGACCCCAGACCCATGACCCCAGACCCATGACCCCAGACCCATGACCCCAGACCCATGACCCCAGACCCATGACCCCAGACCCATGACCCCAGACCCATGACCCCAGACCCATGACCCCAGACCCATGACCCCAGACCCATGACCCCAGACCCATGACCCCAGACCCATGACCCCAGACCCATGACCCCAGACCCATGACCCCAGACCCATGACCCCAGACCCATGACCCCAGACCCATGACCCCAGACCCATGACCCCAGACCCATGACCCCAGACCCATGACCCCAGACCCATGACCCCAGACCCATGACCCCAGACCCATGACCCCAGACCCATGGCCCCAGACCCATGACCCCAGACCCACGACCCCAGACCCACGACCCCGGACCCACGACCCCGGACCCATGACACCGGACCCATGACCCCGGACCCAGGACCCCGGAGCCACAACCCCGGACCCAGGACACCGGACACATGACCCCGGACCCATGACCCCGGACCCACGACCCCAGACCCATGACCCCAGACCCATGACCCCAGACCCATGACACCAGACCCATGACCCCAGACCCATGACCCCAGACCCATGACCCCAGACCCATGACCCCAGACCCATGACCCCAGACCCATGACCCCAGACCCATGACCCCAGACCCATGACCCCAGACCAATGACCCCAGACCCATGACCCCGGACCCACGACCCCAGACCCATGACCCCAGACCCATGACCCCAGACCCATGACCCCAGACCCATGACCCCAGACCCATGACCCCAGACCCATGACCCCAGACCCATGACCCCAGACCCATGACCCCAGACCCATGACCCCAGACCCATGACCCCAGACCCATGACCCCAGACCCATGACCCCAGACCCATGACCCCAGACCCATGACCCCAGACCCATGACCCCAGACCCATGACCCCAGAACCATGACCCCAGACCCATGACCCCAGACCCATGACCCCAGACCCATGACCCCAGACCCATGACCCCAGACCCATGACCCCAGACCCATGACCCCAGACCCATGACCCCAGACCCATGACACCAGACCCATGACCCCAGACCCATGACCCCAGACCCATGACCCCAGACCCATGACCCCAGACCCATGACCCCAGACCCATGACACCAGACCCAGGACCCCAGACCCAGGAACCCAGACCCATGACCCCAGACCCATGACCCCAGACCCATGACCCCGGACCCATGACCCCGGACCCATGACCCCGGACCCATGACCCCGGACCCATGACCCCGGACCCATGACCCCAGACCCATGACCCCAGACCCATGTCCCCAGACCCATGACCCCAGACCCATGACCCCAGACCCATGACCCCAGACCCATGACCCCAGACCCATGACACCAGACCCATGACCCCAGACCCATGACCCCAGACCCATGACCCCAGACCCATGACCCCAGACCCATGACCCCAGACCCATGACCCCAGACCCATGACCCCAGACCCATGACCCCAGACCCATGACCCCAGACCCATGACCCCAGACCCATGACCCCAGACCCATGACCCCAGACCCATGACCCCAGACCCATGACCCCAGACCCATGACCCCAGACCCATGACCCCAGACCCATGACCCCAGACCCATGACCCCAGACCCATGACCCCAGACCCATGACCCCAGACCCATGACCCCAGACCCATGACCCCAGACCCACGACCCCAGACCCACGACCCCGGACCCACGACCCCGGACCCATGACACCGGACCCATGACCCCGGACCCAGGACCCCGGAGCCACAACCCCGGACCCAGGACCCCGGACACATGACCCCGGACCCATGACCCCGGACCCACGACCCCGGACCCACGACCCCAGACCCATGACCCGAGACCCATGACCCCAGACCCATTACCCCAGACCCATTACACCAGACCCATGACCCCGGAGACAGGACCACGACCCATGACCCCGGACCCAGGACCCCGGACCCATGACCCCGGACCCATGACCCCGGACCCATGACCCCGGTCCCATGACCCCGGTCCCATGACCCCGGTCCCATGACAACGGACCCATGACACCGGACCCATGACCCCAGACCCATGACCCCAGACCCATGACCCCAGACCAATGACCCCAGACCCATGACCCCGGACCCATGACCCCAACCCATGACCCCGGACCCATGACCCCGGACCCATGACCCCGGACCCATGACCCCGGACCCATGACCCCGGACCCATGACCCCGGACCCATGACCCCGGACCCATGACCCCGGACCCATGACCCCGGACCCATGACCCCGGACCCATGACCGCGGACCCATTACCACGGACCCATGACCCCGGACCCAGGACCCCGGACCCACGACCCAGGATGCACGACCCCGGACCCACGACCCCGGACCCACGACCCCGGACCCACGACCCCGGACCCACGACCCCGGACCCACGACCCCGGACCCACGACCCCGGACCCACGACCCCGGACCCAGGACCTCGGACCCACGAACCCGGACCCACGAACCCGGACCCACGACCCCAGACCCATGACCCGAGACCCATGACCCCAGACCCATTACCCCAGACCCATGACCCCAGACCCATGACCCCAGACCCATGACCCCAGACCCATGACCCCAGACCCATGACCCCAGACCCATGACCCCAGACCCATGACCCCAGACCCATGACCCCAGACCCATGACCCCAGACCCATGACCCCAGACCCATGACCCCAGACCCATGACCCCAGACCCATGACCCCAGACCCATGACCCCAGACCCATGACCCCAGACCCATGACCCCAGACCCATGACCCCAGACCCATGACCCCAGACCCATGACCCCAGACCCATGACCCCAGACCCATGACCCCAGACCCATGACCCCAGACCCATGACCCCAGACCCATGACCCCGGACCCATGACCCCGGACCCATGACCCCGGACCCATGACCCCGGACCCATGACCCCGGACCCATGACCCCGGACCCATGACCCCGGACCCATGACCCCGGACCCATGACCCCGGACCCATGACCCCGGATCCACGACCCCGGACCCACGACCCCGAACCCACGACCCCGGACCCACGACCCCAGACCCACGACCCCGGACCCACGACCCCGGACCCACGACCCCGGACCCACGACCCCGGACCCAGGACCCCGGACCCACGAACCCGGACCCACGACCCCAGACCCATGACCCGAGACCCATGACCCCAGACCCATTACCCCAGACCCATGACCCCAGACCCAGGACCACGGACCCATGACCCCAGTCCCATGACCCCAGACCCATGACCCCAGACCCATGACCCCAGACCCATGACCCCAGACCCATGACCCCAGACCCATGACCCCAGACCCATGACCCCAGACCCATGACCCCAGACCCATGACCCCAGACCCATGACCCCAGACCCATGACCCCAGACCCATGACCCCAGACCCATGACCCCAGACCCATGACCCCAGACCCATGACCCCAGACCCATGACCCCAGACCCATGACCCCAGACCCATGACCCCAGACCCATGACCCCAGACCCATGACCCCAGACCCATGACCCCAGACCCATGACCCCAGACCCATGACCCCAGACCCACGACCCCAGACCCACGACCCCGGACCCACGACCCCGGACCCACGACACCGGACCCATGACCCCGGACCCAGGACCCCGGAGCCACAACCCCGGACCCAGGACCCCGGACACATGACCCCGGACCCATGACCCCGGACCCATGACCCCAGACCCATGACCCCAGACCCATGACCCCAGACCCATGACCCCAGACCCATGACCCCAGACCCATGACCCCAGACCCATGACCCCAGACCCATGACCCCAGACCCATGACCCCAGACCCATGACCCCAGACCCATGACCCCAGACCCATGACCCCAGACCCATGACCCCAGACCCATGACCCCAGACCCATGACCCCAGACCCATGACCCCAGACCCATGACCCCAGACCCATGACCCCAGACCCATGACCCCAGACCCATGACCCCAGACCCATGACCCCAGACCCATGACCCCAGACCCATGACCCCAGACCCATGACCCCAGACCCATGACCCCAGACCCATGACCCCAGACCCATGACCCCAGACCCATGACCCCAGACCCATGACCCCAGACCCATGACCCCAGACCCATGACCCCAGACCCATGACCCCAGACCCATGACCCCAGACCCATGACCCCAGACCCATGACCCCAGACCCATGACCCCAGACCCATGACCCCAGACCCATGACCCCAGACCCATGACCCCAGACCCATGACCCCAGACCCATGACCCCAGACCCATGACCCCAGACCCATGACCCCAGACCCATGACCCCAGACCCATGACCCCAGACCCATGACCCCAGACCCATGACCCCAGACCCACGACCCCAGACCCATGACCCCAGACCCACGACCCCAGACCCACGACCCCGGACCCACGACCCCGGACCCACGACACCGGACCCATGACCCCGGACCCAGGACCCCGGAGCCACAACCCCGGACCCAGGACCCCGGACACATGACCCCGGACCCATGACCCCGGACCCACGACCCCGGACCCACGACCCCAGACCCACGACCCCAGACCCACGACCCCAGACCCACGACCCCAGACCCACGACCCCAGACCCACGACCCCAGACCCACGACCCCAGACCCACGACCCCAGACCCACGACCCCAGACCCACGACCCCAGACCCACGACCCCAGACCCATGACCCCAGACCCATGACCCCAGACCCATGACCCCAGACCCATGACCCCAGACCCATGACCCCAGACCCATGACCCCAGACCCATGACCCCAGACCCATGACCCCAGACCCATGACCCCAGACCCATGACCCCAGACCCATGACCCCAGACCCATGACCCCAGACCCATGACCCCAGACCCATGACCCCAGACCCATGACCCCAGACCCATGACCCCAGACCCATGACCCCAGACCCATGACCCCAGACCCATGACCCCAGACCCATGACCCCAGACCCATGACCCCAGACCCATGACCCCAGACCCATGACCCCAGACCCATGACCCCAGACCCATGACCCCAGACCCATGACCCCAGACCCATGACCCCAGACCCATGACCCCAGACCCATGACCCCAGACCCATGACCCCAGACCCATGACCCCAGACCCATGACCCCAGACCCATGACCCCAGACCCATGACCCCAGACCCATGACCCCAGACCCATGACCCCAGACCCATGACCCCAGACCCATGACCCCAGACCCATGACCCCAGACCCATGACCCCAGACCCATGACCCCAGACCCATGACCCCAGACCCATGACCCCAGACCCATGACCCCAGACCCATGACCCCAGACCCATGACCCCAGACCCATGACCCCAGACCCATGACCCCAGACCCATGACCCCAGACCCATGACCCCAGACCCATGACCCCAGACCCATGACCCCAGACCCATGACCCCAGACCCATGACCCCAGACCCATGACCCCAGACCCATGACCCCAGACCCATGACCCCAGACCCATGACCCCAGACCCATGACCCCAGACCCATGACCCCAGACCCATGACCCCAGACCCATGACCCCAGACCCATGACCCCAGACCCATGACCCCAGACCCATGACCCCAGACCCATGACCCCAGACCCATGACCCCAGACCCATGACCCCAGACCCATGACCCCAGACCCATGACCCCAGACCCATGACCCCAGACCCATGACCCCAGACCCATGACCCCAGACCCATGACCCCAGACCCATGACCCCAGACCCATGACCCCAGACCCATGACCCCAGACCCATGACCCCAGACCCATGACCCCAGACCCATGACCCCAGACCCATGACCCCAGACCCATGACCCCAGACCCATGACCCCAGACCCATGACCCCAGACCCATGACCCCAGACCCATGACCCCAGACCCATGACCCCAGACCCATGACCCCAGACCCATGACCCCAGACCCATGACCCCAGACCCATGACCCCAGACCCATGACCCCAGACCCATGACCCCAGACCCATGACCCCAGACCCATGACCCCAGACCCATGACCCCAGACCCATGACCCCAGACCCATGACCCCAGACCCATGACCCCAGACCCATGACCCCAGACCCATGACCCCAGACCCATGACCCCAGACCCATGACCCCAGACCCATGACCCCAGACCCATGACCCCAGACCCATGACCCCAGACCCATGACCCCAGACCCATGACCCCAGACCCATGACCCCAGACCCATGACCCCAGACCCATGACCCCAGACCCATGACCCCAGACCCATGACCCCAGACCCATGACCCCAGACCCAGGAACCCAGACCCATGACCCCAGACCCAGGAACCCAGACCCATGACCCCAGACCCATGACCCCGGACCCATGACCCCGGACCCATGACCCCGGACCCATGACCCCGGACCCATGACCCCGGACCCATGACCCCGGACCCATGACCCCGGACCCATGACCCCGGACCCATGACCCCAGACCCATGACCCCAGACCCATGACCCCAGACCCATGACCCCAGACCCATGACACCAGACCCATGACCCCAGACCCATGACCCCAGACCCATGACCCCAGACCCATGACCCCAGACCCATGACCCCAGACCCATGACCCCAGACCCATGACCCCAGACCCATGACCCCAGACCCATGACCCCAGACCCATGACCCCAGACCCATGACCCCAGACCCATGACCCCAGACCCATGACCCCAGACCCATGACCCCAGACCCATGACCCCAGACCCATGACCCCAGACCCATGACCCCAGACCCATGACCCCAGACCCATGACCCCAGACCCATGACCCCAGACCCATGACCCCAGACCCATGACCCCAGACCCATGACCCCAGACCCATGACCCCAGACCCATGACCCCAGACCCATGACCCCAGACCCATGACCCCAGACCCATGACCCCAGACCCATGACCCCAGACCCATGACCCCAGACCCATGACCCCAGACCCATGACCCCAGACCCATGACCCCAGACCCATGACCCCAGACCCATGACCCCAGACCCATGACCCCAGACCCATGACCCCAGACCCATGACCCCAGACCCATGACCCCAGACCCATGACCCCAGACCCATGACCCCAGACCCATGACCCCAGACCCATGACCCCAGACCCATGACCCCAGACCCATGACCCCAGACCCATGACCCCAGACCCACGACCCCGGACCCATGACACCGGACCCATGACCCCGGACCCAGGACCCCGGAGCCACAACCCCGGACCCAGGACCCCGGACACATGACCCCGGACCCATGACCCCGGACCCACGACCCCGGACCCACGACCCCAGACCCATGACCCGAGACCCATGGCCCCAGACCCATTACCCCAGACCCATTACACCAGGCCCATGACACCGGAGACAGGACCACGACCCATGACCCCGGACCCAGGACCCCGGACCCAGGACCCCGGACCCATGACCCCAGACCCATGACCCCGGACCCATGACCCCGGTCCCATGACCCCGGTCCCATGACCCCGGTCCCATGACAACGGACCCATGACACCGGACCCATGACCCCAGACCCATGACCCCAGACCAATGACCCCAGACCCATGACCCCGGACCCATGACCCCGGACCCATGACCCCGGACCCATGACCCCGGACCCATGACCCCGGACCCATGACCCCGGACCCATGACCCCGGACCCATGACCCCGGACCCATGACCCCGGACCCATGACCCCGGACCCATGACCCCGGACCCATTACCACGGACCCACGACCCCGGACCTAGGACCCCGGACCCACGACCCAGGATCCACGACCCCGGACCCACGACCCCGGACCCACGACCCCGGACCCACGACCCCGGACCCACGACCCCGGACCCACGACCCCGGACCCACGACCCCGGACCCACGACCCCGGACCCAGGACCCCGGACCCACGAACCCGGACCCACGACCCCAGACCCATGACCCAAGACCCATGACCCCAGACCCATTACCCCAGACCCATGACCCCAGACCCATGACCCCAGACCCATGACCCCAGACCCATGACCCCAGACCCATGACCCCAGACCCATGACCCCAGACCCATGACCCCAGACCCATGACCCCAGACCCATGACCCCAGACCCATGACCCCAGAACCATGACCCCGGACCCATGACCCCGGACCCATGACCCCGGACCCATGACCCCGGACCCATGACCCCGGACCCATGACCCCGGACCCATGACCCCGGACCCATGACCCCGGACCCATGACCCCGGACCCATGACCCCGGACCCATGACCCCGGACCCACGAACCCGGACCCACGACCCCAGAACCATGACCCGAGACCCATGACCCCAGACCCATGACCCCAGACCCATTACCCCAGACCCATGATCCCGGAGACAGGACCACGGACACATGACCCCGGACCCATGACCCCAGACCCATGACCCCAGACCCATGACCCCAGACCCATGACCCCAGACCCATGACCCCAGACCCATGACCCCAGACCCATGACCCCAGACCCATGACCCCAGACCCATGACCCCAGACCCATGACCCCAGACCCATGACCCCAGAACCATGACCCCAGACCCATGACCCCGGACCCATGACCCCGGACCCATGACCCCGGACCCATGACCCCGGACACATGACCCCGGACCCATGACCCCGGACCCATGACCCCGGACCCATGACCCCGGACCCATGACCCCGGACCCATGACCCCGGACCCATGACCCCGGATCCACGACCCCGGACCCACGACCCCGAACCCACGACCCCGGACCCACGACCCCAGACCCACGACCCCGGACCCACGACCCCGGACCCACGACCCCGGACCCACGACCCCGGACCCACGACCCCGGACCCAGGACCCCGGACCCACGAACCCGGACCCACGACCCCAGACCCATGACCCGAGACCCATGACCCCAGACCCATTACCCCAGACCCATGACCCCGGAGACAGGACCACGGACCCATGACCCCGGACCCATGACCCCAGACCCATGACCCCAGACCCATGACCCCAGACCCATGACCCCAGACCCATGACCCCAGACCCATGACCCCAGACCCATGACCCCAGACCCATGACCCCAGACCCATGACCCCAGACCCATGACCCCAGACCCATGACCCCAGACCCATGACCCCAGACCCATGACCCCAGACCCATGACCCCAGACCCATGACCCCAGACCCATGACCCCAGACCCATGACCCCAGACCCATGACCCCAGACCCATGACCCCAGACCCATGACCCCAGACCCATGACCCCAGACCCATGACCACAGACCCATGACCCCAGACCCATGACCCCAGACCCATGACCCCAGACCCATGACCCCAGACCCATGACCTCAGACCCATGACCCCAGACCCATGACCCCAGACCCATGACCCCAGACCCATGACCCCGGACCCATGACCCCGGACCCACGACCCCGGACCCACGACCCCAGACCCATGACCCGAGACCCATGACCCCAGACCCATTACCCCAGACCCATTACACCAGACCCATGACCCCGGAGACAGGACCACGACCCATGACCCCGGACCCAGGACCCCGGACCCAGGACCCCGGACCCATGACCCCGGACCCATGACCCCGGACCCATGACCCCGGTCCCATGACCCCGGTCCCATGACCCCGGTCCCATGGCAACGGACCCATGACACCGGACCCATGACCCCAGACCCATGACCCCAGACCCATGACCCCAGACCAATGACCCCAGACCCATGACCCCGGACCCATGATCCCAACCCATGACCCCGGACCCATGACCCCGGACCCATGACCCCGGACCCATGACCCCGGACCCATGACCCCGGACCCATGACCCCGGACCCATGACCCCGGACCCATGACCCCGGACCCATGACCCCGGACCCATGACCCCGGACCCATGACCCCGGACCCATTACCACGGACCCATGACCCCGGACCCAGGACCCCGGACCCACGACCCAGGATCCACGACCCCGGACCCACGACCCCGGACCCACGACCCCGGACCCACGACCCCGGACCCACGACCCCGGACCCAGGACCCCGGACCCACGAACCCGGACCCACGACCCCAGACCCATGACCCGAGACCCATGACCCCAGACCCATTACCCCAGACCCATGACCCCAGACCCATGACCCCAGACCCGTGACCCCAGACCCATGACCCCAGACCCATGACCCCAGACCCACGACCCCGGACCCATGACACCGGACCCATGACCCCGGACCCAGGACCCCGGAGCCACAACCCCGGACCCAGGACCCCGGACACATGACCCCGGACCCATGACCCCGGACCCACGACCCCGGACCCACGACCCCAGACCCATGACCCGAGACCCATGACCCCAGACCCATGACCCCAGACCCATGACCCCAGAACCATGACCCCAGACCCATGACCCCGGACCCATGACCCCGGACCCATGACCCCGGACCCATGACCCCGGACACATGACCCCGGACCCATGACCCCGGACCCACGACCCCGGACCCACGACCCCAGACCCATGACCCGAGACCCATGGCCCCAGACCCATTACCACAGACCCATTACACCAGACCAATGACCCCGGAGACAGGACCACGACCCATGACCCCGGACCCAGGACCCCGGACCCAGGACCCCGGACCCATGACCCCGGACCCATGACCCCGGACCCACGACCCCGGACCCAGGACCCCGGACCCAGGACCCCGGAGCCACAACCCCGGACCCAGGACCCCGGACACATGACCCCGGACCCATGACCCCGGACCCACGACCCCGGACCCACGACCCCAGACCCATGACCCGAGACCCATGGCCCCAGACCCATTACCCCAGACCCATTACACCAGACCCATGACCCCGGAGACAGGACCACGACCCATGACCCCGGACCCAGGACCCCGGACCCAGGACCCCGGACCCATGACCCCGGACCCATGACCCCGGACCCATGACCCCGGTCCCATGACCCCGGTCCCATGACCCCGGTCCCATGACAACGGACCCATGACACCGGACCCATGACCCCAGACCCATGACCCCAGACCAATGACCCCAGACCCATGACCCCGGACCCATGACCCCGGACCCATGACCCCGGACCCATGACCCCGGACCCATGACCCCGGACCCATGACCCCGGACCCATGACCCCGGACCCATGACCCCGGACCCATGACCCCGGACCCATGACCCCGGACCCATGACCCCGGACCCATTACCACGGACCCACGACCCCGGACCTAGGACCCCGGACCCACGACCCAGGATCCACGACCCCGGACCCACGACCCCGGACCCACGACCCCGGACCCACGACCCCGGACCCACGACCCCGGACCCACGACCCCGGACCCACGACCCCGGACCCACGACCCCGGACCCACGACCCCGGACCCAGGACCCCGGACCCACGAACCCGGACCCACGACCCCAGACCCATGACCCAAGACCCATGACCCCAGACCCATTACCCCAGACCCATGACCCCAGACCCATGACCCCAGACCCATGACCCCAGACCCATGACCCCAGACCCATGACCCCAGACCCATGACCCCAGACCCATGACCCCAGACCCATGACCCCAGACCCATGACCCCAGACCCATGACCCCAGACCCATGACCCCAGACCCATGACCCCAGAACCATGACCCCGGACCCATGACCCCGGACCCATGACCCCGGACCCATGACCCCGGACCCATGACCCCGGACCCATGACCCCGGACCCATGACCCCGGACCCATGACCCCGGACCCACGAACCCGGACCCACGACCCCAGACCCATGACCCGAGACCCATGACCCCAGACCCATTACCCCAGACCCATGACCCCGGAGACAGGACCACGGACACATGACCCCGGACCCATGACCCCAGACCCATGACCCCAGACCCATGACCCCAGACCCATGACCCCAGACCCATGACCCCAGACCCATGACCCCAGACCCATGACCCCAGACCCATGACCCCAGACCCATGACCCCAGACCCATGACCCCAGAACCATGACCCCAGACCCATGACCCCGGACCCATGACCCCGGACCCATGACCCCGGACCCATGACCCCGGACACATGACCCCGGACCCATGACCCCGGACCCATGACCCCGGACCCATGACCCCGGACCCATGACCCCGGACCCATGACCCCGGACCCATGACCCCGGACCCATGACCCCGGACCCATGACCCCGGACCCATGACCCCGGATCCACGACCCCGGACCCACGACCCCGAACCCACGACCCCGGACCCACGACCCCAGACCCACGACCCCGGACCCACGACCCCGGACCCACGACCCCGGACCCACGACCCCGGACCCACGACCCCGGACCCAGGACCCCGGACCCACGAACCCGGACCCACGACCCCAGACCCATGACCCGAGACCCATGACCCCAGACCCATTACCCCAGACCCATGACCCCGGAGACAGGACCACGGACCCATGACCCCGGACCCATGACCCCAGACCCATGACCCCAGACCCATGACCCCAGACCCATGACCCCAGACCCATGACCCCAGACCCATGACCCCAGACCCATGACCCCAGACCCATGACCCCAGACCCATGACCCCAGACCCATGACCCCAGACCCATGACCCCAGACCCATGACCCCAGACCCATGACCCCAGACCCATGACCCCAGACCCATGACCCCAGACCCATGACCCCAGACCCATGACCCCAGACCCATGACCCCAGACCCATGACCCCAGACCCATGACCCCAGACCCATGACCCCAGACCCATGACCCCAGACCCATGACCCCAGACCCATGACCCCAGACCCATGACCCCAGACCCATGACCCCAGACCCATGACCCCAGACCCATGACCCCGGACCCATGACCCCGGACCCATGACCCCAGACCCATGACCCCAGACCCATGACCCCAGACCCATGACCCCAGACCCATGACCCCAGACCCATGACCCCAGACCCATGACCCCAGACCCATGACCCCAGACCCATGACCCCAGACCCATGACCCCAGACCCATGACCCCAGACCCATGACCCCAGACCCATGACCCCAGACCCATGACCACAGACCCATGACCCCAGACCCATGACCCCAGACCCATGACCCCAGACCCATGACCCCAGACCCATGACCCCAGACCCATGACCCCAGACCCATGACCCCAGACCCATGACCCCAGACCCATGACCCCAGACCCATGACCCCAGACCCATGACCCCAGACCCATGACCCCAGACCCATGACCCCAGACCCATGACCCCAGACCCATGACCCCAGACCCATGACCCCAGACCCACGACCCCAGACCCACGACCCCGGACCCACGACCCCGGACCCATGACACCGGACCCATGACCCCGGACCCAGGACCCCGGAGCCACAACCCCGGACCCAGGACCCCGGACACATGACCCCGGACCCATGACCCCGGACCCACGACCCCGGACCCACGACCCCAGACCCATGACCCGAGACCCATGACCCCAGACCCATTACCCCAGACCCATTACACCAGACCCATGACCCCGGAGACAGGACCACGACCCATGACCCCGGACCCAGGACCCCGGACCCAGGACCCCGGACCCATGACCCCGGACCCATGACCCCGGACCCATGACCCCGGTCCCATGACCCCGGTCCCATGACCCCGGTCCCATGACAACGGACCCATGACACCGGACCCATGACCCCAGACCCATGACCCCAGACCCATGACCCCAGACCCATGACCCCAGACCAATGACCCCAGACCCATGACCCCGGACCCATGATCCCAACCCATGACCCCGGACCCATGACCCCGGACCCATGACCCCGGACCCATGACCCCGGACCCATGACCCCGGACCCATGACCCCGGACCCATGACCCCGGACCCATGACCCCGGACCCATGACCCCGGACCCATGACCCCGGACCCATTACCACGGACCCATGACCCCGGACCCAGGACCCCGGACCCACGACCCAGGATCCACGACCCCGGACCCACGACCCCGGACCCACGACCCCGGACCCACGACCCCGGACCCACGACCCCGGACCCAGGACCCCGGACCCACGAACCCGGACCCACGACCCCAGACCCATGACCCGAGACCCATGACCCCAGACCCATTACCCCAGACCCATGACCCCAGACCCATGACCCCAGACCCATGACCCCAGACCCATGACCCCAGACCCATGACCCCAGACCCATGACCCCAGACCCATGACCCCAGACCCATGACCCCAGACCCATGACCCCAGACCCATGACCCCAGACCCATGACCCCAGACCCATGACCCCAGACCCATGACCCCAGACCCATGACCCCAGACCCATGACCCCAGACCCATGACCCCAGACCCATGACCCCAGACCCATGACCCCAGACCCATGACCCCAGACCCATGACCCCGGACCCATGACCCCGGACCCATGACCCCGGACCCATGACCCCGGACCCATGACCCCGGACCCATGACCCCGGACCCATGACCCCGGACCCATGACCCCAGACCCATGACCCCAGACCCATGACCCCAGACCCATGACCCCAGACCCATGACCCCAGACACATGACCCCAGACCCATGACCCCAGTCCCATGACCCCAGACCCATGACCCCAGACCCATGACCCCAGACCCATGACCCCAGACCCATGACCCCAGACCCATGACCCCAGACCCATGACCCCAGACCCATGACCCCAGACCCATGACCCCAGACCCATGACCCCAGACCCATGACCCCAGACCCATGACCCCAGACCCATGACCCCAGACCCATGACCCCAGACCCATGACCCCAGACCCATGACCCCAGACCCATGACCCCAGACCCATGACCCCAGACCCATGACCCCAGACCCATGACCCCAGACCCATGACCCCAGACCCATGACCCCAGACCCATGACCCCAGACCCATGACCCCAGGCCCATGACCCCAGACCCATGACCCCAGACCCATGACCCCAGACCCATGACCCCAGACCCATGACCCCAGACCCATGACCCCAGACCCATGACCCCAGACCCACGACCCCAGACCCACGACCCCGGACCCACGACCCCGGACCCACGACCCCGGACCCATGACACCGGACCCATGACCCCGGACCCAGGACCCCGGAGCCACAACCCCGGACCCAGGACCCCGGACACATGACCCCGGACCCATGACCCCGGACCCACGACCCCGGACCCACGACCCCAGACCCATGACCCGAGACCCATGACCCCAGACCCATTACCCCAGACCCATTACACCAGACCCATGACCCCGGAGACAGGACCACGACCCATGACCCCGGACCCAGGACCCCGGACCCAGGACCCCGGACCCATGACCCCGGACCCATGACCCCGGACCCATGACCCCGGTCCCATGACCCCGGTCCCATGACCCCGGTCCCATGACAACGGACCCATGACACCGGACCCATGACCCCAGACCCATGACCCCAGACAAATGACCCCAGACCCATGACCCCGGACCCATGATCCCAACCCATGACCCCGGACCCATGACCCCGGACCCATGACCCCGGACCCATGACCCCGGACCCATGACCCCGGACTCATGACCCCGGACCCATGACCCCGGACCCATGACCCCGGACCCATGACCCCGGACCCATTACCACGGACCCATGACCCCGGACCCAGGACCCCGGACCCACGACCCAGGATCCACGACCCCGGACCCACGACCCCGGACCCACGACCCCGGACCCACGACCCCGGACCCACGACCCCGGACCCACGACCCCGGACCCACGACCCCGGACCCACGACCCCGGACCCACGACCCCGGACCCACGACCCCGGACCCAGGACCCCGGACCCACGAACCCGGACCCACGACCCCAGACCCATGACCCGAGACCCATGACCCCAGACCCATTACCCCAGACCCATGACCCCAGACCCATGACCCCAGACCCATGACCCCAGACCCGTGACCCCAGACCCATGACCCCAGACCCATGACCCCAGACCCATGACCCCAGACCCATGACCCCAGACCCATGACCCCAGACCCATGACCCCAGACCCACGACCCCGGACCCACGACCCCGGACCCATGACCCCGGACCCACGACCCCAGACCCATGACCCGAGACCCATGACCCCAGACCCATTACCCCAGACCCATTACCCCAGACCCATTACCCCAGACCCATGACCCCGGAGACAGGACCACGGACCCATGACCCCGGACCCATGACCCCAGACCCATGACCCCAGACCCATGACCCCAGACCCATGACCCCAGACCCATGACCCCAGACCCATGACCCCAGACCCATGACCCCAGACCCATGACCCCAGACCCATGACCCCAGACCCATGACCCCAGACCCATGACCCCAGACCCATGACCCCAGACCCATGACCCCAGACCCATGACCCCAGACCCATGACCCCAGACCCATGACCCCAGACCCATGACCCCAGACCCATGACCCCAGACCCATGACCCCAGACCCATGACCCCAGACCCATGACCCCAGACCCATGACCCCAGACCCATGACCCCAGACCCATGACCCCAGACCCATGACCCCAGACCCATGACCCCAGACCCATGACCCCAGACCCATGACCCCAGACCCATGACCCCAGACCCATGACACCAGACCCAGGACCCCAGACCCAGGAACCCAGACCCATGACCCCAGACCCATGACCCCAGACCCATGACCCCGGACCCATGACCCCGGACCCATGACCCCGGACCCATGACCCCGGACCCATGACCCCGTACCCATGACCCCAGACCCATGACCCCAGACCCATGTCCCCAGACCCATGACCCCAGACCCATGACCCCAGACCCATGACCCCAGACCCATGACCCCAGACCCATGACACCAGACCCATGACCCCAGACCCATGACCCCAGACCCATGACCCCAGACCCATGACCCCAGACCCATGACCCCAGACCCATGACCCCAGACCCATGACCCCAGACCCATGACCCCAGACCCATGACCCCAGACCCATGACCCCAGACCCATGACCCCAGACCCATGACCCCAGACCCATGACCCCAGACCCATGACCCCAGACCCATGACCCCAGACCCATGACCCCAGACCCATGACCCCAGACCCATGACCCCAGACCCATGACCCCAGACCCATGACCCCAGACCCATGACCCCAGACCCATGACCCCAGACCCATGACCCCAGACCCACGACCCCAGACCCACGACCCCGGACCCACGACCCCGGACCCATGACACCGGACCCATGACCCCGGACCCAGGACCCCGGAGCCACAACCCCGGACCCAGGACCCCGGACACATGACCCCGGACCCATGACCCCGGACCCACGACCCCGGACCCACGACCCCAGACCCATGACCCGAGACCCATGACCCCAGACCCATTACCCCAGACCCATTACACCAGACCCATGACCCCGGAGACAGGACCACGACCCATGACCCCGGACCCAGGACCCCGGACCCAGGACCCCGGACCCATGACCCCGGACCCATGACCCCGGACCCATGACCCCGGTCCCATGACCCCGGTCCCATGACCCCGGTCCCATGACAACGGACCCATGACACCGGACCCATGACCCCAGACCCATGACCCCAGACCCATGACCCCAGACCAATGACCCCAGACCCATGACCCCGGACCCATGACCCCAACCCATGACCCCGGACCCATGACCCCGGACCCATGACCCCGGACCCATGACCCCGGACCCATGACCCCGGACCCATGACCCCGGACCCATTACCCCGGACCCATGACCCCGGACCCATGACCCCGGACCCATGACCCCGGACCCATGACCCCGGACCCATTACCACGGACCCATGACCCCGGACCCAGGACCCCGGACCCACGACCCAGGATGCACGACCCCGGACCCACGACCCCGGACCCACGACCCCGGACCCACGACCCCGGACCCACGACCCCGGACCCACGACCCCGGACCCACGACCCCGGACCCAGGACCCCGGACCCACGAACCCGGACCCACGACCCCAGACCCATGACCCGAGACCCATGACCCCAGACCCATTACCCCAGACCCATGACCCCAGACCCATGACCCCAGACCCATGACCCCAGACCCATGACCCCAGACCCATGACCCCAGACCCATGACCCCAGACCCATGACCCCAGACCCATGACCCCAGACCCATGACCCCAGACCCATGACCCCAGACCCATGACCCCAGACCCATGACCCCAGACCCATGACCCCAGACCCATGACCCCAGACCCATGACCCCAGACCCATGACCCCAGACCCATGACCCCAGACCCATGACCCCAGACCCATGACCCCAGACCCATGACCCCAGACCCATGACCCCAGACCCATGACCCCAGACCCATGACCCCGGACCCATGACCCCGGACCCATGACCCCGGACCCATGACCCCGGACCCATGACCCCGGACCCATGACCCCGGACCCATGACCCCGGACCCATGACCCCGGACCCATGACCCCGGACCCATGACCCCGGACCCATGACCCCGGACCCATGACCCCGGACCCATGACCCCGGACCCATTACCACGGACCCATGACCCCGGACCCAGGACCCCGGACCCACGACCCAGGATGCACGACCCCGGACCCACGACCCCGGACCCACGACCCCGGACCCACGACCCCGGACCCACGACCCCGGACCCACGACCCCGGACCCACGACCCCGGACCCAGGACCCCGGACCCACGAACCCGGACCCACGACCCCAGACCCATGACCCGAGACCCATGACCCCAGACCCATTACCCCAGACCCATGACCCCAGACCCATGACCCCAGACCCATGACCCCAGACCCATGACCCCAGACCCATGACCCCAGACCCATGACCCCAGACCCATGACCCCAGACCCATGACCCCAGACCCATGACCCCAGACCCATGACCCCAGACCCATGACCCCAGACCCATGACCCCAGACCCATGACCCCAGACCCATGACCCCAGACCCATGACCCCAGACCCATGACCCCAGACCCATGACCCCAGACCCATGACCCCGGACCCATGACCCCGGACCCATGACCCCGGACCCATGACCCCGGACCCATGACCCCGGACCCATGACCCCGGACCCATGACCCCGGACCCATGACCCCGGACCCATGACCCCAGACCCATGACCCCAGACCCATGACCCCAGACCCATGACCCCAGACCCATGACCCCAGACCCATGACCCCAGACCCATGACCCCAGACCCACGACCCCAGACCCACGACCCCGGACCCACGACCCCGGACCCATGACACCGGACCCATGACCCCGGACCCAGGACCCCGGAGCCACAACCCCGGACCCAGGACCCCGGACACATGACCCCGGACCCATGACCCCGGACCCACGACCCCGGACCCACGACCCCAGACCCATGACCCGAGACCCATGACCCCAGACCCATTACCCCAGACCCATTACACCAGACCCATGACCCCGGAGACAGGACCACGACCCATGACCCCGGACCCAGGACCCCGGACCCAGGACCCCGGACCCATGACCCCGGACCCATGACCCCGGACCCATGACCCCGGTCCCATGACCCCGGTCCCATGACCCCGGTCCCATGACAACGGACCCATGACACCGGACCCATGACCCCAGACCCATGACCCCAGACCCATGACCCCAGACCAATGACCCCAGACCCATGACCCCGGACCCATGACCCCAACCCATGACCCCGGACCCATGACCCCGGACCCATGACCCCGGACCCATGACCCCGGACCCATGACCCCGGACCCATGACCCCGGACCCATTACCCCGGACCCATGACCCCGGACCCATGACCCCGGACCCATGACCCCGGACCCATGACCCCGGACCCATTACCACGGACCCATGACCCCGGACCCAGGACCCCGGACCCACGACCCAGGATGCACGACCCCGGACCCACGACCCCGGACCCACGACCCCGGACCCACGACCCCGGACCCACGACCCCGGACCCACGACCCCGGACCCACGACCCCGGACCCAGGACCCCGGACCCACGAACCCGGACCCACGACCCCAGACCCATGACCCGAGACCCATGACCCCAGACCCATTACCCCAGACCCATGACCCCAGACCCATGACCCCAGACCCATGACCCCAGACCCATGACCCCAGACCCATGACCCCAGACCCATGACCCCAGACCCATGACCCCAGACCCATGACCCCAGACCCATGACCCCAGACCCATGACCCCAGACCCATGACCCCAGACCCATGACCCCAGACCCATGACCCCAGACCCATGACCCCAGACCCATGACCCCAGACCCATGACCCCAGACCCATGACCCCAGACCCATGACCCCAGACCCATGACCCCAGACCCATGACCCCAGACCCATGACCCCAGACCCATGACCCCAGACCCATGACCCCAGACCCATGACCCCAGACCCATGACCCCGGACCCATGACCCCGGACCCATGACCCCGGACCCATGACCCCGGACCCATGACCCCGGACCCATGACCCCGGACCCATGACCCCGGACCCATGACCCCGGACCCATGACCCCGGACCCATGACCCCGGACCCATGACCCCGGACCCATGACCCCGGACCCATGACCCCGGACCCATTACCACGGACCCATGACCCCGGACCCAGGACCCCGGACCCACGACCCAGGATGCACGACCCCGGACCCACGACCCCGGACCCACGACCCCGGACCCACGACCCCGGACCCACGACCCCGGACCCACGACCCCGGACCCACGACCCCGGACCCAGGACCCCGGACCCACGAACCCGGACCCACGACCCCAGACCCATGACCCGAGACCCATGACCCCAGACCCATTACCCCAGACCCATGACCCCAGACCCATGACCCCAGACCCATGACCCCAGACCCATGACCCCAGACCCATGACCCCAGACCCATGACCCCAGACCCATGACCCCAGACCCATGACCCCAGACCCATGACCCCAGACCCATGACCCCAGACCCATGACCCCAGACCCATGACCCCAGACCCATGACCCCAGACCCATGACCCCAGACCCATGACCCCAGACCCATGACCCCAGACCCATGACCCCAGACCCATGACCCCAGACCCATGACCCCAGACCCATGACCCCAGACCCATGACCCCAGACCCATGACCCCAGACCCATGACCCCAGACCCATGACCCCAGACCCATGACCCCAGACCCATGACCCCAGACCCATGACCCCAGACCCATGACCCCAGACCCATGACCCCAGACCCACGACCCCAGACCCACGACCCCGGACCCACGACCCCGGACCCATGACACCGGACCCATGACCCCGGACCCAGGACCCCGGAGCCACAACCCCGGACCCAGGACCCCGGACACATGACCCCGGACCCATGACCCCGGACCCACGACCCCGGACCCACGACCCCAGACCCATGACCCGAGACCCATGACCCCAGACCCATTACCCCAGACCCATTACACCAGACCCATGACCCCGGAGACAGGACCACGACCCATGACCCCGGACCCAGGACCCCGGACCCAGGACCCCGGACCCATGACCCCGGACCCATGACCCCGGACCCATGACCCCGGTCCCATGACCCCGGTCCCATGACCCCGGTCCCATGACAACGGACCCATGACACCGGACCCATGACCCCAGACCCATGACCCCAGACCCATGACCCCAGACCAATGACCCCAGACCCATGACCCCGGACCCATGACCCCAACCCATGACCCCGGACCCATGACCCCGGACCCATGACCCCGGACCCATGACCCCGGACCCATGACCCCGGACCCATGACCCCGGACCCATTACCCCGGACCCATGACCCCGGACCCATGACCCCGGACCCATGACCCCGGACCCATGACCCCGGACCCATTACCACGGACCCATGACCCCGGACCCAGGACCCCGGACCCACGACCCAGGATGCACGACCCCGGACCCACGACCCCGGACCCACGACCCCGGACCCACGACCCCGGACCCACGACCCCGGACCCACGACCCCGGACCCACGACCCCGGACCCAGGACCCCGGACCCACGAACCCGGACCCACGACCCCAGACCCATGACCCGAGACCCATGACCCCAGACCCATTACCCCAGACCCATGACCCCAGACCCATGACCCCAGACCCATGACCCCAGACCCATGACCCCAGACCCATGACCCCAGACCCATGACCCCAGACCCATGACCCCAGACCCATGACCCCAGACCCATGACCCCAGACCCATGACCCCAGACCCATGACCCCAGACCCATGACCCCAGACCCATGACCCCAGACCCATGACCCCAGACCCATGACCCCAGACCCATGACCCCAGACCCATGACCCCAGACCCATGACCCCAGACCCATGACCCCAGACCCATGACCCCAGACCCATGACCCCAGACCCATGACCCCGGACCCATGACCCCGGACCCATGACCCCGGACCCATGACCCCGGACCCATGACCCCGGACCCATGACCCCGGACCCATGACCCCGGACCCATGACCCCGGACCCATGACCCCGGACCCATGACCCCGGACCCATGACCCCGGACCCATTACCACGGACCCATGACCCCGGACCCAGGACCCCGGACCCACGACCCAGGATGCACGACCCCGGACCCACGACCCCGGACCCACGACCCCGGACCCACGACCCCGGACCCACGACCCCGGACCCACGACCCCGGACCCACGACCCCGGACCCAGGACCCCGGACCCACGAACCCGGACCCACGACCCCAGACCCATGACCCGAGACCCATGACCCCAGACCCATTACCCCAGACCCATGACCCCAGACCCATGACCCCAGACCCATGACCCCAGACCCATGACCCCAGACCCATGACCCCAGACCCATGACCCCAGACCCATGACCCCAGACCCATGACCCCAGACCCATGACCCCAGACCCATGACCCCAGACCCATGACCCCAGACCCATGACCCCAGACCCATGACCCCAGACCCATGACCCCAGACCCATGACCCCAGACCCATGACCCCAGACCCATGACCCCAGACCCATGACCCCGGACCCATGACCCCGGACCCATGACCCCGGACCCATGACCCCGGACCCATGACCCCGGACCCATGACCCCGGACCCATGACCCCGGACCCATGACCCCGGACCCATGACCCCGGACCCATGACCCCAGACCCATGACCCCAGACCCATGACCCCAGACCCATGACCCCAGACCCATGACCCCAGACCCATGACCCCAGACCCATGACCCCAGACCCATGACCCCAGACCCACGACCCCAGACCCACGACCCCGGACCCACGACCCCGGACCCATGACACCGGACCCATGACCCCGGACCCAGGACCCCGGAGCCACAACCCCGGACCCAGGACCCCGGACACATGACCCCGGACCCATGACCCCGGACCCACGACCCCGGACCCACGACCCCAGACCCATGACCCGAGACCCATGACCCCAGACCCATTACCCCAGACCCATTACACCAGACCCATGACCCCGGAGACAGGACCACGACCCATGACCCCGGACCCAGGACCCCGGACCCAGGACCCCGGACCCATGACCCCGGACCCATGACCCCGGACCCATGACCCCGGTCCCATGACCCCGGTCCCATGACCCCGGTCCCATGACAACGGACCCATGACACCGGACCCATGACCCCAGACCCATGACCCCAGACCCATGACCCCAGACCAATGACCCCAGACCCATGACCCCGGACCCATGACCCCAACCCATGACCCCGGACCCATGACCCCGGACCCATGACCCCGGACCCATGACCCCGGACCCATGACCCCGGACCCATGACCCCGGACCCATTACCCCGGACCCATGACCCCGGACCCATGACCCCGGACCCATGACCCCGGACCCATGACCCCGGACCCATTACCACGGACCCATGACCCCGGACCCAGGACCCCGGACCCACGACCCAGGATGCACGACCCCGGACCCACGACCCCGGACCCACGACCCCGGACCCACGACCCCGGACCCACGACCCCGGACCCACGACCCCGGACCCACGACCCCGGATCCAGGACCCCGGACCCACGAACCCGGACCCACGACCCCAGACCCATGACCCGAGACCCATGACCCCAGACCCATTACCCCAGACCCATGACCCCAGACCCATGACCCCAGACCCATGACCCCAGACCCATGACCCCAGACCCATGACCCCAGACCCATGACCCCAGACCCATGACCCCAGACCCATGACCCCAGACCCATGACCCCAGACCCATGACCCCAGACCCATGACCCCAGACCCATGACCCCAGACCCATGACCCCAGACCCATGACCCCAGACCCATGACCCCAGACCCATGACCCCAGACCCATGACCCCAGACCCATGACCCCAGACCCATGACCCCAGACCCATGACCCCAGACCCATGACCCCGGACCCATGACCCCGGACCCATGACCCCGGACCCATGACCCCGGACCCATGACCCCGGACCCATGACCCCGGACCCATGACCCCGGACCCATGACCCCGGACCCATGACCCCGGACCCATGACCCCGGACCCATGACCCCGGACCCATGACCCCGGACCCATGACCCCGGACCCATGACCCCGGACCCATTACCACGGACCCATGACCCCGGACCCAGGACCCCGGACCCACGACCCAGGATGCACGACCCCGGACCCACGACCCCGGACCCACGACCCCGGACCCACGACCCCGGACCCACGACCCCGGACCCACGACCCCGGACCCACGACCCCGGACCCAGGACCCCGGACCCACGAACCCGGACCCACGACCCCAGACCCATGACCCGAGACCCATGACCCCAGACCCATTACCCCAGACCCATGACCCCAGACCCATGACCCCAGACCCATGACCCCAGACCCATGACCCCAGACCCATGACCCCAGACCCATGACCCCAGACCCATGACCCCAGACCCATGACCCCAGACCCATGACCCCAGACCCATGACCCCAGACCCATGACCCCAGACCCATGACCCCAGACCCATGACCCCAGACCCATGACCCCAGACCCATGACCCCAGACCCATGACCCCAGACCCATGACCCCAGACC
This sequence comes from Andrena hattorfiana, assembly GCA_944738655.2. Lineage (NCBI taxonomy): Eukaryota > Metazoa > Arthropoda > Insecta > Hymenoptera > Andrenidae > Andrena > Andrena hattorfiana. Next base: position 71,952,840 of record OX122889.2, read on the forward strand.
CATGACCCCAGACCCATGACCCCAGACCCATGACCCCGGACCCATGACCCCGGACCCATGACCCCGGACCCATGACCCCGGACCCATGACCCCGGACCCATGACCCCGGACCCATGACCCCGGACCCATGACCCCGGACCCATGACCCCAGACCCATGACCCCAGACCCATGACCAAAGACCCATGACCCCAGACCCATGACCCCAGACCCATGACCCCAGACCCATGACCCCAGTCCCATGACCCCAGACCCATGACCCCAGACCCATGACCCCAGACCCATGACCCCAGACCCATGACCCCAGACCCATGACCCCAGACCCATGACCCCAGACCCATGACCCCAGACCCACGACCCCGGACCCACGACCCCGGACCCATGACCCCAGACCCATGACCCCAGACCCATGACCCCAGACCAATGACCCCAGACCCATGACCCCGGACACATGATCCCAACCCATGACCCCGGACCCATGACCCCGGACCCATGACCCCGGACCCATGACCCCGGACCCATGACCCCGGACCCATGACCCCGGACCCATGACCCCGGACCCATGACCCCGGACCCATGACCCCGGACCCATGACCCCGGACCCATGACCCCAGACCCATGACCCCAGACCCATGACCCCAGACCCATGACCCCAGACCCATGACCCCAGACCCATGACCCCAGACCCATGACCCCAGACCCATGACCCCAGACCCATGACCCCAGACCCATGACCCCAGACCCATGACCCCAGACCCATGACCCCAGACCCATGACCCCAGACCCATGACCCCAGACCCATGACCCCAGACCCATGACCCCAGACCCATGACCCCAGACCCATGACCCCAGACCCATGACCCCAGACCCATGACCCCAGACCCATGACCCCAGACCCATGACCCCAGACCCATGACCCCAGACCCATGACCCCGGACCCATGACCCCGGACCCATGACACCGGACCCATGACCCCGGACCCATGACCCCGGACCCATGACCCCGGACCCATGACCCCGGACCCATGACCCCGGACCCATGACCCCGGACCCATGACCCCGGACCCATGACCCCGGACCCATTACCACGGACCCATGACCCCGGACCCAGGACCCCGGACCCACGACCCAGGATGCACGACCCCGGACCCACGACCCCGGACCCACGACCCCGGACCCACGACCCCGGACCCACGACCCCGGACCCACGACCCCGGACCCACGACCCCGGACCCAGGACCCCGGACCCACGAACCCGGACCCACGACCCCAGACCCATGACCCGAGACCCATGACCCCAGACCCATTACCCCAGACCCATGACCCCAGACCCATGACCCCAGACCCATGACCCCAGACCCATGACCCCAGACCCATGACCCCAGACCCATGACCCCAGACCCATGACCCCAGACCCATGACCCCAGACCCATGACCCCAGACCCATAACCCCAGACCCATGACCCCAGACCCATGACCCCAGACCCATGACCCCAGACCCATGACCCCAGACCCATGACCCCAGACCCATGACCCCAGACCCATGACCCCGGACCCATGACCCCGGACCCATGACCCCGGACCCATGACCCCGGACCCATGACCCCGGACCCATGACCCCGGACCCATGACCCCGGACCCATGACCCCGGACCCATGACCCCAGACCCATGACCCCAGACCCATGACCCCAGACCCATGACCCCAGACCCATGACCCCAGACCCATGACCCCAGTCCCATGACCCCAGACCCATGACCCCAGACCCATGACCCCAGACCCATGACCCCAGACCCATGACCCCAGACCCATGACCCCAGACCCATGACCCCAGACCCACGACCCCGGACCCACGACCCCGGACCCATGACCCCAGACCCATGACCCCAGACCCATGACCCCAGACCAATGACCCCAGACCCATGACCCCGGACCCATGATCCCAACCCATGACCCCGGACCCATGACCCCGGACCCATGACCCCGGACCCATGACCCCGGACCCATGACCCCGGACCCATGACCCCGGACCCATGACCCCGGACCCATGACCCCGGACCCATGACCCCGGACCCATTACCACGGACCCATGACCCCGGACCCAGGACCCCGGACCCACGACCCAGGATCCACGACCCCGGACCCACGACCCCGGACCCACGACCCCGGACCCACGACCCCGGACCCACGACCCCGGACCCACGACCCCGGACCCACGACCCCGGACCCAGGACCCCGGACCCACGAACCCGGACCCACGACCCCAGACCCATGACCCGAGACCCATGACCCCAGACCCATTACCCCAGACCCATGACCCCAGACCCATGACCCCAGACCCATGACCCCAGACCCGTGACCCCAGACCCATGACCCCAGACCCATGACCCCAGACCCATGACCCCAGACCCATGACCCCAGACCCATGACCCCAGACCCATGACCCCAGACCCATGACCCCAGACCCACGACCCCGGACCCACGACCCCGGACCCATGACCCCGGACCCACGACCCCAGACCCATGACCCGAGACCCATGACCCCAGACCCATTACCACAGACCCATTACCCCAGACCCATTACCCCAGACCCATGACCCCGGAGACAGGACCACGGACCCATGACCCCGGACCCATGACCCCAGACCCATGACCCCAGACCCATGACCCCAGACCCATGACCCCAGACCCATGACCCCAGACCCATGACCCCAGACCCATGACCCCAGACCCATGACCCCAGACCCATGACCCCAGACCCATGACCCCAGACCCATGACCCCAGACCCATGACCCCAGACCCATGACCCCAGACCCATGACCCCAGACCCATGACCCCAGACCCATGACCCCAGACCCATGACCCCAGACCCATGACCCCAGACCCATGACCCCAGACCCATGACCCCAGACCCATGACCCCAGACCCATGACCCCAGACCCATGACCCCAGACCCATGACCCCAGACCCATGACCCCAGACCCATGACCCCAGACCCATGACCCCAGACCCATGACCCCAGACCCATGACCCCAGACCCATGACCCCAGACCCATGACCCCAGACCCATGACCCCAGACCCATGACCCCAGACCCACGACCCCAGACCCACGACCCCGGACCCACGACCCCGGACCCATGACACCGGACCCATGACCCCGGACCCAGGACCCCGGAGCCACAACCCCGGACCCAGGACCCCGGACACATGACCCCGGACCCATGACCCCGGACCCACGACCCCGGACCCACGACCCCAGACCCATGACCCGAGACCCATGACCCCAGACCCATTACCCCAGACCCATTACACCAGACCCATGACCCCGGAGACAGGACCACGACCCATGACCCCGGACCCAGGACCCCGGACCCTGGACCCCGGACCCATGACCCCGGACCCATGACCCCGGACCCATGACCCCGGTCCCATGACCCCGGTCCCATGACCCCGGTCCCATGACAACGGACCCATGACACCGGACCCATGACCCCAGACCCATGACCCCAGACCCATGACCCCAGACCAATGACCCCAGACCCATGACCCCGGACCCATGACCCCAACCCATGACCCCGGACCCATGACCCCGGACCCATGACCCCGGACCCATGACCCCGGACCCATGACCCCGGACCCATGACCCCGGACCCATGACCCCGGACCCATGACCCCGGACCCATGACCCCGGACCCATGACCCCGGACCCATTACCACGGACCCATGACCCCGGACCCAGGACCCCGGACCCACGACCCAGGATGCACGACCCCGGACCCACGACCCCGGACCCACGACCCCGGACCCACGACCCCGGACCCACGACCCCGGACCCACGACCCCGGACCCACGACCCCGGACCCAGGACCCCGGACCCACGAACCCGGACCCACGACCCCAGACCCATGACCCGAGACCCATGACCCCAGACCCATTACCCCAGACCCATGACCCCAGACCCATGACCCCAGACCCATGACCCCAGACCCATGACCCCAGACCCATGACCCCAGACCCATGACCCCAGACCCATGACCCCAGACCCATGACCCCAGACCCATGACCCCAGACCCATGACCCCAGACCCATGACCCCAGACCCATGACCCCAGACCCATGACCCCAGACCCATGACCCCAGACCCATGACCCCAGACCCATGACCCCAGACCCATGACCCCAGACCCATGACCCCAGACCCATGACCCCAGACCCATGACCCCAGACCCATGACCCCAGACCCATGACCCCAGACCCATGACCCCAGACCCATGACCCCGGACCCATGACCCCGGACCCATGACCCCGGACCCATGACCCCGGACCCATGACCCCGGACCCATGACCCCGGACCCATGACCCCGGACCCATGACCCCGGACCCATGACCCCGGACCCATGACCCCGGACCCATGACCCCAGACCCATGACCCCAGACCCATGACCCCAGACCCATGACCCCAGACCCATGACCCCAGACCCATGACCCCAGTCCCATGACCCCAGACCCATGACCCCAGACCCATGACCCCAGACCCATGACCCCAGACCCATGACCCCAGACCCATGACCCCAGACCCATGACCCCAGACCCATGACCCCAGACCCATGACCCCAGACCCATGACCCCAGACCCATGACCCCAGACCCATGACCCCAGACCCATGACCCCAGACCCATGACCCCAGACCCATGACCCCAGACCCATGACCCCAGACCCATGACCCCAGACCCATGACCCCAGACCCATGACCCCAGACCCATGACCCCAGACCCATGACCCCAGACCCATGACCCCAGACCCATGACCCCAGACCCATGACCCCAGACCCATGACCCCAGACCCATGACCCCAGACCCACGACCCCAGACCCACGACCCCGGACCCACGACCCCGGACCCATGACACCGGACCCATGACCCCGGACCCAGGACCCCGGAGCCACAACCCCGGACCCAGGACACCGGACACATGACCCCGGACCCATGACCCCGGACCCACGACCCCAGACCCATGACCCCAGACCCATGACCCCAGACCCATGACACCAGACCCATGACCCCAGACCCATGACCCCAGACCCATGACCCCAGACCCATGACCCCAGACCCATGACCCCAGACCCATGACCCCAGACCCATGACCCCAGACCCATGACCCCAGACCAATGACCCCAGACCCATGACCCCGGACCCACGACCCCAGACCCATGACCCCAGACCCATGACCCCAGACCCATGACCCCAGACCCATGACCCCAGACCCATGACCCCAGACCCATGACCCCAGACCCATGACCCCAGACCCATGACCCCAGACCCATGACCCCAGACCCATGACCCCAGACCCATGACCCCAGACCCATGACCCCAGACCCATGACCCCAGACCCATGACCCCAGACCCATGACCCCAGACCCATGACCCCAGACCCATGACCCCAGACCCATGACCCCAGAACCATGACCCCAGACCCATGACCCCAGACCCATGACCCCAGACCCATGACCCCAGACCCATGACCCCAGACCCATGACCCCAGACCCATGACCCCAGACCCATGACCCCAGACCCATGACACCAGACCCATGACCCCAGACCCATGACCCCAGACCCATGACCCCAGACCCATGACCCCAGACCTATGACCCCAGACCCATGACACCAGACCCAGGACCCCAGACCCAGGAACCCAGACCCATGACCCCAGACCCATGACCCCAGACCCATGACCCCGGACCCATGACCCCGGACCCATGACCCCGGACCCATGACCCCGGACCCATGACCCCGGACCCATGACCCCAGACCCATGACCCCAGACCCATGTCCCCAGACCCATGACCCCAGACCCATGACCCCAGACCCATGACCCCAGACCCATGACCCCAGACCCATGACACCAGACCCATGACCCCAGACCCATGACCCCAGACCCATGACCCCAGACCCATGACCCCAGACCCATGACCCCAGACCCATGACCCCAGACCCATGACCCCAGACCCATGACCCCAGACCCATGACCCCAGACCCATGACCCCAGACCCATGACCCCAGACCCATGACCCCAGACCCATGACCCCAGACCCATGACCCCAGACCCATGACCCCAGACCCATGACCCCAGACCCACGACCCCAGACCCACGACCCCGGACCCACGACCCCGGACCCATGACACCGGACCCATGACCCCGGACCCAGGACCCCGGAGCCACAACCCCGGACCCAGGACCCCGGACACATGACCCCGGACCCATGACCCCGGACCCACGACCCCGGACCCACGACCCCAGACCCATGACCCGAGACCCATGACCCCAGACCCATTACCCCAGACCCATTACACCAGACCCATGACCCCGGAGACAGGACCACGACCCATGACCCCGGACCCAGGACCCCGGACCCAGGACCCCGGACCCATGACCCCGGACCCATGACCCCGGACCCATGACCCCGGTCCCATGACCCCGGTCCCATGACCCCGGTCCCATGACAACGGACCCATGACACCGGACCCATGACCCCAGACCCATGACCCCAGACCCATGACCCCAGACCAATGACCCCAGACCCATGACCCCGGACCCATGACCCCAACCCATGACCCCGGACCCATGACCCCGGACCCATGACCCCGGACCCATGACCCCGGACCCATGACCCCGGACCCATGACCCCGGACCCATGACCCCGGACCCATGACCCCGGACCCATGACCCCGGACCCATGACCCCGGACCCATGACCGCGGACCCATTACCACGGACCCATGACCCCGGACCCAGGACCCCGGACCCACGACCCAGGATGCACGACCCCGGACCCACGACCCCGGACCCACGACCCCGGACCCACGACCCCGGACCCACGACCCCGGACCCACGACCCCGGACCCACGACCCCGGACCCAGGACCTCGGACCCACGAACCCGGACCCACGAACCCGGACCCACGACCCCAGACCCATGACCCGAGACCCATGACCCCAGACCCATTACCCCAGACCCATGACCCCAGACCCATGACCCCAGACCCATGACCCCAGACCCATGACCCCAGACCCATGACCCCAGACCCATGACCCCAGACCCATGACCCCAGACCCATGACCCCAGACCCATGACCCCAGACCCATGACCCCAGACCCATGACCCCAGACCCATGACCCCAGACCCATGACCCCAGACCCATGACCCCAGACCCATGACCCCAGACCCATGACCCCAGACCCATGACCCCAGACCCATGACCCCAGACCCATGACCCCAGACCCATGACCCCAGACCCATGACCCCGGACCCATGACCCCGGACCCATGACCCCGGACCCATGACCCCGGACCCATGACCCCGGACCCATGACCCCGGACCCATGACCCCGGACCCATGACCCCGGACCCATGACCCCGGATCCACGACCCCGGACCCACGACCCCGAACCCACGACCCCGGACCCACGACCCCAGACCCACGACCCCGGACCCACGACCCCGGACCCACGACCCCGGACCCACGACCCCGGACCCAGGACCCCGGACCCACGAACACGGACCCACGACCCCAGACCCATGACCCGAGACCCATGACCCCAGACCCATTACCCCAGACCCATGACCCCGGAGACAGGACCACGGACCCATGACCCCGGACCCATGACCCCAGACCCATGACCCCAGACCCATAACCCCAGACCCATGACCCCAGACCCATGACCCCAGACCCATGACCCCAGACCCATGACCCCAGACCCATGACCCCAGACCCATGACCCCAGACCCATGACCCCAGACCCACGACCCCAGACCCACGACCCCGGACCCACGACACCGGACCCATGACACCGGACCCATGACCCCGGACCCAGGACCCCGGAGCCACAACCCCGGACCCAGGACCCCGGACACATGACCCCGGACCCATGACCCCGGACCCACGACCCCGGACCCACGACCCCAGACCCATGACCCGAGACCCATGACCCCAGACCCATTACCCCAGACCCATTACACCAGACCCATGACCCCGGAGACAGGACCACGACCCATGACCCCGGACCCAGGACCCCGGACCCAGGACCCCGGACCCATGACCCCGGACCCATGACCCCGGACCCATGACCCCGGTCCCATGACCCCGGTCCCATGACCCCGGTCCCATGACAACGGACCCATGACACCGGACCCATGACCCCAGACCCATGACCCCAGACCCATGACCCCAGACCAATGACCCCAGACCCATGACCCCGGACCCATGACCCCAACCCATGACCCCGGACCCATGACCCCGGACCCATGACCCCGGACCCATGACCCCGGACCCATGACCCCGGACCCATGACCCCGGACCCATTACCCCGGACCCATGACCCCGGACCCATGACCCCGGACCCATGACCCCGGACCCATGACCCCGGACCCATTACCACGGACCCATGACCCCGGACCCAGGACCCCGGACCCACGACCCAGGATGCACGACCCCGGACCCACGACCCCGGACCCACGACCCCGGACCCACGACCCCGGACCCACGACCCCGGACCCACGACCCCGGACCCACGACCCCGGACCCAGGACCCCGGACCCACGAACCCGGACCCACGACCCCAGACCCATGACCCGAGACCCATGACCCCAGACCCATTACCCCAGACCCATGACCCCAGACCCATGACCCCAGACCCATGACCCCAGACCCATGACCCCAGACCCATGACCCCAGACCCATGACCCCAGACCCATGACCCCAGACCCATGACCCCAGACCCATGACCCCAGACCCATGACCCCAGACCCATGACCCCAGACCCATGACCCCAGACCCATGACCCCAGACCCATGACCCCAGACCCATGACCCCAGACCCATGACCCCAGACCCATGACCCCAGACCCATGACCCCAGACCCATGACCCCAGACCCATGACCCCAGACCCATGACCCCAGACCCATGACCCCGGACCCATGACCCCGGACCCATGACCCCGGACCCATGACCCCGGACCCATGACCCCGGACCCATGACCCCGGACCCATGACCCCGGACCCATGACCCCGGACCCATGACCCCGGACCCATGACCCCGGACCCATGACCCCGGACCCATGACCCCGGACCCATTACCACGGACCCATGACCCCGGACCCAGGACCCCGGACCCACGACCCAGGATGCACGACCCCGGACCCACGACCCCGGACCCACGACCCCGGACCCACGACCCCGGACCCACGACCCCGGACCCACGACCCCGGACCCACGACCCCGGACCCAGGACCCCGGACCCACGAACCCGGACCCACGACCCCAGACCCATGACCCGAGACCCATGACCCCAGACCCATTACCCCAGACCCATGACCCCAGACCCATGACCCCAGACCCATGACCCCAGACCCATGACCCCAGACCCATGACCCCAGACCCATGACCCCAGACCCATGACCCCAGACCCATGACCCCAGACCCATGACCCCAGACCCATGACCCCAGACCCATGACCCCAGACCCATGACCCCAGACCCATGACCCCAGACCCATGACCCCAGACCCATGACCCCAGACCCATGACCCCAGACCCATGACCCCAGACCCATGACCCCGGACCCATGACCCCGGACCCATGACCCCGGACCCATGACCCCGGACCCATGACCCCGGACCCATGACCCCGGACCCATGACCCCGGACCCATGACCCCAGACCCATGACCCCAGACCCATGACCCCAGACCCATGACCCCAGACCCATGACCCCAGACCCATGACCCCAGACCCATGACCCCAGACCCACGACCCCAGACCCACGACCCCGGACCCACGACCCCGGACCCATGACACCGGACCCATGACCCCGGACCCAGGACCCCGGAGCCACAACCCCGGACCCAGGACCCCGGACACATGACCCCGGACCCATGACCCCGGACCCACGACCCCGGACCCACGACCCCAGACCCATGACCCGAGACCCATGACCCCAGACCCATTACCCCAGACCCATTACACCAGACCCATGACCCCGGAGACAGGACCACGACCCATGACCCCGGACCCAGGACCCCGGACCCAGGACCCCGGACCCATGACCCCGGACCCATGACCCCGGACCCATGACCCCGGTCCCATGACCCCGGTCCCATGACCCCGGTCCCATGACAACGGACCCATGACACCGGACCCATGACCCCAGACCCATGACCCCAGACCCATGACCCCAGACCAATGACCCCAGACCCATGACCCCGGACCCATGACCCCAACCCATGACCCCGGACCCATGACCCCGGACCCATGACCCCGGACCCATGACCCCGGACCCATGACCCCGGACCCATGACCCCGGACCCATTACCCCGGACCCATGACCCCGGACCCATGACCCCGGACCCATGACCCCGGACCCATGACCCCGGACCCATTACCACGGACCCATGACCCCGGACCCAGGACCCCGGACCCACGACCCAGGATGCACGACCCCGGACCCACGACCCCGGACCCACGACCCCGGACCCACGACCCCGGACCCACGACCCCGGACCCACGACCCCGGACCCACGACCCCGGACCCAGGACCCCGGACCCACGAACCCGGACCCACGACCCCAGACCCATGACCCGAGACCCATGACCCCAGACCCATTACCCCAGACCCATGACCCCAGACCCATGACCCCAGACCCATGACCCCAGACCCATGACCCCAGACCCATGACCCCAGACCCATGACCCCAGACCCATGACCCCAGACCCATGACCCCAGACCCATGACCCCAGACCCATGACCCCAGACCCATGACCCCAGACCCATGACCCCAGACCCATGACCCCAGACCCATGACCCCAGACCCATGACCCCAGACCCATGACCCCAGACCCATGACCCCAGACCCATGACCCCAGACCCATGACCCCAGACCCATGACCCCAGACCCATGACCCCAGACCCATGACCCCGGACCCATGACCCCGGACCCATGACCCCGGACCCATGACCCCGGACCCATGACCCCGGACCCATGACCCCGGACCCATGACCCCGGACCCATGACCCCGGACCCATGACCCCGGACCCATGACCCCGGACCCATGACCCCGGACCCATGACCCCGGACCCATGACCCCGGACCCATGACCCCGGACCCATGACCCCGGACCCATTACCACGGACCCATGACCCCGGACCCAGGACCCCGGACCCACGACCCAGGATGCACGACCCCGGACCCACGACCCCGGACCCACGACCCCGGACCCACGACCCCGGACCCACGACCCCGGACCCACGACCCCGGACCCACGACCCCGGACCCAGGACCCCGGACCCACGAACCCGGACCCACGACCCCAGACCCATGACCCGAGACCCATGACCCCAGACCCATTACCCCAGACCCATGACCCCAGACCCATGACCCCAGACCCATGACCCCAGACCCATGACCCCAGACCCATGACCCCAGACCCATGACCCCAGACCCATGACCCCAGACCCATGACCCCAGACCCATGACCCCAGACCCATGACCCCAGACCCATGACCCCAGACCCATGACCCCAGACCCATGACCCCAGACCCATGACCCCAGACCCATGACCCCAGACCCATGACCCCAGACCCATGACCCCAGACCCATGACCCCAGACCCATGACCCCAGACCCATGACCCCAGACCCATGACCCCAGACCCATGACCCCAGACCCATGACCCCAGACCCATGACCCCAGACCCATGACCCCAGACCCATGACCCCAGACCCATGACCCCAGACCCATGACCCCAGACCCATGACCCCAGACCCACGACCCCAGACCCACGACCCCGGACCCACGACCCCGGACCCATGACACCGGACCCATGACCCCGGACCCAGGACCCCGGAGCCACAACCCCGGACCCAGGACCCCGGACACATGACCCCGGACCCATGACCCCGGACCCACGACCCCGGACCCACGACCCCAGACCCATGACCCGAGACCCATGACCCCAGACCCATTACCCCAGACCCATTACACCAGACCCATGACCCCGGAGACAGGACCACGACCCATGACCCCGGACCCAGGACCCCGGACCCAGGACCCCGGACCCATGACCCCGGACCCATGACCCCGGACCCATGACCCCGGTCCCATGACCCCGGTCCCATGACCCCGGTCCCATGACAACGGACCCATGACACCGGACCCATGACCCCAGACCCATGACCCCAGACCCATGACCCCAGACCAATGACCCCAGACCCATGACCCCGGACCCATGACCCCAACCCATGACCCCGGACCCATGACCCCGGACCCATGACCCCGGACCCATGACCCCGGACCCATGACCCCGGACCCATGACCCCGGACCCATTACCCCGGACCCATGACCCCGGACCCATGACCCCGGACCCATGACCCCGGACCCATGACCCCGGACCCATTACCACGGACCCATGACCCCGGACCCAGGACCCCGGACCCACGACCCAGGATGCACGACCCCGGACCCACGACCCCGGACCCACGACCCCGGACCCACGACCCCGGACCCACGACCCCGGACCCACGACCCCGGACCCACGACCCCGGACCCAGGACCCCGGACCCACGAACCCGGACCCACGACCCCAGACCCATGACCCGAGACCCATGACCCCAGACCCATTACCCCAGACCCATGACCCCAGACCCATGACCCCAGACCCATGACCCCAGACCCATGACCCCAGACCCATGACCCCAGACCCATGACCCCAGACCCATGACCCCAGACCCATGACCCCAGACCCATGACCCCAGACCCATGACCCCAGACCCATGACCCCAGACCCATGACGCCAGACCCATGACCCCAGACCCATGACCCCAGACCCATGACCCCAGACCCATGACCCCAGACCCATGACCCCAGACCCATGACCCCAGACCCATGACCCCAGACCCATGACCCCAGACCCATGACCCCAGACCCATGACCCCGGACCCATGACCCCGGACCCATGACCCCGGACCCATGACCCCGGACCCATGACCCCGGACCCATGACCCCGGACCCATGACCCCGGACCCATGACCCCGGACCCATGACCCCGGACCCATGACCCCGGACCCATGACCCCGGACCCATTACCACGGACCCATGACCCCGGACCCAGGACCCCGGACCCACGACCCAGGATGCACGACCCCGGACCCACGACCCCGGACCCACGACCCCGGACCCACGACCCCGGACCCACGACCCCGGACCCACGACCCCGGACCCACGACCCCGGACCCAGGACCCCGGACCCACGAACCCGGACCCACGACCCCAGACCCATGACCCGAGACCCATGACCCCAGACCCATTACCCCAGACCCATGACCCCAGACCCATGACCCCAGACCCATGACCCCAGACCCATGACCCCAGACCCATGACCCCAGACCCATGACCCCAGACCCATGACCCCAGACCCATGACCCCAGACCCATGACCCCAGACCCATGACCCCAGACCCATGACCCCAGACCCATGACCCCAGACCCATGACCCCAGACCCATGACCCCAGACCCATGACCCCAGACCCATGACCCCGGACCCATGACCCCGGACCCATGACCCCGGACCCATGACCCCGGACCCATGACCCCGGACCCATGACCCCGGACCCATGACCCCGGACCCATGACCCCGGACCCATGACCCCGGACCCATGACCCCAGACCCATGACCCCAGACCCATGACCCCAGACCCATGACCCCAGACCCATGACCCCAGACCCATGACCCCAGACCCATGACCCCAGACCCATGACCCCAGACCCATGACCCCAGACCCACGACCCCAGACCCACGACCCCGGACCCACGACCCCGGACCCATGACACCGGACCCATGACCCCGGACCCAGGACCCCGGAGCCACAACCCCGGACCCAGGACCCCGGACACATGACCCCGGACCCATGACCCCGGACCCACGACCCCGGACCCACGACCCCAGACCCATGACCCGAGACCCATGACCCCAGACCCATTACCCCAGACCCATTACACCAGACCCATGACCCCGGAGACAGGACCACGACCCATGACCCCGGACCCAGGACCCCGGACCCAGGACCCCGGACCCATGACCCCGGACCCATGACCCCGGACCCATGACCCCGGTCCCATGACCCCGGTCCCATGACCCCGGTCCCATGACAACGGACCCATGACACCGGACCCATGACCCCAGACCCATGACCCCAGACCCATGACCCCAGACCAATGACCCCAGACCCATGACCCCGGACCCATGACCCCAACCCATGACCCCGGACCCATGACCCCGGACCCATGACCCCGGACCCATGACCCCGGACCCATGACCCCGGACCCATGACCCCGGACCCATTACCCCGGACCCATGACCCCGGACCCATGACCCCGGACCCATGACCCCGGACCCATGACCCCGGACCCATTACCACGGACCCATGACCCCGGACCCAGGACCCCGGACCCACGACCCAGGATGCACGACCCCGGACCCACGACCCCGGACCCACGACCCCGGACCCACGACCCCGGACCCACGACCCCGGACCCACGACCCCGGACCCACGACCCCGGACCCAGGACCCCGGACCCACGAACCCGGACCCACGACCCCAGACCCATGACCCGAGACCCATGACCCCAGACCCATTACCCCAGACCCATGACCCCAGACCCATGACCCCAGACCCATGACCCCAGACCCATGACCCCAGACCCATGACCCCAGACCCATGACCCCAGACCCACGACCCCAGACCCACGACCCCGGACCCACGACCCCGGACCCATGACACCGGACCCATGACCCCGGACCCAGGACCCCGGAGCCACAACCCCGGACCCAGGACCCCGGACACATGACCCCGGACCCATGACCCCGGACCCACGACCCCGGACCCACGACCCCAGACCCATGACCCGAGACCCATGACCCCAGACCCATTACCCCAGACCCATTACACCAGACCCATGACCCCGGAGACAGGACCACGACCCATGACCCCGGACCCAGGACCCCGGACCCAGGACCCCGGACCCATGACCCCGGACCCATGACCCCGGACCCATGACCCCGGTCCCATGACCCCGGTCCCATGACCCCGGTCCCATGACAACGGACCCATGACACCGGACCCATGACCCCAGACCCATGACCCCAGACCCATGACCCCAGACCAATGACCCCAGACCCATGACCCCGGACCCATGACCCCAACCCATGACCCCGGACCCATGACCCCGGACCCATGACCCCGGACCCATGACCCCGGACCCATGACCCCGGACCCATGACCCCGGACCCATTACCCCGGACCCATGACCCCGGACCCATGACCCCGGACCCATGACCCCGGACCCATGACCCCGGACCCATTACCACGGACCCATGACCCCGGACCCAGGACCCCGGACCCACGACCCAGGATGCACGACCCCGGACCCACGACCCCGGACCCACGACCCCGGACCCACGACCCCGGACCCACGACCCCGGACCCACGACCCCGGACCCACGACCCCGGACCCAGGACCCCGGACCCACGAACCCGGACCCACGACCCCAGACCCATGACCCGAGACCCATGACCCCAGACCCATTACCCCAGACCCATGACCCCAGACCCATGACCCCAGACCCATGACCCCAGACCCATGACCCCAGACCCATGACCCCAGACCCATGACCCCAGACCCATGACCCCAGACCCATGACCCCAGACCCATGACCCCAGACCCATGACCCCAGACCCATGACCCCAGACCCATGACGCCAGACCCATGACCCCAGACCCATGACCCCAGACCCATGACCCCAGACCCATGACCCCAGACCCATGACCCCAGACCCATGACCCCAGACCCATGACCCCAGACCCATGACCCCAGACCCATGACCCCAGACCCATGACCCCGGACCCATGACCCCGGACCCATGACCCCGGACCCATGACCCCGGACCCATGACCCCGGACCCATGACCCCGGACCCATGACCCCGGACCCATGACCCCGGACCCATGACCCCGGACCCATGACCCCGGACCCATGACCCCGGACCCATTACCACGGACCCATGACCCCGGACCCAGGACCCCGGACCCACGACCCAGGATGCACGACCCCGGACCCACGACCCCGGACCCACGACCCCGGACCCACGACCCCGGACCCACGACCCCGGACCCACGACCCCGGACCCACGACCCCGGACCCAGGACCCCGGACCCACGAACCCGGACCCACGACCCCAGACCCATGACCCGAGACCCATGACCCCAGACCCATTACCCCAGACCCATGACCCCAGACCCATGACCCCAGACCCATGACCCCAGACCCATGACCCCAGACCCATGACCCCAGACCCATGACCCCAGACCCATGACCCCAGACCCATGACCCCAGACCCATGACCCCAGACCCATGACCCCAGACCCATGACCCCAGACCCATGACCCCAGACCCATGACCCCAGACCCATGACCCCAGACCCATGACCCCAGACCCATGACCCCGGACCCATGACCCCGGACCCATGACCCCGGACCCATGACCCCGGACCCATGACCCCGGACCCATGACCCCGGACCCATGACCCCGGACCCATGACCCCGGACCCATGACCCCGGACCCATGACCCCAGACCCATGACCCCAGACCCATGACCCCAGACCCATGACCCCAGACCCATGACCCCAGACCCATGACCCCAGACCCATGACCCCAGACCCATGACCCCAGACCCATGACCCCAGACCCACGACCCCAGACCCACGACCCCGGACCCACGACCCCGGACCCATGACACCGGACCCATGACCCCGGACCCAGGACCCCGGAGCCACAACCCCGGACCCAGGACCCCGGACACATGACCCCGGACCCATGACCCCGGACCCACGACCCCGGACCCACGACCCCAGACCCATGACCCGAGACCCATGACCCCAGACCCATTACCCCAGACCCATTACACCAGACCCATGACCCCGGAGACAGGACCACGACCCATGACCCCGGACCCAGGACCCCGGACCCAGGACCCCGGACCCATGACCCCGGACCCATGACCCCGGACCCATGACCCCGGTCCCATGACCCCGGTCCCATGACCCCGGTCCCATGACAACGGACCCATGACACCGGACCCATGACCCCAGACCCATGACCCCAGACCCATGACCCCAGACCAATGACCCCAGACCCATGACCCCGGACCCATGACCCCAACCCATGACCCCGGACCCATGACCCCGGACCCATGACCCCGGACCCATGACCCCGGACCCATGACCCCGGACCCATGACCCCGGACCCATTACCCCGGACCCATGACCCCGGACCCATGACCCCGGACCCATGACCCCGGACCCATGACCCCGGACCCATTACCACGGACCCATGACCCCGGACCCAGGACCCCGGACCCACGACCCAGGATGCACGACCCCGGACCCACGACCCCGGACCCACGACCCCGGACCCACGACCCCGGACCCACGACCCCGGACCCACGACCCCGGACCCACGACCCCGGACCCAGGACCCCGGACCCACGAACCCGGACCCACGACCCCAGACCCATGACCCGAGACCCATGACCCCAGACCCATTACCCCAGACCCATGACCCCAGACCCATGACCCCAGACCCATGACCCCAGACCCATGACCCCAGACCCATGACCCCAGACCCATGACCCCAGACCCATGACCCCAGACCCATGACCCCAGACCCATGACCCCAGACCCATGACCCCAGACCCATGACCCCAGACCCATGACCCCAGACCCATGACCCCAGACCCATGACCCCAGACCCATGACCCCAGACCCATGACCCCAGACCCATGACCCCAGACCCATGACCCCAGACCCATGACCCCAGACCCATGACCCCGGACCCATGACCCCGGACCCATGACCCCGGACCCATGACCCCGGACCCATGACCCCGGACCCATGACCCCGGACCCATGACCCCGGACCCATGACCCCGGACCCATGACCCCGGACCCATGACCCCGGACCCATGACCCCGGACCCATGACCCCGGACCCATGACCCCGGACCCATGACCCCGGACCCATGACCCCGGACCCATGACCCCGGACCCATTACCACGGACCCATGACCCCGGACCCAGGACCCCGGACCCACGACCCAGGATGCACGACCCCGGACCCACGACCCCGGACCCACGACCCCGGACCCACGACCCCGGACCCACGACCCCGGACCCACGACCCCGGACCCACGACCCCGGACCCAGGACCCCGGACCCACGAACCCGGACCCACGACCCCAGACCCATGACCCGAGACCCATGACCCCAGACCCATTACCCCAGACCCATGACCCCAGACCCATGACCCCAGACCCATGACCCCAGACCCATGACCCCAGACCCATGACCCCAGACCCATGACCCCAGACCCATGACCCCAGACCCATGACCCCAGACCCATGACCCCAGACCCATGACCCCAGACCCATGACCCCAGACCCATGACCCCAGACCCATGACCCCAGACCCATGACCCCAGACCCATGACCCCAGACCCATGACCCCAGACCCATGACCCCAGACCCATGACCCCAGACCCATGACCCCGGACCCATGACCCCGGACCCATGACCCCGGACCCATGACCCCGGACCCATGACCCCGGACCCATGACCCCGGACCCATGACCCCGGACCCATGACCCCGGACCCATGACCCCAGACCCATGACCCCAGACCCATGACCAAAGACCCATGACCCCAGACCCATGACCCCAGACCCATGACCCCAGACCCATGACCCCAGTCCCATGACCCCAGACCCATGACCCCAGACCCATGACCCCAGACCCATGACCCCAGACCCATGACCCCAGACCCATGACCCCAGACCCATGACCCCAGACCCACGACCCCGGACCCACGACCCCGGACCCATGACCCCAGACCCATGACCCCAGACCAATGACCCCAGACCCATGACCCCGGACCCATGATCCCAACCCATGACCCCGGACCCATGACCCCGGACCCATGACCCCGGACCCATGACCCCGGACCCATGACCCCGGACCCATGACCCCGGACCCATGACCCCGGACCCATGACCCCGGACCCATGACCCCGGACCCATGACCCCGGACCCATGACCCCAGACCCATGACCCCAGACCCATGACCCCAGACCCATGACCCCAGACCCATGACCCCAGACCCATGACCCCAGACCCATGACCCCAGACCCATGACCCCAGACCCATGACCCCAGACCCATGACCCCAGACCCATGACCCCAGACCCATGACCCCAGACCCATGACCCCAGACCCATGACCCCAGACCCATGACCCCAGACCCATGACCCCAGACCCATGACCCCAGACCCATGACCCCAGACCCATGACCCCAGACCCATGACCCCAGACCCATGACCCCAGACCCATGACCCCAGACCCATGACCCCGGACCCATGACCCCGGACCCATGACACCGGACCCATGACCCCGGACCCATGACCCCGGACCCATGACCCCGGACCCATGACCCCGGACCCATGACCCCGGACCCATGACCCCGGACCCATGACCCCGGACCCATGACCCCGGACCCATTACCACGGACCCATGACCCCGGACCCAGGACCCCGGACCCACGACCCAGGATGCACGACCCCGGACCCACGACCCCGGACCCACGACCCCGGACCCACGACCCCGGACCCACGACCCCGGACCCACGACCCCGGACCCACGACCCCGGACCCAGGACCCCGGACCCACGAACCCGGACCCACGACCCCAGACCCATGACCCGAGACCCATGACCCCAGACCCATTACCCCAGACCCATGACCCCAGACCCATGACCCCAGACCCATGACCCCAGACCCATGACCCCAGACCCATGACCCCAGACCCATGACCCCAGACCCATGACCCCAGACCCATGACCCCAGACCCATGACCCCAGACCCATAACCCCAGACCCATGACCCCAGACCCATGACCCCAGACCCATGACCCCAGACCCATGACCCCAGACCCATGACCCCAGACCCATGACCCCAGACCCATGACCCCGGACCCATGACCCCGGACCCATGACCCCGGACCCATGACCCCGGACCCATGACCCCGGACCCATGACCCCGGACCCATGACCCCGGACCCATGACCCCGGACCCATGACCCCAGACCCATGACCCCAGACCCATGACCCCAGACCCATGACCCCAGACCCATGACCCCAGACCCATGACCCCAGTCCCATGACCCCAGACCCATGACCCCAGACCCATGACCCCAGACCCATGACCCCAGACCCATGACCCCAGACCCATGACCCCAGACCCATGACCCCAGACCCACGACCCCGGACCCACGACCCCGGACCCATGACCCCAGACCCATGACCCCAGACCCATGACCCCAGACCAATGACCCCAGACCCATGACCCCGGACCCATGATCCCAACCCATGACCCCGGACCCATGACCCCGGACCCATGACCCCGGACCCATGACCCCGGACCCATGACCCCGGACCCATGACCCCGGACCCATGACCCCGGACCCATGACCCCGGACCCATGACCCCGGACCCATTACCACGGACCCATGACCCCGGACCCAGGACCCCGGACCCACGACCCAGGATCCACGACCCCGGACCCACGACCCCGGACCCACGACCCCGGACCCACGACCCCGGACCCACGACCCCGGACCCACGACCCCGGACCCACGACCCCGGACCCACGACCCCGGACCCAGGACCCCGGACCCACGAACCCGGACCCACGACCCCAGACCCATGACCCGAGACCCATGACCCCAGACCCATTACCCCAGACCCATGACCCCAGACCCATGACCCCAGACCCATGACCCCAGACCCGTGACCCCAGACCCATGACCCCAGACCCATGACCCCAGACCCATGACCCCAGACCCATGACCCCAGACCCATGACCCCAGACCCATGACCCCAGACCCACGACCCCGGACCCACGACCCCGGACCCATGACCCCGGACCCACGACCCCAGACCCATGACCCGAGACCCATGACCCCAGACCCATTACCACAGACCCATTACCCCAGACCCATTACCCCAGACCCATGACCCCGGAGACAGGACCACGGACCCATGACCCCGGACCCATGACCCCAGACCCATGACCCCAGACCCATGACCCCAGACCCATGACCCCAGACCCATGACCCCAGACCCATGACCCCAGACCCATGACCCCAGACCCATGACCCCAGACCCATGACCCCAGACCCATGACCCCAGACCCATGACCCCAGACCCATGACCCCAGACCCATGACCCCAGACCCATGACCCCAGACCCATGACCCCAGACCCATGACCCCAGACCCATGACCCCAGACCCATGACCCCAGACCCATGACCCCAGACCCATGACCCCAGACCCATGACCCCAGACCCATGACCCCAGACCCATGACCCCAGACCCATGACCCCAGACCCATGACCCCAGACCCATGACCCCAGACCCATGACCCCAGACCCATGACCCCAGACCCATGACCCCAGACCCATGACCCCAGACCCATGACCCCAGACCCACGACCCCAGACCCACGACCCCGGACCCACGACCCCGGACCCATGACACCGGACCCATGACCCCGGACCCAGGACCCCGGAGCCACAACCCCGGACCCAGGACCCCGGACACATGACCCCGGACCCATGACCCCGGACCCACGACCCCGGACCCACGACCCCAGACCCATGACCCGAGACCCATGACCCCAGACCCATTACCCCAGACCCATTACACCAGACCCATGACCCCGGAGACAGGACCACGACCCATGACCCCGGACCCAGGACCCCGGACCCTGGACCCCGGACCCATGACCCCGGACCCATGACCCCGGACCCATGACCCCGGTCCCATGACCCCGGTCCCATGACCCCGGTCCCATGACAACGGACCCATGACACCGGACCCATGACCCCAGACCCATGACCCCAGACCCATGACCCCAGACCAATGACCCCAGACCCATGACCCCGGACCCATGACCCCAACCCATGACCCCGGACCCATGACCCCGGACCCATGACCCCGGACCCATGACCCCGGACCCATGACCCCGGACCCATGACCCCGGACCCATGACCCCGGACCCATGACCCCGGACCCATGACCCCGGACCCATGACCCCGGACCCATGACCCCGGACCCATTACCACGGACCCATGACCCCGGACCCAGGACCCCGGACCCACGACCCAGGATGCACGACCCCGGACCCACGACCCCGGACCCACGACCCCGGACCCACGACCCCGGACCCACGACCCCGGACCCACGACCCCGGACCCACGACCCCGGACCCAGGACCCCGGACCCACGAACCCGGACCCACGACCCCAGACCCATGACCCGAGACCCATGACCCCAGACCCATTACCCCAGACCCATGACCCCAGACCCATGACCCCAGACCCATGACCCCAGACCCATGACCCCAGACCCATGACCCCAGACCCATGACCCCAGACCCATGACCCCAGACCCATGACCCCAGACCCATGACCCCAGACCCATGACCCCAGACCCATGACCCCAGACCCATGACCCCAGACCCATGACCCCAGACCCATGACCCCAGACCCATGACCCCAGACCCATGACCCCAGACCCATGACCCCAGACCCATGACCCCAGACCCATGACCCCAGACCCATGACCCCAGACCCATGACCCCAGACCCATGACCCCGGACCCATGACCCCGGACCCATGACCCCGGACCCATGACCCCGGACCCATGACCCCGGACCCATGACCCCGGACCCATGACCCCGGACCCATGACCCCGGACCCATGACCCCGGACCCATGACCCCGGACCCATGACCCCAGACCCATGACCCCAGACCCATGACCCCAGACCCATGACCCCAGACCCATGACCCCAGACCCATGACCCCAGTCCCATGACCCCAGACCCATGACCCCAGACCCATGACCCCAGACCCATGACCCCAGACCCATGACCCCAGACCCATGACCCCAGACCCATGACCCCAGACCCATGACCCCAGACCCATGACCCCAGACCCATGACCCCAGACCCATGACCCCAGACCCATGACCCCAGACCCATGACCCCAGACCCATGACCCCAGACCCATGACCCCAGACCCATGACCCCAGACCCATGACCCCAGACCCATGACCCCAGACCCATGACCCCAGACCCATGACCCCAGACCCATGACCCCAGACCCATGACCCCAGACCCATGACCCCAGACCCATGACCCCAGACCCATGACCCCAGACCCATGACCCCAGACCCATGACCCCAGACCCATGACCCCAGACCCATGACCCCAGACCCACGACCCCAGACCCACGACCCCGGACCCACGACCCCGGACCCATGACACCGGACCCATGACCCCGGACCCAGGACCCCGGAGCCACAACCCCGGACCCAGGACACCGGACACATGACCCCGGACCCATGACCCCGGACCCACGACCCCAGACCCATGACCCCAGACCCATGACCCCAGACCCATGACACCAGACCCATGACCCCAGACCCATGACCCCAGACCCATGACCCCAGACCCATGACCCCAGACCCATGACCCCAGACCCATGACCCCAGACCCATGACCCCAGACCCATGACCCCAGACCAATGACCCCAGACCCATGACCCCGGACCCACGACCCCAGACCCATGACCCCAGACCCATGACCCCAGACCCATGACCCCAGACCCATGACCCCAGACCCATGACCCCAGACCCATGACCCCAGACCCATGACCCCAGACCCATGACCCCAGACCCATGACCCCAGACCCATGACCCCAGACCCATGACCCCAGACCCATGACCCCAGACCCATGACCCCAGACCCATGACCCCAGACCCATGACCCCAGACCCATGACCCCAGACCCATGACCCCAGAACCATGACCCCAGACCCATGACCCCAGACCCATGACCCCAGACCCATGACCCCAGACCCATGACCCCAGACCCATGACCCCAGACCCATGACCCCAGACCCATGACCCCAGACCCATGACACCAGACCCATGACCCCAGACCCATGACCCCAGACCCATGACCCCAGACCCATGACCCCAGACCTATGACCCCAGACCCATGACACCAGACCCAGGACCCCAGACCCAGGAACCCAGACCCATGACCCCAGACCCATGACCCCAGACCCATGACCCCGGACCCATGACCCCGGACCCATGACCCCGGACCCATGACCCCGGACCCATGACCCCGGACCCATGACCCCAGACCCATGACCCCAGACCCATGTCCCCAGACCCATGACCCCAGACCCATGACCCCAGACCCATGACCCCAGACCCATGACCCCAGACCCATGACACCAGACCCATGACCCCAGACCCATGACCCCAGACCCATGACCCCAGACCCATGACCCCAGACCCATGACCCCAGACCCATGACCCCAGACCCATGACCCCAGACCCATGACCCCAGACCCATGACCCCAGACCCATGACCCCAGACCCATGACCCCAGACCCATGACCCCAGACCCATGACCCCAGACCCATGACCCCAGACCCATGACCCCAGACCCATGACCCCAGACCCACGACCCCAGACCCACGACCCCGGACCCACGACCCCGGACCCATGACACCGGACCCATGACCCCGGACCCAGGACCCCGGAGCCACAACCCCGGACCCAGGACCCCGGACACATGACCCCGGACCCATGACCCCGGACCCACGACCCCGGACCCACGACCCCAGACCCATGACCCGAGACCCATGACCCCAGACCCATTACCCCAGACCCATTACACCAGACCCATGACCCCGGAGACAGGACCACGACCCATGACCCCGGACCCAGGACCCCGGACCCAGGACCCCGGACCCATGACCCCGGACCCATGACCCCGGACCCATGACCCCGGTCCCATGACCCCGGTCCCATGACCCCGGTCCCATGACAACGGACCCATGACACCGGACCCATGACCCCAGACCCATGACCCCAGACCCATGACCCCAGACCAATGACCCCAGACCCATGACCCCGGACCCATGACCCCAACCCATGACCCCGGACCCATGACCCCGGACCCATGACCCCGGACCCATGACCCCGGACCCATGACCCCGGACCCATGACCCCGGACCCATGACCCCGGACCCATGACCCCGGACCCATGACCCCGGACCCATGACCCCGGACCCATGACCGCGGACCCATTACCACGGACCCATGACCCCGGACCCAGGACCCCGGACCCACGACCCAGGATGCACGACCCCGGACCCACGACCCCGGACCCACGACCCCGGACCCACGACCCCGGACCCACGACCCCGGACCCACGACCCCGGACCCACGACCCCGGACCCAGGACCTCGGACCCACGAACCCGGACCCACGAACCCGGACCCACGACCCCAGACCCATGACCCGAGACCCATGACCCCAGACCCATTACCCCAGACCCATGACCCCAGACCCATGACCCCAGACCCATGACCCCAGACCCATGACCCCAGACCCATGACCCCAGACCCATGACCCCAGACCCATGACCCCAGACCCATGACCCCAGACCCATGACCCCAGACCCATGACCCCAGACCCATGACCCCAGACCCATGACCCCAGACCCATGACCCCAGACCCATGACCCCAGACCCATGACCCCAGACCCATGACCCCAGACCCATGACCCCAGACCCATGACCCCAGACCCATGACCCCAGACCCATGACCCCAGACCCATGACCCCGGACCCATGACCCCGGACCCATGACCCCGGACCCATGACCCCGGACCCATGACCCCGGACCCATGACCCCGGACCCATGACCCCGGACCCATGACCCCGGACCCATGACCCCGGATCCACGACCCCGGACCCACGACCCCGAACCCACGACCCCGGACCCACGACCCCAGACCCACGACCCCGGACCCACGACCCCGGACCCACGACCCCGGACCCACGACCCCGGACCCAGGACCCCGGACCCACGAACCCGGACCCACGACCCCAGACCCATGACCCGAGACCCATGACCCCAGACCCATTACCCCAGACCCATGACCCCGGAGACAGGACCACGGACCCATGACCCCGGACCCATGACCCCAGACCCATGACCCCAGACCCATAACCCCAGACCCATGACCCCAGACCCATGACCCCAGACCCATGACCCCAGACCCATGACCCCAGACCCATGACCCCAGACCCATGACCCCAGACCCATGACCCCAGACCCACGACCCCAGACCCACGACCCCGGACCCACGACACCGGACCCATGACACCGGACCCATGACCCCGGACCCAGGACCCCGGAGCCACAACCCCGGACCCAGGACCCCGGACACATGACCCCGGACCCATGACCCCGGACCCACGACCCCGGACCCACGACCCCAGACCCATGACCCGAGACCCATGACCCCAGACCCATTACCCCAGACCCATTACACCAGACCCATGACCCCGGAGACAGGACCACGACCCATGACCCCGGACCCAGGACCCCGGACCCTGGACCCCGGACCCATGACCCCGGACCCATGACCCCGGACCCATGACCCCGGTCCCATGACCCCGGTCCCATGACCCCGGTCCCATGACAACGGACCCATGACACCGGACCCATGACCCCAGACCCATGACCCCAGACCCATGACCCCAGACCAATGACCCCAGACCCATGACCCCGGACCCATGACCCCAACCCATGACCCCGGACCCATGACCCCGGACCCATGACCCCGGACCCATGACCCCGGACCCATGACCCCGGACCCATGACCCCGGACCCATGACCCCGGACCCATGACCCCGGACCCATGACCCCGGACCCATGACCCCGGACCCATGACCCCGGACCCATTACCACGGACCCATGACCCCGGACCCAGGACCCCGGACCCACGACCCAGGATGCACGACCCCGGACCCACGACCCCGGACCCACGACCCCGGACCCACGACCCCGGACCCACGACCCCGGACCCACGACCCCGGACCCACGACCCCGGACCCAGGACCCCGGACCCACGAACCCGGACCCACGACCCCAGACCCATGACCCGAGACCCATGACCCCAGACCCATTACCCCAGACCCATGACCCCAGACCCATGACCCCAGACCCATGACCCCAGACCCATGACCCCAGACCCATGACCCCAGACCCATGACCCCAGACCCATGACCCCAGACCCATGACCCCAGACCCATGACCCCAGACCCATGACCCCAGACCCATGACCCCAGACCCATGACCCCAGACCCATGACCCCAGACCCATGACCCCAGACCCATGACCCCAGACCCATGACCCCAGACCCATGACCCCAGACCCATGACCCCAGACCCATGACCCCGGACCCATGACCCCGGACCCATGACCCCGGACCCATGACCCCGGACCCATGACCCCGGACCCATGACCCCGGACCCATGACCCCGGACCCATGACCCCAGACCCATGACCCCAGACCCATGACCCCAGACCCATGACCCCAGACCCATGACCCCAGACCCATGACCCCAGACCCATGACCCCAGTCCCATGACCCCAGACCCATGACCCCAGACCCATGACCCCAGACCCATGACCCCAGACCCATGACCCCAGACCCATGACCCCAGACCCATGACCCCAGACCCATGACCCCAGACCCATGACCCCAGACCCATGACCCCAGACCCATGACCCCAGACCCATGACCCCAGACCCATGACCCCAGACCCATGACCCCAGACCCATGACCCCAGACCCATGACCCCAGACCCATGACCCCAGACCCATGACCCCAGACCCATGACCCCAGACCCATGACCCCAGACCCATGACCCCAGACCCATGACCCCAGACCCATGACCCCAGACCCATGACCCCAGACCCATGACCCCAGACCCATGGCCCCAGACCCATGACCCCAGACCCACGACCCCAGACCCACGACCCCGGACCCACGACCCCGGACCCATGACACCGGACCCATGACCCCGGACCCAGGACCCCGGAGCCACAACCCCGGACCCAGGACACCGGACACATGACCCCGGACCCATGACCCCGGACCCACGACCCCAGACCCATGACCCCAGACCCATGACCCCAGACCCATGACACCAGACCCATGACCCCAGACCCATGACCCCAGACCCATGACCCCAGACCCATGACCCCAGACCCATGACCCCAGACCCATGACCCCAGACCCATGACCCCAGACCCATGACCCCAGACCAATGACCCCAGACCCATGACCCCGGACCCACGACCCCAGACCCATGACCCCAGACCCATGACCCCAGACCCATGACCCCAGACCCATGACCCCAGACCCATGACCCCAGACCCATGACCCCAGACCCATGACCCCAGACCCATGACCCCAGACCCATGACCCCAGACCCATGACCCCAGACCCATGACCCCAGACCCATGACCCCAGACCCATGACCCCAGACCCATGACCCCAGACCCATGACCCCAGACCCATGACCCCAGAACCATGACCCCAGACCCATGACCCCAGACCCATGACCCCAGACCCATGACCCCAGACCCATGACCCCAGACCCATGACCCCAGACCCATGACCCCAGACCCATGACCCCAGACCCATGACACCAGACCCATGACCCCAGACCCATGACCCCAGACCCATGACCCCAGACCCATGACCCCAGACCCATGACCCCAGACCCATGACACCAGACCCAGGACCCCAGACCCAGGAACCCAGACCCATGACCCCAGACCCATGACCCCAGACCCATGACCCCGGACCCATGACCCCGGACCCATGACCCCGGACCCATGACCCCGGACCCATGACCCCGGACCCATGACCCCAGACCCATGACCCCAGACCCATGACCCCAGACCCATGACCCCAGACCCATGACCCCAGACCCATGACCCCAGACCCATGACCCCAGAACCATGACCCCAGACCCATGACCCCAGACCCATGACCCCAGACCCATGACCCCAGACCCATGACCCCAGACCCATGACCCCAGACCCATGACCCCAGACCCATGACCCCAGACCCATGACACCAGACCCATGACCCCAGACCCATGACCCCAGACCCATGACCCCAGACCTATGACCCCAGACCCATGACACCAGACCCAGGACCCCAGACCCAGGAACCCAGACCCATGACCCCAGACCCATGACCCCAGACCCATGACCCCGGACCCATGACCCCGGACCCATGACCCCGGACCCATGACCCCGGACCCATGACCCCGGACCCATGACCCCAGACCCATGACCCCAGACCCATGTCCCCAGACCCATGACCCCAGACCCATGACCCCAGACCCATGACCCCAGACCCATGACCCCAGACCCATGACACCAGACCCATGACCCCAGACCCATGACCCCAGACCCATGACCCCAGACCCATGACCCCAGACCCATGACCCCAGACCCATGACCCCAGACCCATGACCCCAGACCCATGACCCCAGACCCATGACCCCAGACCCATGACCCCAGACCCATGACCCCAGACCCATGACCCCAGACCCATGACCCCAGACCCATGACCCCAGACCCATGACCCCAGACCCATGACCCCAGACCCACGACCCCAGACCCACGACCCCGGACCCACGACCCCGGACCCATGACACCGGACCCATGACCCCGGACCCAGGACCCCGGAGCCACAACCCCGGACCCAGGACCCCGGACACATGACCCCGGACCCATGACCCCGGACCCACGACCCCGGACCCACGACCCCAGACCCATGACCCGAGACCCATGACCCCAGACCCATTACCCCAGACCCATTACACCAGACCCATGACCCCGGAGACAGGACCACGACCCATGACCCCGGACCCAGGACCCCGGACCCAGGACCCCGGACCCATGACCCCGGACCCATGACCCCGGACCCATGACCCCGGTCCCATGACCCCGGTCCCATGACCCCGGTCCCATGACAACGGACCCATGACACCGGACCCATGACCCCAGACCCATGACCCCAGACCCATGACCCCAGACCAATGACCCCAGACCCATGACCCCGGACCCATGACCCCAACCCATGACCCCGGACCCATGACCCCGGACCCATGACCCCGGACCCATGACCCCGGACCCATGACCCCGGACCCATGACCCCGGACCCATGACCCCGGACCCATGACCCCGGACCCATGACCCCGGACCCATGACCCCGGACCCATGACCCCGGACCCATGACCGCGGACCCATTACCACGGACCCATGACCCCGGACCCAGGACCCCGGACCCACGACCCAGGATGCACGACCCCGGACCCACGACCCCGGACCCACGACCCCGGACCCACGACCCCGGACCCACGACCCCGGACCCACGACCCCGGACCCACGACCCCGGACCCAGGACCTCGGACCCACGAACCCGGACCCACGAACCCGGACCCACGACCCCAGACCCATGACCCGAGACCCATGACCCCAGACCCATTACCCCAGACCCATGACCCCAGACCCATGACCCCAGACCCATGACCCCAGACCCATGACCCCAGACCCATGACCCCAGACCCATGACCCCAGACCCATGACCCCAGACCCATGACCCCAGACCCATGACCCCAGACCCATGACCCCAGACCCATGACCCCAGACCCATGACCCCAGACCCATGACCCCAGACCCATGACCCCAGACCCATGACCCCAGACCCATGACCCCAGACCCATGACCCCAGACCCATGACCCCAGACCCATGACCCCAGACCCATGACCCCGGACCCATGACCCCGGACCCATGACCCCGGACCCATGACCCCGGACCCATGACCCCGGACCCATGACCCCGGACCCATGACCCCGGACCCATGACCCCGGACCCATGACCCCGGACCCATGACCCCGGATCCACGACCCCGGACCCACGACCCCGAACCCACGACCCCGGACCCACGACCCCAGACCCACGACCCCGGACCCACGACCCCGGACCCACGACCCCGGACCCACGACCCCGGACCCAGGACCCCGGACCCACGAACCCGGACCCACGACCCCAGACCCATGACCCGAGACCCATGACCCCAGACCCATTACCCCAGACCCATGACCCCGGAGACAGGACCACGGACCCATGACCCCGGACCCATGACCCCAGACCCATGACCCCAGACCCATAACCCCAGACCCATGACCCCAGACCCATGACCCCAGACCCATGACCCCAGACCCATGACCCCAGACCCATGACCCCAGACCCATGACCCCAGACCCATGACCCCAGACCCACGACCCCAGACCCACGACCCCGGACCCACGACCCCGGACCCATGACACCGGACCCATGACCCCGGACCCAGGACCCCGGAGCCACAACCCCGGACCCAGGACCCCGGACACATGACCCCGGACCCATGACCCCGGACCCACGACCCCGGACCCACGACCCCAGACCCATGACCCGAGACCCATGACCCCAGACCCATTACCCCAGACCCATTACACCAGACCCATGACCCCGGAGACAGGACCACGACCCATGACCCCGGACCCAGGACCCCGGACCCTGGACCCCGGACCCATGACCCCGGACCCATGACCCCGGACCCATGACCCCGGTCCCATGACCCCGGTCCCATGACAACGGACCCATGACACCGGACCCATGACCCCAGACCCATGACCCCAGACCCATGACCCCAGACCAATGACCCCAGACCCATGACCCCGGACCCATGACCCCAACCCATGACCCCGGACCCATGACCCCGGACCCATGACCCCGGACCCATGACCCCGGACCCATGACCCCGGACCCATGACCCCGGACCCATGACCCCGGACCCATGACCCCGGACCCATGACCCCGGACCCATGACCCCGGACCCATGACCCCGGACCCATTACCACGGACCCATGACCCCGGACCCAGGACCCCGGACCCACGACCCAGGATGCACGACCCCGGACCCACGACCCCGGACCCACGACCCCGGACCCACGACCCCGGACCCACGACCCCGGACCCACGACCCCGGACCCACGACCCCGGACCCAGGACCCCGGACCCACGAACCCGGACCCACGACCCCAGACCCATGACCCGAGACCCATGACCCCAGACCCATTACCCCAGACCCATGACCCCAGACCCATGACCCCAGACCCATGACCCCAGACCCATGACCCCAGACCCATGACCCCAGACCCATGACCCCAGACCCATGACCCCAGACCCATGACCCCAGACCCATGACCCCAGACCCATGACCCCAGACCCATGACCCCAGACCCATGACCCCAGACCCATGACCCCAGACCCATGACCCCAGACCCATGACCCCAGACCCATGACCCCAGACCCATGACCCCAGACCCATGACCCCAGACCCATGACCCCGGACCCATGACCCCGGACCCATGACCCCGGACCCATGACCCCGGACCCATGACCCCGGACCCATGACCCCGGACCCATGACCCCGGACCCATGACCCCAGACCCATGACCCCAGACCCATGACCCCAGACCCATGACCCCAGACCCATGACCCCAGACCCATGACCCCAGACCCATGACCCCAGTCCCATGACCCCAGACCCATGACCCCAGACCCATGACCCCAGACCCATGACCCCAGACCCATGACCCCAGACCCATGACCCCAGACCCATGACCCCAGACCCATGACCCCAGACCCATGACCCCAGACCCATGACCCCAGACCCATGACCCCAGACCCATGACCCCAGACCCATGACCCCAGACCCATGACCCCAGACCCATGACCCCAGACCCATGACCCCAGACCCATGACCCCAGACCCATGACCCCAGACCCATGACCCCAGACCCATGACCCCAGACCCATGACCCCAGACCCATGACCCCAGACCCATGACCCCAGACCCATGACCCCAGACCCATGACCCCAGACCCATGACCCCAGACCCATGACCCCAGACCCATGACCCCAGACCCATGGCCCCAGACCCATGACCCCAGACCCACGACCCCAGACCCACGACCCCGGACCCACGACCCCGGACCCATGACACCGGACCCATGACCCCGGACCCAGGACCCCGGAGCCACAACCCCGGACCCAGGACACCGGACACATGACCCCGGACCCATGACCCCGGACCCACGACCCCAGACCCATGACCCCAGACCCATGACCCCAGACCCATGACACCAGACCCATGACCCCAGACCCATGACCCCAGACCCATGACCCCAGACCCATGACCCCAGACCCATGACCCCAGACCCATGACCCCAGACCCATGACCCCAGACCAATGACCCCAGACCCATGACCCCGGACCCACGACCCCAGACCCATGACCCCAGACCCATGACCCCAGACCCATGACCCCAGACCCATGACCCCAGACCCATGACCCCAGACCCATGACCCCAGACCCATGACCCCAGACCCATGACCCCAGACCCATGACCCCAGACCCATGACCCCAGACCCATGACCCCAGACCCATGACCCCAGACCCATGACCCCAGACCCATGACCCCAGACCCATGACCCCAGACCCATGACCCCAGACCCATGACCCCAGACCCATGACCCCAGAACCATGACCCCAGACCCATGACCCCAGACCCATGACCCCAGACCCATGACCCCAGACCCATGACCCCAGACCCATGACCCCAGACCCATGACCCCAGACCCATGACCCCAGACCCATGACACCAGACCCATGACCCCAGACCCATGACCCCAGACCCATGACCCCAGACCCATGACCCCAGACCCATGACCCCAGACCCATGACACCAGACCCAGGACCCCAGACCCAGGAACCCAGACCCATGACCCCAGACCCATGACCCCAGACCCATGACCCCGGACCCATGACCCCGGACCCATGACCCCGGACCCATGACCCCGGACCCATGACCCCGGACCCATGACCCCAGACCCATGACCCCAGACCCATGTCCCCAGACCCATGACCCCAGACCCATGACCCCAGACCCATGACCCCAGACCCATGACCCCAGACCCATGACACCAGACCCATGACCCCAGACCCATGACCCCAGACCCATGACCCCAGACCCATGACCCCAGACCCATGACCCCAGACCCATGACCCCAGACCCATGACCCCAGACCCATGACCCCAGACCCATGACCCCAGACCCATGACCCCAGACCCATGACCCCAGACCCATGACCCCAGACCCATGACCCCAGACCCATGACCCCAGACCCATGACCCCAGACCCATGACCCCAGACCCACGACCCCAGACCCACGACCCCGGACCCACGACCCCGGACCCATGACACCGGACCCATGACCCCGGACCCAGGACCCCGGAGCCACAACCCCGGACCCAGGACCCCGGACACATGACCCCGGACCCATGACCCCGGACCCACGACCCCGGACCCACGACCCCAGACCCATGACCCGAGACCCATGACCCCAGACCCATTACCCCAGACCCATTACACCAGACCCATGACCCCGGAGACAGGACCACGACCCATGACCCCGGACCCAGGACCCCGGACCCATGACCCCGGACCCATGACCCCGGACCCATGACCCCGGTCCCATGACCCCGGTCCCATGACCCCGGTCCCATGACAACGGACCCATGACACCGGACCCATGACCCCAGACCCATGACCCCAGACCCATGACCCCAGACCAATGACCCCAGACCCATGACCCCGGACCCATGACCCCAACCCATGACCCCGGACCCATGACCCCGGACCCATGACCCCGGACCCATGACCCCGGACCCATGACCCCGGACCCATGACCCCGGACCCATGACCCCGGACCCATGACCCCGGACCCATGACCCCGGACCCATGACCCCGGACCCATGACCGCGGACCCATTACCACGGACCCATGACCCCGGACCCAGGACCCCGGACCCACGACCCAGGATGCACGACCCCGGACCCACGACCCCGGACCCACGACCCCGGACCCACGACCCCGGACCCACGACCCCGGACCCACGACCCCGGACCCACGACCCCGGACCCAGGACCTCGGACCCACGAACCCGGACCCACGAACCCGGACCCACGACCCCAGACCCATGACCCGAGACCCATGACCCCAGACCCATTACCCCAGACCCATGACCCCAGACCCATGACCCCAGACCCATGACCCCAGACCCATGACCCCAGACCCATGACCCCAGACCCATGACCCCAGACCCATGACCCCAGACCCATGACCCCAGACCCATGACCCCAGACCCATGACCCCAGACCCATGACCCCAGACCCATGACCCCAGACCCATGACCCCAGACCCATGACCCCAGACCCATGACCCCAGACCCATGACCCCAGACCCATGACCCCAGACCCATGACCCCAGACCCATGACCCCAGACCCATGACCCCAGACCCATGACCCCAGACCCATGACCCCAGACCCATGACCCCAGACCCATGACCCCAGACCCATGACCCCAGACCCATGACCCCGGACCCATGACCCCGGACCCATGACCCCGGACCCATGACCCCGGACCCATGACCCCGGACCCATGACCCCGGACCCATGACCCCGGACCCATGACCCCGGACCCATGACCCCGGATCCACGACCCCGGACCCACGACCCCGAACCCACGACCCCGGACCCACGACCCCAGACCCACGACCCCGGACCCACGACCCCGGACCCACGACCCCGGACCCACGACCCCGGACCCAGGACCCCGGACCCACGAACCCGGACCCACGACCCCAGACCCATGACCCGAGACCCATGACCCCAGACCCATTACCCCAGACCCATGACCCCAGACCCAGGACCACGGACCCATGACCCCAGTCCCATGACCCCAGACCCATGACCCCAGACCCATGACCCCAGACCCATGACCCCAGACCCATGACCCCAGACCCATGACCCCAGACCCATGACCCCAGACCCATGACCCCAGACCCATGACCCCAGACCCATGACCCCAGACCCATGACCCCAGACCCATGACCCCAGACCCATGACCCCAGACCCATGACCCCAGACCCATGACCCCAGACCCATGACCCCAGACCCATGACCCCAGACCCATGACCCCAGACCCATGACCCCAGACCCATGACCCCAGACCCATGACCCCAGACCCATGACCCCAGACCCACGACCCCAGACCCACGACCCCGGACCCACGACCCCGGACCCATGACACCGGACCCATGACCCCGGACCCAGGACCCCGGAGCCACAACCCCGGACCCAGGACCCCGGACACATGACCCCGGACCCATGACCCCGGACCCATGACCCCAGACCCATGACCCCAGACCCATGACCCCAGACCCATGACCCCAGACCCATGACCCCAGACCCATGACCCCAGACCCATGACCCCAGACCCATGACCCCAGACCCATGACCCCAGACCCATGACCCCAGACCCATGACCCCAGACCCATGACCCCAGACCCATGACCCCAGACCCATGACCCCAGACCCATGACCCCAGACCCATGACCCCAGACCCATGACCCCAGACCCATGACCCCAGACCCATGACCCCAGACCCATGACCCCAGACCCATGACCCCAGACCCATGACCCCAGACCCATGACCCCAGACCCATGACCCCAGACCCATGACCCCAGACCCATGACCCCAGACCCATGACCCCAGACCCATGACCCCAGACCCATGACCCCAGACCCATGACCCCAGACCCATGACCCCAGACCCATGACCCCAGACCCATGACCCCAGACCCATGACCCCAGACCCATGACCCCAGACCCATGACCCCAGACCCATGACCCCAGACCCATGACCCCAGACCCATGACCCCAGACCCATGACCCCAGACCCATGACCCCAGACCCATGACCCCAGACCCATGACCCCAGACCCATGACCCCAGACCCATGACCCCAGACCCATGACCCCAGACCCACGACCCCAGACCCATGACCCCAGACCCACGACCCCAGACCCACGACCCCGGACCCACGACCCCGGACCCACGACACCGGACCCATGACCCCGGACCCAGGACCCCGGAGCCACAACCCCGGACCCAGGACCCCGGACACATGACCCCGGACCCATGACCCCGGACCCACGACCCCGGACCCACGACCCCAGACCCACGACCCCAGACCCACGACCCCAGACCCACGACCCCAGACCCACGACCCCAGACCCACGACCCCAGACCCACGACCCCAGACCCACGACCCCAGACCCACGACCCCAGACCCACGACCCCAGACCCATGACCCCAGACCCATGACCCCAGACCCATGACCCCAGACCCATGACCCCAGACCCATGACCCCAGACCCATGACCCCAGACCCATGACCCCAGACCCATGACCCCAGACCCATGACCCCAGACCCATGACCCCAGACCCATGACCCCAGACCCATGACCCCAGACCCATGACCCCAGACCCATGACCCCAGACCCATGACCCCAGACCCATGACCCCAGACCCATGACCCCAGACCCATGACCCCAGACCCATGACCCCAGACCCATGACCCCAGACCCATGACCCCAGACCCATGACCCCAGACCCATGACCCCAGACCCATGACCCCAGACCCATGACCCCAGACCCATGACCCCAGACCCATGACCCCAGACCCATGACCCCAGACCCATGACCCCAGACCCATGACCCCAGACCCATGACCCCAGACCCATGACCCCAGACCCATGACCCCAGACCCATGACCCCAGACCCATGACCCCAGACCCATGACCCCAGACCCATGACCCCAGACCCATGACCCCAGACCCATGACCCCAGACCCATGACCCCAGACCCATGACCCCAGACCCATGACCCCAGACCCATGACCCCAGACCCATGACCCCAGACCCATGACCCCAGACCCATGACCCCAGACCCATGACCCCAGACCCATGACCCCAGACCCATGACCCCAGACCCATGACCCCAGACCCATGACCCCAGACCCATGACCCCAGACCCATGACCCCAGACCCATGACCCCAGACCCATGACCCCAGACCCATGACCCCAGACCCATGACCCCAGACCCATGACCCCAGACCCATGACCCCAGACCCATGACCCCAGACCCATGACCCCAGACCCATGACCCCAGACCCATGACCCCAGACCCATGACCCCAGACCCATGACCCCAGAC
This sequence comes from Andrena hattorfiana, assembly GCA_944738655.2. Lineage (NCBI taxonomy): Eukaryota > Metazoa > Arthropoda > Insecta > Hymenoptera > Andrenidae > Andrena > Andrena hattorfiana. The sequence continues at coordinate 71,991,097 of OX122889.2, forward strand.
CCATGACCCCAGACCCATGACCCCAGACCCATGACCCCAGACCCATGACCCCAGACCCATGACCCCAGACCCATGACCCCAGACCCATGACCCCAGACCCATGACCCCAGACCCATGACCCCAGACCCATGACCCCAGACCCATGACCCCAGACCCATGACCCCAGACCCATGACCCCAGACCCATGACCCCAGACCCATGACCCCAGACCCATGACCCCAGACCCATGACCCCAGACCCATGACCCCAGACCCATGACCCCAGACCCATGACCCCAGACCCATGACCCCAGACCCATGACCCCAGACCCATGACCCCAGACCCATGACCCCAGACCCATGACCCCAGACCCATGACCCCAGACCCATGACCCCAGACCCATGACCCCAGACCCATGACCCCAGACCCATGACCCCAGACCCATGACCCCAGACCCATGACCCCAGACCCATGACCCCAGACCCATGACCCCAGACCCATGACCCCAGACCCATGACCCCAGACCCATGACCCCAGACCCATGACCCCAGACCCATGACCCCAGACCCATGACCCCAGACCCATGACCCCAGACCCATGACCCCAGACCCATGACCCCAGACCCATGACCCCAGACCCATGACCCCAGACCCATGACCCCAGACCCATGACCCCAGACCCATGACCCCAGACCCATGACCCCAGACCCATGACCCCAGACCCATGACCCCAGACCCAGGAACCCAGACCCATGACCCCAGACCCAGGAACCCAGACCCATGACCCCAGACCCATGACCCCGGACCCATGACCCCGGACCCATGACCCCGGACCCATGACCCCGGACCCATGACCCCGGACCCATGACCCCGGACCCATGACCCCGGACCCATGACCCCGGACCCATGACCCCAGACCCATGACCCCAGACCCATGACCCCAGACCCATGACCCCAGACCCATGACACCAGACCCATGACCCCAGACCCATGACCCCAGACCCATGACCCCAGACCCATGACCCCAGACCCATGACCCCAGACCCATGACCCCAGACCCATGACCCCAGACCCATGACCCCAGACCCATGACCCCAGACCCATGACCCCAGACCCATGACCCCATACCCATGACCCCAGACCCATGACCCCAGACCCATGACCCCAGACCCATGACCCCAGACCCATGACCCCAGACCCATGACCCCAGACCCATGACCCCAGACCCATGACCCCAGACCCATGACCCCAGACCCATGACCCCAGACCCATGACCCCAGACCCATGACCCCAGACCCATGACCCCAGACCCATGACCCCAGACCCATGACCCCAGACCCATGACCCCAGACCCATGACCCCAGACCCATGACCCCAGACCCATGACCCCAGACCCATGACCCCAGACCCATGACCCCAGACCCATGACCCCAGACCCATGACCCCAGACCCATGACCCCAGACCCATGACCCCAGACCCATGACCCCAGACCCATGACCCCAGACCCATGACCCCAGACCCATGACCCCAGACCCATGACCCCAGACCCATGACCCCAGACCCACGACCCCGGACCCATGACACCGGACCCATGACCCCGGACCCAGGACCCCGGAGCCACAACCCCGGACCCAGGACCCCGGACACATGACCCCGGACCCATGACCCCGGACCCACGACCCCGGACCCACGACCCCAGACCCATGACCCGAGACCCATGGCCCCAGACCCATTACCCCAGACCCATTACACCAGGCCCATGACACCGGAGACAGGACCACGACCCATGACCCCGGACCCAGGACCCCGGACCCAGGACCCCGGACCCATGACCCCAGACCCATGACCCCGGACCCATGACCCCGGTCCCATGACCCCGGTCCCATGACCCCGGTCCCATGACAACGGACCCATGACACCGGACCCATGACCCCAGACCCATGACCCCAGACCAATGACCCCAGACCCATGACCCCGGACCCATGACCCCGGACCCATGACCCCGGACCCATGACCCCGGACCCATGACCCCGGACCCATGACCCCGGACCCATGACCCCGGACCCATGACCCCGGACCCATGACCCCGGACCCATGACCCCGGACCCATGACCCCGGACCCATTACCACGGACCCACGACCCCGGACCTAGGACCCCGGACCCACGACCCAGGATCCACGACCCCGGACCCACGACCCCGGACCCACGACCCCGGACCCACGACCCCGGACCCACGACCCCGGACCCACGACCCCGGACCCACGACCCCGGACCCACGACACCGGACCCATGACCCCGGACCCAGGACCCCGGAGCCACAACCCCGGACCCAGGACCCCGGACACATGACCCCGGACCCATGACCCCGGACCCACGACCCCGGACCCACGACCCCAGACCCACGACCCCAGACCCACGACCCCAGACCCACGACCCCAGACCCACGACCCCAGACCCACGACCCCAGACCCACGACCCCAGACCCACGACCCCAGACCCACGACCCCAGACCCACGACCCCAGACCCACGACCCCAGACCCACGACCCCAGACCCATGACCCCAGACCCATGACCCCAGACCCATGACCCCAGACCCATGACCCCAGACCCATGACCCCAGACCCATGACCCCAGACCCATGACCCCAGACCCATGACCCCAGACCCATGACCCCAGACCCATGACCCCAGACCCATGACCCCAGACCCATGACCCCAGACCCATGACCCCAGACCCATGACCCCAGACCCATGACCCCAGACCCATGACCCCAGACCCATGACCCCAGACCCATGACCCCAGACCCATGACCCCAGACCCATGACCCCAGACCCATGACCCCAGACCCATGACCCCAGACCCATGACCCCAGACCCATGACCCCAGACCCATGACCCCAGACCCATGACCCCAGACCCATGACCCCAGACCCATGACCCCAGACCCATGACCCCAGACCCATGACCCCAGACCCATGACCCCAGACCCATGACCCCAGACCCATGACCCCAGACCCATGACCCCAGACCCATGACCCCAGACCCATGACCCCAGACCCATGACCCCAGACCCATGACCCCAGACCCATGACCCCAGACCCATGACCCCAGACCCATGACCCCAGACCCATGACCCCAGACCCATGACCCCAGACCCATGACCCCAGACCCATGACCCCAGACCCATGACCCCAGACCCATGACCCCAGACCCATGACCCCAGACCCATGACCCCAGACCCATGACCCCAGACCCATGACCCCAGACCCATGACCCCAGACCCATGACCCCAGACCCATGACCCCAGACCCATGACCCCAGACCCATGACCCCAGACCCATGACCCCAGACCCATGACCCCAGACCCATGACCCCAGACCCATGACCCCAGACCCATGACCACAGACCCATGACCCCAGACCCATGACCCCAGACCCATGACCCCAGACCCATGACCCCAGACCCATGACCCCAGACCCATGACCCCAGACCCATGACCCCAGACCCATGACCCCAGACCCATGACCCCAGACCCATGACCCCAGACCCATGACCCCAGACCCATGACCCCAGACCCATGACCCCAGACCCATGACCCCAGACCCATGACCCCAGACCCATGACCCCAGACCCATGACCCCAGACCCATGACCCCAGACCCATGACCCCAGACCCATGACCCCAGACCCATGACCCCAGACCCATGACCCCAGACCCAGGAACCCAGACCCATGACCCCAGACCCAGGAACCCAGACCCATGACCCCAGACCCATGACCCCGGACCCATGACCCCGGACCCATGACCCCGGACCCATGACCCCGGACCCATGACCCCGGACCCATGACCCCGGACCCATGACCCCGGACCCATGACCCCGGACCCATGACCCCAGACCCATGACCCCAGACCCATGACCCCAGACCCATGACCCCAGACCCATGACACCAGACCCATGACCCCAGACCCATGACCCCAGACCCATGACCCCAGACCCATGACCCCAGACCCATGACCCCAGACCCATGACCCCAGACCCATGACCCCAGACCCATGACCCCAGACCCATGACCCCAGACCCATGACCCCAGACCCATGACCCCAGACCCATGACCCCAGACCCATGACCCCAGACCCATGACCCCAGACCCATGACCCCAGACCCATGACCCCAGACCCATGACCCCAGACCCATGACCCCAGACCCATGACCCCAGACCCATGACCCCAGACCCATGACCCCAGACCCATGACCCCAGACCCATGACCCCAGACCCATGACCCCAGACCCATGACCCCAGACCCATGACCCCAGACCCATGACCCCAGACCCATGACCCCAGACCCATGACCCCAGACCCATGACCCCAGACCCATGACCCCAGACCCATGACCCCAGACCCATGACCCCAGACCCATGACCCCAGACCCATGACCCCAGACCCATGACCCCAGACCCATGACCCCAGACCCATGACCCCAGACCCATGACCCCAGACCCATGACCCCAGACCCATGACCCCAGACCCATGACCCCAGACCCATGACCCCAGACCCATGACCCCAGACCCATGACCCCAGACCCATGACCCCAGACCCATGACCCCAGACCCATGACCCCAGACCCATGACCCCAGACCCACGACCCCGGACCCATGACACCGGACCCATGACCCCGGACCCAGGACCCCGGAGCCACAACCCCGGACCCAGGACCCCGGACACATGACCCCGGACCCATGACCCCGGACCCACGACCCCGGACCCACGACCCCAGACCCATGACCCGAGACCCATGGCCCCAGACCCATTACCCCAGACCCATTACACCAGGCTCATGACACCGGAGACAGGACCACGACCCATGACCCCGGACCCAGGACCCCGGACCCAGGACCCCGGACCCATGACCCCAGACCCATGACCCCGGACCCATGACCCCGGTCCCATGACCCCGGTCCCATGACCCCGGTCCCATGACAACGGACCCATGACACCGGACCCATGACCCCAGACCCATGACCCCAGACCAATGACCCCAGACCCATGACCCCGGACCCATGACCCCGGACCCATGACCCCGGACCCATGACCCCGGACCCATGACCCCGGACCCATGACCCCGGACCCATGACCCCGGACCCATGACCCCGGACCCATGACCCCGGACCCATGACCCCGGACCCATGACCCCGGACCCATGACCCCGGACCCATTACCACGGACCCACGACCCCGGACCTAGGACCCCGGACCCACGACCCAGGATCCACGACCCCGGACCCACGACCCCGGACCCACGACCCCGGACCCACGACCCCGGACCCACGACCCCGGACCCACGACCCCGGACCCACGACCCCGGACCCACGACCCCGGACCCACGACCCCGGACCCAGGACCCCGGACCCACGAACCCGGACCCACGACCCCAGACCCATGACCCAAGACCCATGACCCCAGACCCATTACCCCAGACCCATGATCCCAGACCCATGACCCCAGACCCATGACCCCAGACCCATGACCCCAGACCCATGACCCCAGACCCATGACCCCAGACCCATGACCCCAGACCCATGACCCCAGACCCATGACCCCAGAACCATGACCCCGGACCCATGACCCCGGACCCATGACCCCGGACCCATGACCCCGGACCCATGACCCCGGACCCATGACCCCGGACCCATGACCCCGGACCCATGACCCCGGACCCATGACCCCGGACCCATGACCCCGGACCCATGACCCCGGACCCACGAACCCGGACCCACGACCCCAGAACCATGACCCGAGACCCATGACCCCAGACCCATGACCCCAGACCCATTACCCCAGACCCATGACCCCGGAGACAGGACCACGGACACATGACCCCGGACCCATGACCCCAGACCCATGACCCCAGACCCATGACCCCAGACCCATGACCCCAGACCCATGACCCCAGACCCATGACCCCAGACCCATGACCCCAGACCCATGACCCCAGACCCATGACCCCAGACCCATGACCCCAGAACCATGACCCCAGACCCATGACCCCGGACCCATGACCCCGGACCCATGACCCCGGACCCATGACCCCGGACACATGACCCCGGACCCATGACCCCGGACCCATGACCCCGGACCCATGACCCCGGACCCATGACCCCGGACCCATGACCCCGGACCCATGACCCCGGATCCACGACCCCGGACCCACGACCCCGAACCCACGACCCCGGACCCACGACCCCAGACCCACGACCCCGGACCCACGACCCCGGACCCACGACCCCGGACCCACGACCCCGGACCCACGACCCCGGACCCAGGACCCCGGACCCACGAACCCGGACCCACGACCCCAGACCCATGACCCGAGACCCATGACCCCAGACCCATTACCCCAGACCCATGACCCCGGAGACAGGACCACGGACCCATGACCCCGGACCCATGACCCCAGACCCATGACCCCAGACCCATGACCCCAGACCCATGACCCCAGACCCATGACCCCAGACCCATGACCCCAGACCCATGACCCCAGACCCATGACCCCAGACCCATGACCCCAGACCCATGACCCCAGACCCATGACCCCAGACCCATGACCCCAGACCCATGACCCCAGACCCATGACCCCAGACCCATGACCCCAGACCCATGACCCCAGACCCATGACCCCAGACCCATGACCCCAGACCCATGACCCCAGACCCATGACCCCAGACCCATGACCCCAGACCCATGACCCCAGACCCATGACCCCAGACCCATGACCCCAGACCCATGACCCCAGACCCATGACCCCAGACCCATGACCCCAGACCCATGACCCCAGACCCATGACCCCAGACCCATGACCCCAGACCCATGACCCCAGACCCATGACCCCAGACCCATGACCCCAGACCCATGACCCCAGACCCATGACCCCAGACCCATGACCCCAGACCCATGACCCCAGACCCATGACCACAGACCCATGACCCCAGACCCATGACCCCAGACCCATGACCCCAGACCCATGACCCCAGACCCATGACCCCAGACCCATGACCCCAGACCCATGACCCCAGACCCATGACCCCAGACCCATGACCCCGGACCCATGACCCCGGACCCACGACCCCGGACCCACGACCCCAGACCCATGACCCGAGACCCATGACCCCAGACCCATTACCCCAGACCCATTACACCAGACCCATGACCCCGGAGACAGGACCACGACCCATGACCCCGGACCCAGGACCCCGGACCCAGGACCCCGGACCCATGACCCCGGACCCATGACCCCGGACCCATGACCCCGGTCCCATGACCCCGGTCCCATGACCCCGGTCCCATGGCAACGGACCCATGACACCGGACCCATGACCCCAGACCCATGACCCCAGACCCATGACCCCAGACCAATGACCCCAGACCCATGACCCCGGACCCATGATCCCAACCCATGACCCCGGACCCATGACCCCGGACCCATGACCCCGGACCCATGACCCCGGACCCATGACCCCGGACCCATGACCCCGGACCCATGACCCCGGACCCATGACCCCGGACCCATGACCCCGGACCCATGACCCCGGACCCATGACCCCGGACCCATTACCACGGACCCATGACCCCGGACCCAGGACCCCGGACCCACGACCCAGGATCCACGACCCCGGACCCACGACCCCGGACCCACGACCCCGGACCCACGACCCCGGACCCACGACCCCGGACCCAGGACCCCGGACCCACGAACCCGGACCCACGACCCCAGACCCATGACCCGAGACCCATGACCCCAGACCCATTACCCCAGACCCATGACCCCAGACCCATGACCCCAGACCCGTGACCCCAGACCCATGACCCCAGACCCATGACCCCAGACCCACGACCCCGGACCCATGACACCGGACCCATGACCCCGGACCCAGGACCCCGGAGCCACAACCCCGGACCCAGGACCCCGGACACATGACCCCGGACCCATGACCCCGGACCCACGACCCCGGACCCACGACCCCAGACCCATGACCCGAGACCCATGACCCCAGACCCATGACCCCAGACCCATGACCCCAGAACCATGACCCCAGACCCATGACCCCGGACCCATGACCCCGGACCCATGACCCCGGACCCATGACCCCGGACACATGACCCCGGACCCATGACCCCGGACCCACGACCCCGGACCCACGACCCCAGACCCATGACCCGAGACCCATGGCCCCAGACCCATTACCACAGACCCATTACACCAGACCAATGACCCCGGAGACAGGACCACGACCCATGACCCCGGACCCAGGACCCCGGACCCAGGACCCCGGACCCATGACCCCGGACCCATGACCCCGGACCCACGACCCCGGACCCAGGACCCCGGACCCAGGACCCCGGAGCCACAACCCCGGACCCAGGACCCCGGACACATGACCCCGGACCCATGACCCCGGACCCACGACCCCGGACCCACGACCCCAGACCCATGACCCGAGACCCATGGCCCCAGACCCATTACCCCAGACCCATTACACCAGACCCATGACCCCGGAGACAGGACCACGACCCATGACCCCGGACCCAGGACCCCGGACCCAGGACCCCGGACCCATGACCCCGGACCCATGACCCCGGACCCATGACCCCGGTCCCATGACCCCGGTCCCATGACCCCGGTCCCATGACAACGGACCCATGACACCGGACCCATGACCCCAGACCCATGACCCCAGACCAATGACCCCAGACCCATGACCCCGGACCCATGACCCCGGACCCATGACCCCGGACCCATGACCCCGGACCCATGACCCCGGACCCATGACCCCGGACCCATGACCCCGGACCCATGACCCCGGACCCATGACCCCGGACCCATGACCCCGGACCCATGACCCCGGACCCATTAACACGGACCCACGACCCCGGACCTAGGACCCCGGACCCACGACCCAGGATCCACGACCCCGGACCCACGACCCCGGACCCACGACCCCGGACCCACGACCCCGGACCCACGACCCCGGACCCACGACCCCGGACCCACGACCCCGGACCCACGACCCCGGACCCAGGACCCCGGACCCACGAACCCGGACCCACGACCCCAGACCCATGACCCAAGACCCATGACCCCAGACCCATTACCCCAGACCCATGACCCCAGACCCATGACCCCAGACCCATGACCCCAGACCCATGACCCCAGACCCATGACCCCAGACCCATGACCCCAGACCCATGACCCCAGACCCATGACCCCAGACCCATGACCCCAGACCCATGACCCCAGACCCATGACCCCAGAACCATGACCCCGGACCCATGACCCCGGACCCATGACCCCGGACCCATGACCCCGGACCCATGACCCCGGACCCATGACCCCGGACCCATGACCCCGGACCCATGACCCCGGACCCATGACCCCGGACCCACGAACCCGGACCCACGACCCCAGACCCATGACCCGAGACCCATGACCCCAGACCCATTACCCCAGACCCATGACCCCGGAGACAGGACCACGGACACATGACCCCGGACCCATGACCCCAGACCCATGACCCCAGACCCATGACCCCAGACCCATGACCCCAGACCCATGACCCCAGACCCATGACCCCAGACCCATGACCCCAGACCCATGACCCCAGACCCATGACCCCAGACCCATGACCCCAGAACCATGACCCCAGACCCATGACCCCGGACCCATGACCCCGGACCCATGACCCCGGACCCATGACCCCGGACACATGACCCCGGACCCATGACCCCGGACCCATGACCCCGGACCCATGACCCCGGACCCATGACCCCGGACCCATGACCCCGGACCCATGACCCCGGACCCATGACCCCGGACCCATGACCCCGGACCCATGACCCCGGATCCACGACCCCGGACCCACGACCCCGAACCCACGACCCCGGACCCACGACCCCAGACCCACGACCCCGGACCCACGACCCCGGACCCACGACCCCGGACCCACGACCCCGGACCCACGACCCCGGACCCAGGACCCCGGACCCACGAACCCGGACCCACGACCCCAGACCCATGACCCGAGACCCATGACCCCAGACCCATTACCCCAGACCCATGACCCCGGAGACAGGACCACGGACCCATGACCCCGGACCCATGACCCCAGACCCATGACCCCAGACCCATGACCCCAGACCCATGACCCCAGACCCATGACCCCAGACCCATGACCCCAGACCCATGACCCCAGACCCATGACCCCAGACCCATGACCCCAGACCCATGACCCCAGACCCATGACCCCAGACCCATGACCCCAGACCCATGACCCCAGACCCATGACCCCAGACCCATGACCCCAGACCCATGACCCCAGACCCATGACCCCAGACCCATGACCCCGGACCCATGACCCCAGACCCATGACCCCAGACCCATGACCCCAGACCCATGACCCCAGACCCATGACCCCAGACCCATGACCCCAGACCCATGACCCCAGACCCATGACCCCGGACCCATGACCCCAGACCCATGACCCCAGACCCATGACCCCAGACCCATGACCCCAGACCCATGACCCCAGACCCATGACCCCAGACCCATGACCCCAGACCCATGACCCCAGACCCATGACCCCAGACCCATGACCCCAGACCCATGACCCCAGACCCATGACCCCAGACCCATGACCCCAGACCCATGACCACAGACCCATGACCCCAGACCCATGACCCCAGACCCATGACCCCAGACCCATGACCCCAGACCCATGACCCCAGACCCATGACCCCAGACCCATGACCCCAGACCCATGACCCCAGACCCATGACCCCAGACCCATGACCCCAGACCCATGACCCCAGACCCATGACCCCAGACCCATGACCCCAGACCCATGACCCCAGACCCATGACCCCAGACCCATGACCCCAGACCCACGACCCCAGACCCACGACCCCGGACCCACGACCCCGGACCCATGACACCGGACCCATGACCCCGGACCCAGGACCCCGGAGCCACAACCCCGGACCCAGGACCCCGGACACATGACCCCGGACCCATGACCCCGGACCCACGACCCCGGACCCACGACCCCAGACCCATGACCCGAGACCCATGACCCCAGACCCATTACCCCAGACCCATTACACCAGACCCATTACACCAGACCCATGACCCCGGAGACAGGACCACGACCCATGACCCCGGACCCAGGACCCCGGACCCAGGACCCCGGACCCATGACCCCGGACCCATGACCCCGGACCCATGACCCCGGTCCCATGACCCCGGTCCCATGACCCCGGTCCCATGACAACGGACCCATGACACCGGACCCATGACCCCAGACCCATGACCCCAGACCCATGACCCCAGACCAATGACCCCAGACCCATGACCCCGGACCCATGATCCCAACCCATGACCCCGGACCCATGACCCCGGACCCATGACCCCGGACCCATGACCCCGGACCCATGACCCCGGACCCATGACCCCGGACCCATGACCCCGGACCCATGACCCCGGACCCATGACCCCGGACCCATTACCACGGACCCATGACCCCGGACCCAGGACCCCGGACCCACGACCCAGGATCCACGACCCCGGACCCACGACCCCGGACCCACGACCCCGGACCCACGACCCCGGACCCACGACCCCGGACCCAGGACCCCGGACCCACGAACCCGGACCCACGACCCCAGACCCATGACCCGAGACCCATGACCCCAGACCCATTACCCCAGACCCATGACCCCAGACCCATGACCCCAGACCCGTGACCCCAGACCCATGACCCCAGACCCATGACCCCAGACCCATGACCCCAGACCCATGACCCCAGACCCATGACCCCAGACCCATGACCCCAGACCCATGACCCCAGACCCATGACCCCAGACCCATGACCCCAGACACATGACCCCAGACACATGACCCCACACCCATGACCCCAGACCCATGACCCCAGACCCATGACCCCAGACCCATGACCCCGGACCCATGACCCCGGACCCATGACCCCGGACCCATGACCCCGGACCCATGACCCCGGACCCATGACCCCGGACCCATGACCCCGGACCCATGACCCCGGACCCATGACCCCGGACCCATGACCCCGGACCCATGACCCCGGACCCATGACCCCGGACCCATGACCCCGGACCCATGACCCCGGACCCATGACCCCGGATCCACGACCCCGGACCCACGACCCCGAACCCACGACCACGGACCCACGACCCCAGACCCACGACCCCGGACCCACGACCCCGGACCCACGACCCCGGACCCAGGACCCCGGACCCACGAACCCGGACCCACGACCCCAGACCCATGACCCGAGACCCATGACCCCAGACCCATTACCCCAGACCCATGACCCCGGAGACAGGACCACGGACCCATGACCCCGGACCCATGACCCCAGACCCATGACCCCAGACCCATGACCCCAGACCCATGACCCCAGACCCATGACCCCAGACCCATGACCCCAGACCCATGACCCCAGACCCATGACCCCAGACCCATGACCCCAGACCCATGACCCCAGACCCATGACCCCAGACCCATGACCCCAGACCCATGACCCCAGACCCATGACCCCAGACCCATGACCCCAGACCCATGACCCCAGACCCATGACCCCAGACCCATGACCCCAGACCCATGACCCCAGACCCATGACCCCAGACCCATGACCCCAGACCCATGACCCCAGACCCATGACCCCAGACCCATGACCCCAGACCCATGACCCCAGACCCATGACCCCAGACCCATGACCCCAGACCCATGACCCCAGACCCATGACCCCAGACCCATGACCCCAGACCCATGACCCCAGACCCATGACCCCAGACCCATGACCCCAGACCCATGACCCCAGACCCATGACCCCGGACCCACGACCCCGGACCCATGACACCGGACCCATGACCCCGGACCCAGGACCCCGGAGCCACAACCCCGGACCCAGGACCCCGGACACATGACCCCGGACCCATGACCCCGGACCCACGACCCCGGACCCACGACCCCAGACCCATGACCCGAGACCCATGACCCCAGACCCATTACCCCAGACCCATTACACCAGACCCATGACCCCGGAGACAGGACCACGACCCATGACCCCGGACCCAGGACCCCGGACCCAGGACCCCGGACCCATGACCCCGGACCCATGACCCCGGACCCATGACCCCGGTCCCATGACCCCGGTCCCATGTCCCCGGTCCCATGACAACGGACCCATGACACCGGACCCATGACCCCAGACCCATGACCCCAGACCCATGACCCCAGACCAATGACCCCAGACCCATGACCCCGGACCCATGATCCCAACCCATGACCCCGGACCCATGACCCCGGACCCATGACCCCGGACCCATGACCCCGGACCCATGACCCCGGACCCATGACCCCGGACCCATGACCCCGGACCCATGACCCCGGACCCATGACCCCGGACCCATTACCACGGACCCATGACCCCGGACCCAGGACCCCGGACCCACGACCCAGGATCCACGACCCCGGACCCACGACCCCGGACCCACGACCCCGGACCCACGACCCCGGACCCACGACCCCGGACCCAGGACCCCGGACCCACGAACCCGGACCCACGACCCCAGACCCATGACCCGAGACCCATGACCCCAGACCCATTACCCCAGACCCATGACCCCAGACCCATGACCCCAGACCCGTGACCCCAGACCCATGACCCCAGACCCATGACCCCAGACCCATGACCCCAGACCCATGACCCCAGACCCATGACCCCAGACCCATGACCCCAGACCCATGACCCCAGACCCATGACCCCAGACACATGACCCCAGACACATGACCCCACACCCATGACCCCAGACCCATGACCCCAGACCCATGACCCCAGACCCATGACCCCAGACCCATGACCCCAGACCCATGACCCCGGACCCATGACCCCGGACCCATGACCCCGGATCCATGACCCCGGACCCATGACCCCGGACCCATGACCCCGGACCCATGACCCCGGACCCATGACCCCGGACCCATGACCCCGGACCCATGACCCCGGACCCATGACCCTGGATCCACGACCCCGGACCCACGACCCCGAACCCACGACCACGGACCCACGACCCCAGACCCACGACCCCGGACCCACGACCCCGGACCCACGACCCCGGACCCAGGACCCCGGACCCACGAACCCGGACCCACGACCCCAGACCCATGACCCGAGACCCATGACCCCAGACCCATTACCCCAGACCCATGACCCCGGAGACAGGACCACGGACCCATGACCCCGGACCCATGACCCCGGACCCATGACCCCAGACCCATGACCCCAGACCCATGACCCCAGACCCATGACCCCAGACCCATGACCCCAGACCCATGACCCCAGACCCATGACCCCAGACCCATGACCCCAGACCCATGACCCCAGACCCATGACCCCAGACCCATGACCCCAGACCCATGACCCCAGACCCATGACCCCAGACCCATGACCCCAGACCCATGACCCCAGACCCATGACCCCAGACCCATGACCCCAGACCCATGACCCCAGACCCATGACCCCAGACCCATGACCCCAGACCCATGACCCCAGACCCATGACCCCAGACCCATGACCCCAGACCCATGACCCCAGACCCATGACCCCAGACCCATGACCCCAGACCCATGACCCCAGACCCATGACCCCAGACCCATGACCCCAGAACCATGACCCCAGACCCATGACCCCAGACCCATGACCCCAGACCCATGACCCCAGACCCATGACCCCAGACCCATGACCCCAGACCCATGACCCCAGACCCATGACCCCAGACCCATGACCCCAGACCCATGACCCCAGACCCATGACCCCAGACCCATGACCCCAGACCCATGACCCCAGACCCATGACCCCAGACCCATGACCCCAGACCCATGACCCCAGACCCATGACCCCAGACCCATGACCCCAGACCCATGACCCCAGACCCATGACCCCAGACCCATGACCCCAGACCCATGACCCCAGACCCATGACCCCAGACCCATGACCCCAGACCCATGACCCCAGACCCATGACCCCAGACCCATGACCCCAGACCCATGACCCCAGACCCATGACCCCAGACCCATGACCCCAGACCCATGACCCCAGACCCATGACCCCAGACCCATGACCCCAGACCCATGACCCCAGACCCATGACACCAGACCCATGACCCCAGACCCATGACCCCAGACCCATGACCCCAGACCCATGACCCCAGACCCATGACCCCAGACCCATGACCCCAGACCCATGACCCCAGACCCATGACCCCAGACCCATGACCCCAGACCCATGACCCCAGACCCATGACCCCAGACCCATGACCCCAGACCCATGACCCCAGACCCATGACCCCAGACCCATGACCCCAGACCCATGACCCCAGACCCATGACCCCAGACCCATGACCCCAGACCCATGACCCCAGACCCATGACCCCAGACCCATGACCCCAGACCCATGACCCCAGACCCATGACCCCAGACCCATGACCCCAGACCCATGACCCCAGACCCATGACCCCAGACCCATGACCCCAGACCCATGACCCCAGACCCATGACCCCAGACCCATGACCCCAGACCCATGACCCCAGACCCATGACCCCAGACCCATGACCCCAGACCCATGACCCCAGACCCATGACCCCAGACCCATGACCCCAGACCCATGACCCCAGACCCATGACCCCAGACCCATGACCCCAGACCCATGACCCCAGACCCATGACCCCAGACCCATGACCCCAGACCCATGACCCCAGACCCATGACCCCAGACCCATGACCCCAGACCCATGACCCCAGACCCATGACCCCAGACCCATGACCCCAGACCCATGACCCCAGACCCATGACCCCAGACCCATGACCCCAGACCCATGACCCCAGACCCACGACCCCAGACCCATGACCCCAGACCCACGACCCCAGACCCACGACCCCGGACCCACGACCCCGGACCCATGACACCGGACCCATGACCCCGGACCCAGGACCCCGGAGCCACAACCCCGGACCCAGGACCCCGGACACATGACCCCGGACCCATGACCCCGGACCCACGACCCCGGACCCACGACCCCAGACCCACGACCCCAGACCCACGACCCCAGACCCACGACCCCAGACCCACGACCCCAGACCCACGACCCCAGACCCACGACCCCAGACCCACGACCCCAGACCCACGACCCCAGACCCACGACCCCAGACCCATGACCCCAGACCCATGACCCCAGACCCATGACCCCAGACCCATGACCCCAGACCCATGACCCCCGACCCATGACCCCAGACCCATGACCCCAGACCCATGACCCCAGACCCATGACCCCAGACCCATGACCCCAGACCCATGACCCCAGACCCATGACCCCAGACCCATGACCCCAGACCCATGACCCCAGACCCATGACCCCAGACCCATGACCCCAGACCCATGACCCCAGACCCATGACCCCAGACCCATGACCCCAGACCCATGACCCCAGACCCATGACCCCAGACCCATGACCCCAGACCCATGACCCCAGACCCATGACCCCAGACCCATGACCCCAGACCCATGACCCCAGACCCATGACCCCAGACCCATGACCCCAGACCCATGACCCCAGACCCATGACCCCAGACCCATGACCCCAGACCCATGACCCCAGACCCATGACCCCAGACCCATGACCCCAGACCCATGACCCCAGACCCATGACCCCAGACCCATGACCCCAGACCCATGACCCCAGACCCATGACCCCAGACCCATGACCCCAGACCCATGACCCCAGACCCATGACCCCAGACCCATGACCCCAGACCCATGACCCCAGACCCATGACCCCAGACCCATGACCCCAGACCCATGACCCCAGACCCATGACCCCAGACCCATGACCCCAGACCCATGACCCCAGACCCATGACCCCAGACCCATGACCCCAGACCCATGACCCCAGACCCATGACCCCAGACCCATGACCCCAGACCCATGACCCCAGACCCATGACCCCAGACCCATGACCCCAGACCCATGACCCCAGACCCATGACCCCAGACCCATGACCCCAGACCCATGACCCCAGACCCATGACCCCAGACCCATGACCCCAGACCCATGACCCCAGACCCATGACCCCAGACCCATGACCCCAGACCCATGACCCCAGACCCATGACCCCAGACCCATGACCCCAGACCCATGACCCCAGACCCATGACCCCAGACCCATGACCCCAGACCCATGACCCCAGACCCATGACCCCAGACCCATGACCCCAGACCCATGACCCCAGACCCATGACCCCAGACCCATGACCCCAGACCCATGACCCCAGACCCATGACCCCAGACCCATGACCCCAGACCCATGACCCCAGACCCATGACCCCAGACCCATGACCCCAGACCCATGACCCCAGACCCATGACCCCAGACCCATGACCCCAGACCCATGACCCCAGACCCATGACCCCAGACCCATGACCCCAGACCCATGACCCCAGACCCATGACCCCAGACCCATGACCCCAGACCCATGACCCCAGACCCATGACCCCAGACCCATGACCCCAGACCCATGACCCCAGACCCATGACCCCAGACCCATGACCCCAGACCCATGACCCCAGACCCATGACCCCAGACCCATGACCCCAGACCCATGACCCCAGACCCATGACCCCAGACCCATGACCCCAGACCCATGACCCCAGACCCATGACCCCAGACCCATGACCCCAGACCCATGACCCCAGACCCATGACCCCAGACCCATGACCCCAGACCCATGACCCCAGACCCAGGAACCCAGACCCATGACCCCAGACCCAGGAACCCAGACCCATGACCCCAGACCCATGACCCCAGACCCATGACCCCAGACCCATGACCCCAGACCCATGACCCCAGACCCATGACCCCAGACCCATGACCCCAGACCCATGACCCCAGACCCATGACCCCAGACCCATGACCCCAGACCCATGACCCCAGACCCATGACCCCAGACCCATGACCCCAGACCCATGACCCCAGACCCATGACCCCAGACCCATGACCCCAGACCCATGACCCCAGACCCATGACCCCAGACCCATGACCCCAGACCCATGACCCCAGACCCATGACCCCAGACCCATGACCCCAGACCCATGACCCCAGACCCATGACCCCAGACCCATGACCCCAGACCCATGACCCCAGACCCATGACCCCAGACCCATGACACCAGACCCATGACCCCAGACCCATGACCCCAGACCCATGACCCCAGACCCATGACCCCAGACCCATGACCCCAGACCCATGACCCCAGACCCATGACCCCAGACCCATGACCCCAGACCCATGACCCCAGACCCATGACCCCAGACCCATGACCCCAGACCCATGACCCCAGACCCATGACCCCAGACCCATGACCCCAGACCCATGACCCCAGACCCATGACCCCAGACCCATGACCCCAGACCCATGACCCCAGACCCATGACCCCAGACCCATGACCCCAGACCCATGACCCCAGACCCATGACCCCAGACCCATGACCCCAGACCCATGACCCCAGACCCATGACCCCAGACCCATGACCCCAGACCCATGACCCCAGACCCATGACCCCAGACCCATGACCCCAGACCCATGACCCCAGACCCATGACCCCAGACCCATGACCCCAGACCCATGACCCCAGACCCATGACCCCAGACCCATGACCCCAGACCCATGACCCCAGACCCATGACCCCAGACCCATGACCCCAGAACCATGACCCCAGACCCATGACCTCGGACCCATGACCCCGGACCCATGACCCCGGACCCATGACCCCGGACACATGACCCCGGACCCATGACCCCGGACCCATGACCCCGGACCCATGACCACGGACCCATGACCCCGGACCCATGACCCCGGACCCATGACCCCGGATCCACGACCCCGGACCCACGACCCCGAACCCACGACCCCGGACCCACGACCCCAGACCCACGACCCCGGACCCACGACCCCGGACCCACGACCCCGGACCCAGGACCCCGGACCCACGAACCCGGACCCACGACCCCAGACCCACGACCCGAGACCCATGACCCCAGACCCATTACCCCAGACCCATGACCCCGGAGACAGGACCACGGACCCATGACCCCGGACCCATGACCCCAGACCCATGACCCCAGACCCATGACCCCAGACCCATGACCCCAGACCCATGACCCCAGACCCATGACCCCAGACCCATGACCCCAGACCCATGACCCCAGACCCATGACCCCAGACCCATGACCCCAGACCCATGACCCCAGACCCATGACCCCAGACCCATGACCCCAGACCCATGACCCCAGACCCATGACCCCAGACCCATGACCCCAGACCCATGACCCCAGACCCATGACCCCAGACCCATGACCCCAGACCCATGACCCCAGACCCATGACCCCAGACCCATGACCCCAGACCCATGACCCCAGACCCATGACCCCAGACCCATGACCCCAGACCCATGACCCCAGACCCATGACCCCAGACCCATGACCCCAGACCCATGACCCCAGACCCATGACCCCAGACCCATGACCCCAGACCCATGACCCCAGACCCATGACCCCAGACCCATGACCCCAGACCCATGACCCCAGACCCATGACCCCAGACCCATGACCCCAGACCCATGACCCCAGACCCATGACCCCAGACCCATGACCCCAGACCCATGACCCCAGACCCATGACCCCAGACCCATGACCCCAGACCCATGACCCCAGACCCATGACCCCAGACCCATGACCCCAGACCCATGACCCCAGACCCATGACCCCAGACCCATGACCCCAGACCCATGACCCCAGACCCATGACCCCAGACCCATGACCCCAGACCCATGACCCCAGACCCATGACCCCAGACCCATGACCCCAGACCCATGACCCCAGCCCCATGACCCCAGACCCATGACCCCAGACCCATGACCCCAGACCCATGACCCCAGACCCATGACCCCAGACCCATGACCCCAGACCCATGACCCCAGACCCATGACCCCAGACCCATGACCCCAGACCCATGACCCCAGACCCATGACCCCAGACCCATGACCCCAGACCCATGACCCCAGACCCATGACCCCAGACCCATGACCCCAGACCCATGACCCCAGACCCATGACCCCAGACCCATGACCCCAGACCCATGACCCCAGACCCATGACCCCAGACCCATGACCCCAGACCCATGACCCCAGACCCATGACCCCAGACCCATGACCCCAGACCCATGACCCCAGACCCATGACCCCAGACCCATGACCCCAGACCCATGACCCCAGACCCATGACCCCAGACCCATGACCCCAGACCCATGACCCCAGACCCATGACCCCAGACCCATGACCCCGGACCGATGACCCCGGACCCATGACCCCGGACACATGACCCCGGACCCATGACCCCGGACCCATGACCCCGGACCCATGACCCCGGACCCATGACCCCGGACCCATGACCCCGGAGACAGGACCACGGACCCATGAACCCAGACCCATGACCCCAGACCCATGACCCCAGAACCATGACCCCAGACCCATGACCCCGGACCCATGACCCCGGACCGATGACCCCGGACCCATGACCCCGGACACATGACCCCGGACCCATGACCCCGGACCCATGACCCCGGACCCATGACCCCGGACCCATGACCCCGGACCCATGACCCCGGAGACAAGACCACGGACCCATGACCCCGGACCCATGACCCCGGACCCATGACCCCGGACCCATGACCCCGGACCCATGACCCCGGACCCATGACCCCGGACCCATGACCCCAGACCCATGACCCCAGACCCATGACCCCAGACCCATGACCCCAGACCCATGACCCCAGACCCATGACCCCAGACCCATGACCCCAGAACCATGACCCCAGACCCATGACCCCAGACCCATGACCCCAGACCCATGACCCCAGACCCATGACCCCAGACCCATGACCCCAGACCCATGACCCCAGACCCATGACCCCAGACCCATGACCCCAGACCCATGACCCCAGAGCCATGACCCCAGAACCATGACCCCGGACCCATGACCCCGGACCCATGACCCCGGACCCATGACCCCGGACCCATGACCCCGGACCCATGACCCCGGACCCATGACCCCGGACCCATGACCCCGGACCCATGACCCCGGAGACAGGACCACGGACCCATGACCCCGGACCCAGGACCCCGGACCCAGGACCCCGGACCCATGACCCCGGACACATGACCCCGGACCCATGACCCCGGACCCATGACCCCGGACCCATGACCCCGGACCCATGACCCCGGACCCATGACCCCGGACCCATGACCCCGGACCCATGACCCCGGACCCATGACCCCGGACCCATGACCCCGGACCCATGACCCCAGACCCATGACCCCAGACCCATGACCCCAGACCCATGACCCCAGACCCATGACCCCAGACCCATGACCCCAGAACCATGACCCCAGACCCATGACCCCAGACCCATGACCCCAGACCCATGACCCCAGACCCATGACCCCAGACCCATGACCCCAGACCCATGACCCCAGACCCATGACCCCAGACCCATGACCCCAGACCCATGACCCCAGAACCATGACCCCGGACCCATGACCCCGGACCCATGACCCCGGACCCATGACCCCGGACCCATGACCCCGGACCCATGACCCCGGACCCATGACCCCGGACCCATGACCCCGGACCCATGACCCCGGACCCATGACCCCGGACCCATGACCCCGGACCCATGACCCCGGACCCATGACCCCGGATCCACGACCCCGGACCCACGACCCCGAACCCACGACCCCGGACCCACGACCCCAGACCCACGACCCCGGACCCACGACCCCGGACCCACGACCCCGGACCCACGACCCCGGACCCACGACCCCGGACCCACGACCCCGGACCCAGGACCCCGGACCCACGAACCCGGACCCACGACCCCAGACCCATGACCCGAGACCCATGACCCCAGACCCATTACCCCAGACCCATGACCCCGGAGACAGGACCACGGACCCATGACCCCGGACCCATGACCCCAGACCCATGACCCCAGACCCATGACCCCAGACCCATGACCCCAGACCCATGACCCCAGACCCATGACCCCGGACCCATGACCCCGGACCCATGACCCCGGAGACAGGACCACGGACCCATGACCCCGGACCCAGGACCCCGGACCCAGGACCCCGGACCCATGACCCCGGACACATGACCCAGGACCCATGACCCCGGACCCATGACCCCGGACCCATGACCCCGGACCCATGACCCCGGACCCATGACCCCGGACCCATGACCCCGGACCCATGACCCCGGACCCATGACCCCGGACCCATGACCCCAGACCCATGACCCCAGACCCATGACCCCAGACCCATGACCCCAGACCCATGACCCCAGAACCATGACCCCAGACCCATGACCCCAGACCCATGACCCCAGACCCATGACCCCAGACCCATGACCCCAGACCCATGACCCCAGACCCATGACCCCAGACCCATGACCCCAGACCCATGACCCCAGAACCATGACCCCGGACCCATGACCCCGGACCCATGACCCCGGACCCATGACCCCGGACCCATGACCCCGGACCCATGACCCCGGACCCATGACCCCGGACCCATGTCCCCGGACCCATGACCCCGGACCCATGACCCCGGACCCATGACCCCGGACCCATGACCCCGGACCCATGACCCCGGACCCATGACCCCGGATCCACGACCCCGGACCCACGACCCCGAACCCACGACCCCGGACCCACGACCCCAGACCCACGACCCCGGACCCACGACCCCGGACCCACGACACCGGACCCACGACCCCGGACCCAGGACCCCGGACCCACGAACCCGGACCCACGACCCCAGACCCATGACCCGAGACCCATGACCCCAGACCCATTACCCCAGACCCATGACCCCGGAGACAGGACCACGGACCCATGACCCCGGACCCATGACCCCAGACCCATGACCCCAGACCCATGACCCCAGACCCATGACCCCAGACCCATGACCCCAGACCCATGACCCCAGACCCATGACCCCAGACCCATGACCCCAGACCCATGACCCCAGACCCATGACCCCAGACCCATGACCCCAGACCCATGACCCCAGACCCATGACCCCAGACCCATGACACCAGACCCATGACCCCAGACCCATGACCCCAGACCCATGACCCCAGACCCATGACCCCAGACCCATGACCCCAGACCCATGACCCCAGACCCATGACCCCAGACCCATGACCCCAGACCCATGACCCCAGACCCATGACCCCAGACCCATGACCCCAGACCCATGACCCCAGACCCATGACCCCAGACCCATGACCCCAGACCCATGACCCCAGACCCATGACCCCAGACCCATGACCCCAGACCCATGACCCCAGACCCATGACCCCAGACCCATGACCCCAGACCCATGACCCCAGACCCATGACCCCAGACCCATGACCCCAGACCCATGACCCCAGACCCATGACCCCAGACCCATGACCCCAGACCCATGACCCCAGACCCATGACCCCAGACCCATGACCCCAGACCCATGACCCCAGACCCATGACCCCAGACCCATGACCCCAGACCCATGACCCCAGACCCATGACCCCAGACCCATGACCCCAGACCCATGACCCCAGACCCATGACACCAGACCCAGGACCCCAGACCCAGGAACCCAGACCCATGACCCCAGACCCATGACCCCAGACCCATGACCCCGGACCCATGACCCCGGACCCATGATCCCGGACCCATGACCCCGGACCCATGACCCCGGACCCATGACCCCAGACCCATGACCCCAGACCCATGACCCCAGACCCATGACCCCAGAACCATGACCCCGGACCCATGACCCCGGACCCATGACCCCGTACCCATGACCCCGGACCCATGACCCCGGACCCATGACCCCGGACCCATGACCCCGGACCCATGACCCCGGACCCATGACCCCGGACCCATGACCCCGGACCCATGACCCCGGACCCATGACCCCGGACCCATGACCCCGGACCCATGACCCCGGACCCATGACCCCGGACCCATGACCCCGGATCCACGACCCCGGACCCACGACCCCGAACCCACGACCCCGGACCCACGACCCCAGACCCACGACCCCGGACCCACGACCCCGGGCCCACGACCCCGGACCCACGACCCCGGACCCACGACCCCGGACCCACGAACCCGGACCCACGACCCCAGACCCATGACCCGAGTCCCATGACCCCAGACCCATTACCCCAGACCCATGACCCCGGAGACAGGACCACGGACCCATGACCCCGGACCCATGACCCCAGACCCATGACCCCAGACCCATGACCCCAGACCCATGACCCCAGACCCATGACCCCAGACCCATGACCCCAGACCCATGACCCCAGACCCATGACCCCAGACCCATGACCCCAGACCCATGACCCCAGACCCATGACCCCAGACCCATGACCCCAGACCCATGACACCAGACCCATGACCCCAGACCCATGACCCCAGACCCATGACCCCAGACCCATCACCCCAGACCCATCACCCCAGACCCATGACCCCAGACCCATGACCCCAGACCCATGACCCCAGACCCATGACCCCAGACCCATGACCCCAGACCCATGACCCCAGACCCATGACCCCAGACCCATGACCCCAGACCCATGACCCCAGACCCATGACCCCAGACCCATGACCCCAGACCCATGACCCCAGACCCATGACCCCAGACCCATGACCCCAGACCCATGACCCCAGACCCATGACCCCAGACCCATGACCCCAGACCCATGACCCCAGACCCATGACCCCAGACCCATGACCCCAGACCCATGACCCCAGACCCATGACCCCAGACCCATGACCCCAGACCCATGACCCCAGACCCATGACCCCAGACCCATGACCCCAGACCCATGACCCCAGACCCATGACCCCAGACCCATGACCCCAGACCCATGACCCCAGACCCATGACCCCAGACCCATGACCCCAGACCCATGACCCCAGACCCATGACCCCAGACCCATGACCCCAGACCCATGACCCCAGACCCATGACCCCAGACCCATGACCCCAGACCCATGACCCCAGACCCATGACCCCAGACCCATGACCCCAGACCCATGACCCCAGACCCATGACCCCAGACCCATGACCCCAGACCCATGACCCCAGACCCATGACCCCAGACCCATGACCCCAGACCCATGACCCCAGACCCATGACCCCAGACCCATGACCCCAGACCCATGACCCCAGACCCATGACACCAGACCCAGGACCCCAGACCCAGGAACCCAGACCCATGACCCCAGACCCATGACCCCGGACCCATGACCCCGGACCCATGACCCCGGACCCATGATCCCGGACCCATGACCCCGGACCCATGACCCCGGACCCATGACCCCAGACCCATGACCCCAGACCCATGACCCCAGACCCATGACCCCAGACCCATGACCCCAGACCCATGACCCCAGACCCATGACCCCAGAACCATGACCCCAGAACCATGACCCTGGACCCATGACCCCGGACCCATGACCCCGGACCCATGACCCCGGACACATGACCCCGGACCCATGACCCCGGACCCATGACCCCGGACCCATGACCCCAGACCCATGACCCCAGACCCATGACCCCAGACCCATGACCCCAGACCCATGACCCCAGACCCATGACCCCAGACCCATGACCCCAGACCCATGACCCCAGACCCATGACCCCAGACCCATGACCCCAGACCCATGACCCCAGACCCATGACCCCAGACCCATGACCCCAGACCCATGACCCCAGACCCATGACCCCAGACCCATGACCCCAGAACCATGACCCCAGACCCATGACCCCGGACCCATGACCCCGGACCCATGACCCCGGACCCATGACCCCGGACACATGACCCGGGACCCATGACCCCGGACCCATGACCCCGGACCCATGACCCCGGACCCATGACCCCGGACCCATGACCCCGGACCCATGACCCCGGACCCATGACCCCGGACCCATGACCCCGGATCCACGACCCCGGACCCACGACCCCGAACCCACGACCCCGGACCCACGACCCCAGACCCACGACCCCGGACCCACGACCCCGGACCCACGACCCCGGACCCACGACCCCGGACCCAGGACCCCGGACCCACGAACCCGGACCCACGACCCCAGACCCATGACCCGAGACCCATGACCACAGACCCATTACCCCAGACCCATGACCCCGGAGACAGGACCACGGACCCATGACCCCGGACCCATGACCCCAGACCCATGACCCCAGACCCATGACCCCAGACCCATGACCCCAGACCCATGACCCCAGACCCATGACCCCAGACCCATGACCCCAGACCCATGACCCCGACCCATGACCCCAGACCCATGACCCCAGACCCATGACCCCAGACCCATGACCCCAGACCCATGACCCCAGACCCATGACCCCAGACCCATGACCCCAGACCCATGACCCCAGACCCATGACCCCAGACCCATGACCCCAGACCCATGACCCCAGACCCATGACCCCAGACCCATGACCCCAGACCCATGACCCCAGACCCATGACCCCAGACCCATGACCCCAGACCCATGACCCCAGACCCATGACCCCAGACCCATGACCCCAGACCCATGACCCCAGACCCATGACCCCAGACCCATGACCCCAGACCCATGACCCCAGACCCATGACCCCAGACCCATGACCCCAGACCCATGACCCCAGACCCATGACCCCAGACCCATGACCCCAGACCCATGACCCCAGACCCATGACCCCAGACCCATGACCCCAGACCCATGACCCCAGACCCATGACCCCAGACCCATGACCCCAGACCCATGACCCCAGACCCATGACCCCAGACCCATGACCCCAGACCCATGACCCCAGACCCATGACCCCAGACCCATGACCCCAGACCCATGACCCCAGACCCATGACCCCAGACCCATGACCCCAGACCCATGACCCCAGACCCATGACCCCAGACCCATGACCCCAGACCCATGACCCCAGACCCATGACCCCAGACCCATGACCCCAGACCCATGACCCCAGACCCATGACCCCAGACCCATGACCCCAGACCCATGACCCCAGACCCATGACCCCAGACCCATGACCCCAGACCCATGACCCCAGACCCATGACCCCAGACCCATGACCCCAGACCCATGACCCCAAACCCATGACCCCAGACCCATGACCCCAGACCCATGACCCCAGACCCATGACCCCAGACCCATGACCCCAGACCCATGACCCCAGACCCATGACCCCAGACCCATGACCCCAGACCCATGACCCCAGACCCATGACCCCAGACCCATGACCCCAGACCCATGACCCCAGACCCATGACCCCAGACCCATGACCCCAGACCCATGACCCCAGACCCATGACCCCAGACCCATGACCCCAGACCCATGACCCCAGACCCATGACCCCAGACCCATGACACCAGACCCATGACTCCAGACCCATGACCCCAGACCCATGACCCCAGACCCATGACCCCAGACCCATGACCCCAGACCCATGACCCCAGACCCATGACCCCAGACCCATGACCCCAGACCCATGACCCCAGACCCATGACCCCAGACCCATGACCCCAGACCCATGACCCCAGACCCATGACCCCAGACCCATGACCCCAGACCCATGACCCCAGACCCATGACCCCAGACCCATGACCCCAGACCCATGACCCCAGACCCATGACCCCAGACCCATGACCCCAGACCCATGACCCCAGACCCATGACCCCAGACCCATGACCCCAGACCCATGACCCCAGACCCATGACCCCAGACCCATGACCCCAGACCCATGACCCCAGACCCATGACCCCAGACCCATGACCCCAGACCCATGACCCCAGACCCATGACCCCAGACCCATGACCCCAGACACATGACCCCAGACCCATGACCCCAGACACATGACCCCAGACCCATGACACCAGACCCAGGACCCCAGACCCAGGAACCCAGACCCATGACCCCAGACCCATGACCCCGGACCCATGACCCCGGACCCATGACCCCGGACCCATGACCCCGGACCCATGACCCCGGACCCATGACCCCGGACCCATGACCCCAGACCCATGACCCCAGACCCATGACCCCAGACCCATGACCCCAGACCCATGACCCCAGACCCATGAACCCAGACCCATGACCCCAGACCCATGACCCCAGAACCATGACCCCAGACCCATGACCCCGGACCCATGCCCCCGGACCGATGACCCCGGACCCATGACCCCGGACACATGACCCCGGACCCATGACCCCGGACCCATGACCCCGGACCCATGACCCCGGACCCATGACCCCGGACCCATGACCCCGGACCCATGACCCCGGACCCATGACCACGGAGACAGGACCACGGACCCATGACCCCGGACCCAGGACCCCGGACCCAGGACCCCGGACCCATGACCCCGGACACATGACCCCGGACCCATGACCCCGGACCCATGACCCCGGACCCATGACCCCGGACCCATGACCCCGGACCCATGACCCCGGACCCATGACCCCGGACCCATGACCCCGGACCCATGACCCCGGACCCATGACCCCGGACCCATGACCCCAGACCCATGACCCCAGACCCATGACCCCAGAACCATGACCCCAGACCCATGACCCCAGACCCATGACCCCAGACCCATGACCCCAGACCCATGACCCCAGACCCATGACCCCAGACCCATGACCCCAGACCCATGACCCCAGACCCATGACCCCAGACCCATGACCCCAGAACCATGACCCCAGACCCATGACCCCGGACCCATGACCCCGGACCCATGACCCCGGTCCCATGACCCCGGACCCATGACCCCGGACCCATGACCCCGGACCCATGACCCCGGACCCATGACCCCGGACCCATGACCCCGGACCCATGACCCCGGACCCATGACCCCGGACCCATTACCACGGACCCACGACCCCGGACCCAGGACCCCGGACCCACGACCCAGGATCCACGACCCCGGACCCACGACCCCGGACCCACGACCCCGGACCCACGACCCCGGACCCACGACCCCGGACCCACGACCCCGGACCCACGACCCCGGACCCACGACCCCGGACCCACGACCCCGGACCCAGGACCCCGGACCCACGAACCGGACCCACGACCCCAGACCCATGACCCAAGACCCATGACCCCAGACCCATTACCCCAGATCCATGACCCCAGACCCATGACCCCAGACCCATGACCCCAGACCCATGACCCCAGACCCATGACCCCAGACCCATGACCCCAGACCCATGACCCCAGACCCATGACCCCAGACCCATGACCCCAGACCCATGACCCCAGACCCATGACCCCAGACCCATGACCCCAGACCCATGACCCCAGAACCATGACCCCAGACCCATGACCCCGGACCCATGACCCCGGACCCATGACCCCGGACCCATGACCCCGGACCCATGACCCCGGACCCATGACCCCGGACCCATGACCCCGGACCCACGAACCCGGACCCTCGACCCCAGACCCATGACCCGAGACCCATGACCCCAGACCCATTACCCCAGACCCATGACCCCGGAGACAGGACCACGGACACATGACCCCGGACCCATGACCCCAGACCCATGACCCCAGACCCATGACCCCAGACCCATGACCCCAGACCCATGACCCCAGACCCATGACCCCAGACCCATGACCCCAGACCCATGACCCCAGACCCATGACCCCAGAACCATGACCCCAGACCCATGACCCCGGACCCATGACCCCGGACCCATGACCCCGGACCCATGACCCCGGACACATGACCCCGGACCCATGACCCCGGACCCATGACCCCGGACCCATGACCCCGGACCCATGACCCCGGACCCATGACCCCGGACCCATGACCCCGGATCCACGACCCCGGACCCACGACCCCGAACCCACGACCCCGGACCCACGACCCCAGACCCACGACCCCGGACCCACGACCCCGGACCCACGACCCCGGACCCACGACCCCGGACCCACGACCCCGGACCCAGGACCCCGGACCCACGAACCCGGACCCACGACCCCAGACCCATGACCCGAGACCCATGACCCCAGACCCATTACCCCAGACCCATGACCCCGGAGACAGGACCACGGACCCATGACCCCGGACCCATGACCCCAGACCCATGACCCCAGACCCATGACCCCAGACCCATGACCCCAGACCCATGACCCCAGACCCATGACCCCAGACCCATGACCCCAGACCCATGACCCCAGACCCATGACCCCAGACCCATGACCCCAGACCCATGACCCCAGACCCATGACCCCAGACCCATGACCCCAGACCCATGACCCCAGACCCATGACCCCAGACCCATGACCCCAGACCCATGACCCCAGACCCATGACCCCAGACCCATGACCCCAGACCCATGACCCCAGACCCATGACCCCAGACCCATGACCCCAGACCCATGACCCCAGACCCATGACCCCAGACCCATGACCCCAGACCCATGACCCCAGACCCATGACCCCAGACCCATGACCCCAGACCCATGACCCCAGACCCATGACCCCAGACCCATGACCCCAGACCCATGACCCCAGACCCATGACCCCAGACCCATGACCCCAGAACCATGACCCCAGACCCATGACCCCAGACCCATGACCCCAGACCCATGACCCCAGACCCATGACCCCAGACCCATGACCCCAGACCCATGACCCCAGACCCATGACCCCAGACCCATGACCCCAGACCCATGACCCCAGACCCATGACCCCAGACCCATGACCCCAGACCCATGACCCCAGACCCATGACCCCAGACCCATGACCCCAGACCCATGACCCCAGACCCATGACCCCAGACCCATGACCGCAGACCCATGACCGCAGACCCATGACCCCAGACCCATGACCCCAGACCCATGACCCCAGACCCATGACCCCAGACCCATGACCCCAGACCCATGACCCCAGACCCATGACCCCAGACCCATGACCCCAGACCCATGACCCCAGACCCATGACCCCAGACCCATGACCCCAGACCCATGACCCCAGACCCATGACCCCAGACCCATGACCCCAGACCCATGACCCCAGACCCATGACCCCAGACCCATGACCCCAGACCCATGACCCCAGACCCATGACCCCAGACCCATGACCCCAGACCCATGACACCAGACCCATGACCCCAGACCCATGACCCCAGACCCATGACCCCAGACCCATGACCCCAGACCCATGACCCCAGACCCATGACCCCAGACCCATGACCCCAGACCCATGACCCCAGACCCATGACCCCAGACCCATGACCCCAGACCCATGACCCCAGACCCATGACCCCAGACCCATGACCCCAGACCCATGACCCCAGACCCATGACCCCAGACCCATGACCCCAGACCCATGACCCCAGACCCATGACCCCAGACCCATGACCCCAGACCCATGACCCTAGACCCATGACCCCAGACCCATGACCCCAGACCCATGACCCCAGACCCATGACCCCAGACCCATGACCCCAGACCCATGACCCCAGACCCATGACCCCAGACCCATGACCCCAGACCCATGACCCCAGACCCATGACCCCAGACCCATGACCCCAGACCCATGACCCCAGACCCATGACCCCAGACCCATGACCCCAGACCCATGACCCCAGAACCATGACCCCAGACCCATGACCTCGGACCCATGACCCCGGACCCATGACCCCGGACCCATGACCCCGGACACATGACCCCGGACCCATGACCCCGGACCCATGACCCCGGACCCATGACCACGGACCCATGACCCCGGACCCATGACCCCGGACCCATGACCCCGGATCCACGACCCCGGACCCACGACCCCGAACCCACGACCCCGGACCCACGACCCCAGACCCACGACCCCGGACCCACGACCCCGGACCCACGACCCCGGACCCACGACCCCGGACCCAGGACCCCGGACCCACGAACCCGGACCCACGACCCCAGACCCATGACCCGAGACCCATGACCCCAGACCCATTACCCCAGACCCATGACCCCGGAGACAGGACCACGGACCCATGACCCCGGACCCATGACCCCAGACCCATGACCCCAGACCCATGACCCCAGACCCATGACCCCAGACCCATGACCCCAGACCCATGACCCCAGACCCATGACCCCAGACCCATGACCCCAGACCCATGACCCCAGACCCATGACCCCAGACCCATGACCCCAGACCCATGACCCCAGACCCATGACCCCAGACCCATGACCCCAGACCCATGACCCCAGACCCATGACCCCAGACCCATGACCCCAGACCCATGACCCCAGACCCATGACCCCAGACCCATGACCCCAGACCCATGACCCCAGACCCATGACCCCAGACCCATGACCCCAGACCCATGACCCCAGACCCATGACCCCAGACCCATGACCCCAGACCCATGACCCCAGACCCATGACCCCAGACCCATGACCCCAGACCCATGACCCCAGACCCATGACCCCAGACCCATGACCCCAGACCCATGACCCCAGACCCATGACCCCAGACCCATGACCCCAGACCCATGACCCCAGACCCATGACCCCAGACCCATGACCCCAGACCCATGACCCCAGACCCATGACCCCAGACCCATGACCCCAGACCCATGACCCCAGACCCATGACCCCAGACCCATGACCCCAGACCCATGACCCCAGACCCATGACCCCAGACCCATGACCCCAGACCCATGACCCCAGACCCATGACCCCAGACCCATGACCCCAGACCCATGACCCCAGACCCATGACCCCAGACCCATGACCCCAGACCCATGACCCCAGACCCATGACCCCAGACCCATGACCCCAGACCCATGACCCCAGACCCATGACCCCAGACCCATGACCCCAGACCCATGACCCCAGACCCATGACCCCAGACCCATGACCCCAGACCCATGACCCCAGACCCATGACCCCAGACCCATGACCCCAGACCCATGACCCCAGACCCATGACCCCAGACCCATGACCCCAGACCCATGACCCCAGACCCATGACCCCAGACCCATGACCCCAGACCCATGACCCCAGACCCATGACCCCAGACCCATGACCCCAGACCCATGACCCCAGACCCATGACCCCAGACCCATGACCCCAGACCCATGACCCCAGACCCATGACCCCAGACCCATGACCCCAGACCCATGACCCCAGACCCATGACCCCAGACCCATGACCCCAGACCCATGACCCCAGACCCATGACCCCAGACCCATGACCCCAGACCCATGACCCCAGACCCATGACCCCAGACCCATGACCCCAGACCCATGACCCCAGACCCATGACCCCAGACCCATGACCCCAGACCCATGACCCCAGACCCATGACCCCAGACCCATGACCCCAGACCCATGACCCCAGACCCATGACCCCAGACCCATGACCCCCAGACCCATGACCCCAGACCCCATGACCCCAGACCCATGACCCCAGACCCATGACCCCAGACCCATGACCCCAGACCCATGACCCCAGACCCATGACCCCAGACCCATGACCCCAGACCCATGACCCCAGACCCATGACCCCAGACCCATGACCCCAGACCCATGACCCCAGACCCATGACCCCAGACCCATGACCCCAGACCCATGACCCCAGACCCATGACCCCAGACCCATGACCCCAGACCCATGACCCCAGACCCATGACCCCAGGACCCATGACCCCAGACCCATGACCCCAGACCCATGACCCCAGACCCATGACCCCAGACCCATGACCCCAGACCCATGACCCCAGACCCATGACCCCAGACCCATGACCCCAGACCCATGACCCCAGACCCATGACCCCGGACCCATGACCCCGGACCCATGACCCCGGACCCATGACCCCGGACCCATGACCCCGGACCCATGACCCAGGACCCATGACCCCAGACCCATGACCCCAGACCCATGACCCCAGACCCATGACCCCAGACCCATGACCCCAGACCCATGACCCCAGACCCATGACCCCAGACCCATGACCCCAGACCATGACCCCAGACCCATGACCCCAGACCCATGACCCCAGACCCATGACCCCAGACCCATGACCCCAGACCCATGACCCCAGACCCATGACCCCAGACCCATGACCCCAGACCCATGACCCCAGACCCATGACCCCCAGACCCATGACCCCAGACCCATGACCCCAGACCCATGACCCCAGACCCATGACCCCAGACCCATGACCCCAGACCCATGACCCCAGACCCATGACCCCAGACCCATGACCCCAGACCCATGACCCCAGACCCATGACCCCAGACCCATGACCCCAGACCCATGACCCCAGACCCATGACCCCAGACCCATGACCCCAGACCCATGACCCCAGACCCCATGACCCCAGACCCATGACACCAGACCCATGACCCCAGACCCATGACCCCCAGACCCATGACCCCAGACCCATGACCCCAGACCCATGACCCCAGACCCATGACCCCAGACCCATGACCCCAGACCCATGACCCCAGACCCATGACCCCAGACCCATGACCCCAGACCCATGACCCCAGACCCATGACCCCAGACCCATGACCCCAGACCCATGACCCCAGACCCATGACCCCAGACCCATGACCCCAGACCCATGACCCCAGACCCATGACCCCAGACCCATGACCCCAGACCCATGACCCCAGACCCATGACCCCAGACCCATGACCCCAGACCCATGACCCCAGACCCATGACCCCAGACCCATGACCCCAGACCCATGACCCCAGACCCATGACCCCCAGACCCATGACCCCAGACCCATGACCCCAGACCCATGACCCCAGACCCCATGACCCCAGACCATGACCATGACCCCAGACCCATGACCCCAGACCCATGACCCCAGACCCATGACCCCAGACCCATGACCCCAGACCCATGACCCCAGACCCATGACCCCAGACCCATGACACCAGACCCAGGACCCCAGACCCATGACCCCGGACCCATGACCCCGGACCCATGACCCCGGACCCATGACCCCGGACCCATGACCCCGGACCCATGACCCCGGACCCATGACCCCGGACCCCATGACCCCGGACCCATGACACCCGACCCATGACCCCAGACCCATGACCCCAGACCCATGACCCCAGACCCATGACCCCAGACCCATGACCCCAGACCCATGAACCCAGACCCATGACCCCAGACCCATGACCCCAGAACCATGACCCCAGACCCATGACCCCGGACCCATGACCCCGGACCGATGACCCCGGACCCATGACCCCGGACACATGACCCCGGACCCATGACC
The DNA here is from genome assembly GCA_944738655.2 of Andrena hattorfiana. Classification (NCBI taxonomy): domain Eukaryota; kingdom Metazoa; phylum Arthropoda; class Insecta; order Hymenoptera; family Andrenidae; genus Andrena; species Andrena hattorfiana. Next base: position 72,026,596 of record OX122889.2, read on the forward strand.
CCGGACCCATGACCCCGGACCCATGACCCCGGACCCATGACCCCGGACCCATGACCCCGGAGACAGGACCACGGACCCATGACCCCGGACCCATGACCCCGGACCCATGACCCCCGGACCCATGACCCCGGACCCATGACCCCGGACCCATGACCCCGGACCCATGACCCAGACCCATGACCCCAGACCCATGACCCCAGACCCATGACCCCAGACCCATGACCCCAGACCCATGACCCCAGAACCATGACCCCAGACCCATGACCCCCAGACCCATGACCCCAGACCCATGACCCCAGACCCATGACCCCAGACCCATGACCCCAGACCCATGACCCCAGACCCATGACCCCAGACCCATGACCCCCAGACCCATGACCCCCAGACCCATGACCCCAGAAACCATGACCCCGGACCCATGACCCCGGACCCATGACCCCGGACCCATGACCCCGGACCCATGACCCCGGACCCATGACCCCGGACCCATGACCCCGGACCCATGACCCCGGACCCATGACCCCGGAGACAGGACCACGGACCCATGACCCCGGACCCAGGACCCCGGACCCAGGACCCCGGACCCATGACCCCGGACACATGACCCCGGGACCCATGACCCCGGACCCATGACCCCGGACCCATGACCCCGGACCCATGACCCCGGACCCATGACCCCCAGACCCCATGACCCCGGACCCATGACCCCGGACCCATGACCCCGGACCCATGACCCAGACCATGACCCCAGACCCATGACCCCAGACCCATGACCCCAGACCCATGACCCCAGACACCATGACCCCAGAACCATGACCCCAGACCCATGACCCCAGACCCATGACCCCAGACCCATGACCCCAGACCCATGACCCCAGACCCATGACCCCAGACCCATGACCCCAGACCCATGACCCCAGACCCATGACCCCAGACCCATGACCCCAGAACCATGACCCCGGACCCATGACCCCGGACCCATGACCCCGGACCCATGACCCCCGGACCCATGACCCCGGACCCATGACCCCGGACCCATGACCCCGGACCCATGACCCCGGACCCATGACCCCGGACCCATGACCCCGGACCCATGACCCCGGACCCATGACCCCGGACCCATGACCCCGGACCCATGACCCCGGACCCATGACCCCGGACCCATGACCCCGGATCCACGACCCCGGACCCACGACCCCGAACCCACGACCCCCGGACCCACGACCCCAGACCCACGACCCCGGACCCACGACCCCGGACCCACGACCCCGGACCCCACGACCCCGGACCCACGACCCCGGACCCAGGACCCCGGACCCCACGAACCCGGACCCACGACCCCAGACCCATGACCCGAGACCCATGACCCCAGACCCATTACCCCAGACCCATGACCCCGGAGACAGGACCACGGACCCATGACCCCGGACCCATGACCCCAGACCCATGACCCCAGACCCATGACCCCAGACCCATGACCCCGGACCCATGACCCCGGACCCATGACCCCGGAGACAGGACCACGGACCCATGACCCCGGACCCAGGACCCCGGACCCAGGACCCCGGACCCATGACCCCGGACACATGGACCCAGGACCCATGACCCCGGACCCATGACCCCGGACCCATGACCCCGGACCCATGACCCCGGACCCATGACCCCGGACCCATGACCCCCGGACCCCATGACCCCGGACCCATGACCCCGGACCCATGACCCCGGACCCATGACCCCAGACCCATGACCCCAGACCCATGACCCCAGACCCATGACCCCAGACCCATGACCCCAGAACCATGACCCCAGACCCATGACCCCAGACCCATGACCCCCAGACCCATGACCCCAGACCCATGACCCCAGACCCATGACCCCAGACCCATGACCCCAGACCCATGACCCCAGACCCATGACCCCGGAACCATGACCCGGACCCATGACCCCGGACCCATGACCCCGGACCCATGACCCCGGACCCATGACCCCGGACCCATGACCCCGGACCCATGACCCCGGACCCATGACCCCGGACCCATGACCCCGGACCCATGACCCCCGGACCCATGACCCCGGACCCATGACCCCGGACCCATGACCCCGGACCCATGACCCCGGATCCACGACCCCGGACCCACGACCCCGAACCCACGACCCCGGACCCACGACCCCAGACCCACGACCCCGGACCCACGACCCCGGACCCACGACCCCGGACCCACGACCCCGGACCCACGACCCCGGACCCAGGACCCCGGACCCACGAACCCGGACCCACGACCCCAGACCCATGACCCGAGACCCATGACCCCAGACCCATTACCCCAGACCCATGACCCCGGAGACAGGACCACGGACCCATGACCCCGGACCCATGACCCCAGACCCATGACCCCAGACCCATGACCCCAGACCCATGACCCCAGACCCATGACCCCAGACCCATGACCCCCAGACCCATGACCCCAGACCCATGACCCCAGACCCATGACCCAGACCCATGACCCCAGACCCATGACCCCAGACCCATGACCCCAGACCCATGACACCAGACCCCATGACCCCAGACCCATGACCCCAGACCCATGACCCCAGACCCATGACCCAGACCCATGACCCCAGGACCCATGACCCCAGACCCATGACCCCAGACCCATGACCCCAGACCCATGACCCCAGACCCATGACCCCAGACCCATGACCCCAGACCCATGACCCCAGACCCATGACCCCAGACCCATGACCCCAGACCCATGACCCCAGACCCATGACCCCAGACCCATGACCCCAGACCCATGACCCCAGACCCATGACCCCAGACCCATGACCCCAGACCCATGACCCCAGACCCATGACCACAGACCCATGACCCCAGACCCATGACCCCAGACCCATGACCCCAGACCCATGACCCCAGACCCATGACCCCAGACCCATGACCCCAGACCCATGACCCCAGACCCATGACCCCAGACCCATGACCCCAGACCCATGACCCCAGAACCCATGACCCCAGGACCCATGACCCCAGACCCCATGACCCCAGACACCATGACCCCAGACCCATGACCCCAGACCCATGACCCCAGACCCATGACCCCAGACCCATGACCCCCAGACCCATGACCCCAGACCCATGACACCAGACCCATGACCCCAGACCCATGACCCTCCAGACCCCATGACCCCACACCCATGACCCCACACCCATGACCCCAGACCCATGACCCCAGACCCATGACCCCAGACCCATGACCCCAGACCCATGACCCCAGACCCATGACCCCAGACCCATGACCCCAGACCCATGACCCCAGACCCATGACCCCAACCATGACCCAGACCCATGACCCCAGACCCATGACCCCAGACCCATGACCCCAGACCCATGACCCCAGACCCATGACCCCAGACCCATGACCCCAGACCCATGACCCCAGACCCATGACCCCAGACCCATGACCCCAGACCCATGACCCCAGACCCATGGACCCCCAGACCCCATGACCCCAGACCCATGACCCCAGACCCATGACCCCAGACCCATGACCCCAGACCCATGACCCCAGACCCATGACCCCAGACCCATGACCCCAGACCCATGACCCCAGACCCATGACCCCAGACCCATGACCCCAGACCCATGACCCCAGACCCATGACCCCAGACCCATGACCCCAGACCCATGACCCCAGACCCATGACCCCAGACCCATGACCCCAGACCCATGACCCCAGACCCATGACCCCAGACCCATGACCCCAGACCCCCAACCCATGACCCCAGACCCATGACCCCAGACCCATGGACCCCAGACCCATGACCCCCAGACCATGACCCCAGACCCATGACCCCAGACCCATGACCCCAGACCCATGACACCAGACCCATGACCCCAGACCCATGACCCCAGACCATGACCCCACACCCATGACCCCAGACCCATGACCCCAGACCCATGACCCCAGACCCATGACCCCAGACCCATGACCCCAGACCCATGACCCCAGACCCCATGACCCCAGACCCATGACCCCAGACCCATGACCCCAGACCCATGACCCCAGACCCATGACCCCCAGACCCATGACCCCAGACCCATGACCCCAGACCCATGACCCCAGACCCATGACCCCAGACCCATGACCCCAGACCCATGACCCCAGACCCATGACCCCAGACCCATGACCCCAGACCCATGACCCCAGACCCATGACCCCAGACCCATGACCCCAGACCCATGACCCCAGACCCATGACCCCAGACCCATGACCCCAGACCCATGACCCCAGACCCATGACCCCAGACCCATGACCCCAGACCCATGACCCCAGACCCATGACCCCAGACCCATGACCCCAGACCCATGACCCCAGACCCATGACCCCCAGACCCATGACCCCAGACCCATGACCCCAGACCCATGACCCCAGACCCATGACCCCAGACCCATGACCCCAGACCCATGACCCCAGACCCATGACCCAGACCCATGACCCCCAGACCCATGGACCCCAGACCCATGACCCCAGACCCATGACCCCCAGACCCATGACCCCAGACCCATGACCCCAGACCCATGACCCCAGACCCATGACACCAGACCCAGGACCCCAGACCCAGGAACCCAGACCCATGACCCCAGACCCATGACCCCAGACCCATGACCCCCGGACCCATGACCCCGGACCCATGATCCCGGACCCATGACCCCCGGACCCAAGACCCCGGACCCATGACCCCAGACCCATGACCCCAGACCCATGACCCCAGGACCCATGACCCCGGAACCATGACCCCGGACCCATGACCCCGGACCCATGACCCCGGACCCATGACCCCGGACCCATGACCCCGGACCCATGACCCCGGACCCATGACCCCGGACCCATGACCCCGGACCCATGACCCCGGACCCATGACCCCCGGATCCCATGACCCCGGACCCATGACCCCGGACCCATGACCCCGGACCCATGACCCCGGACCCATGACCCCCGGATCCACGACCCCGGACCCACGACCCCGAACCCACGACCCCGGACCCACGACCCCCAGACCCACGACCCCGGACCCACGAACCCCGGACCCCACCGACCCCGGACCCACGACCCCGGACCCACGACCCCGGACCCAGGACCCCGGACCCACGAACCCGGACCCACGACCCCCAGACCCATGACCCGAGACCCATGACCCCAGACCCATTACCCCAGACCCATGACCCCGGAGACAGGACCACGGACCCATGACCCCGGACCCATGACCCCAGACCCATGACCCCAGACCCATGACCCCAGACCCATGACCCCAGACCCATGACCCCAGACCCATGACCCCAGACCCATGACCCCAGACCCATGACCCCAGACCCATGACCCCAGACCCATGACCCCAGACCCATGACCCCAGACCCCATGACCCCAGACCCATGACCCCAGACCCATGACCCCAGACCCATGACACCAGACCCATGACCCCAGACCCCATGACCCCCAGACCCATGACCCCAGACCCATGACCCCAGACCCATGACCCCCAGACCCATGACCCCAGACCCATGACCCCAGACCCATGACCCCAGACCCATGACCCCAGACCCATGACCCCCAGACCATGACCCCAGACCCATGACCCCAGACCCATGACCCCCAGACCCATGACCCCAGACCCATGACCCCAGACCATGACCCCAGACCCATGACCCCAGACCCATGACCCCAGACCCATGACCCCAGACCTGACCCAGACCCATGACCCCCAGACCCATGACCCCAGACCCATGACCCCAGACCCATGACCCCAGACCCATGACCCCCAGACCCATGACCCCAGACCCATGACCCCAGACCCATGACCCCAGACCCATGACCCCAGACCCCATGACCCCAGACCCATGACCCCAGACCCATGACCCCAGACCCATGACCCCAGACCCATGACCCCAGACCCATGACCCCAGACCCATGACCCCAGACCCATGACCCAGACCCATGACCCCAGACCCATGACCCCAGACCCATGACCCCAGACCCATGACCCCAGACCCATGACCCCAGACCCATGACCCCAGACCCATGACCCCAGACCCATGACCCCAACCCATGACCCCAGACCCATGACCCCAGACCCATGACCCAGACCCCATGACCCCAGACCCATGACCCCAGACCCATGACCCCAGACCCATGACCCCAGACCCATGACCCCAGACCCATGACCCACCATGACCCAGACCCATGACACCAGACCCAGGACCCCCAGACCCAGGAACCCAGACCCATGACCCCCAGACCCATGACCCCAGACCCATGACCCCGGACCCATGATCCCGGACCCATGACCCCGGACCCATGACCCCGGGACCCATGACCCCAGACCCATGAC